>OZ020193.1:70766771-70956771 GCA_963971165.1 Philopedon plagiatum
ATCCCGTTTCTTTAAATTTATTGACTAGACGAGATACTGTGGAATAATGGAGGGATTTATCGGGGTGCCTCTCATTAAAAATTGCTGCTGTTTCTCTATGGCTTTTGTAATTATCTCCAGAAATTAAAATAATTTCTATCTTTTCCTGAAGAAGTAGTGTGGGTGCCATTTTAAGGAATAAAATATTAATAAACTTATGTAAAATATCAAACTTAGTAAGATGCGAGACATAAACCAATGACATAGGTTGAAATCAAACAAATTATAATTTGTTTGGCATTTTTCTGTTGTTTTTAACCTACTAGATTATTTGGTTGTTTTAATTTCAGAGCCTGCTTTGGTAGTTTTAAGTACAACTAAATAGACCTGGTTGTTAAATTTATGTGCGAAAAATCTTAATAAAATCTTGATACAGTCATTTCATTAGATTCAAACCATTGCAACAGCGAGCGTCCGGCGAACACCTATTTTTTCGATTTTGTCCTGTCAATTGTAGAATTGTAGATCTGACTCCGTTAGATTTTTTTATGTGGGGATACCTAAAGAACCCTGTGTACAAACATCGACCCTTTAGGAATATACAAAATTTAGAGAATGTCATTATAAATTGTGTATTGCAAATAAATCGTAAAATGCTCCGAAATGTTAATCGAGAGTTGCGCTCGAGAACAACAGTATGTATGGAGAGAAATGGTGGTCATACTGAGTTTTAAATTTTGTGCACCCAAGGAAAAACAATGATTTTTTGTGTTGTTAGTACAGAATTTGACTACTTTTAAGTTTTTCTTACATTGGTTTTCGTTTATAAAATTTCGATTAAATAAACAGGTAATTTTTTGTTTATTATCTATTTTAATCCCCTTAACTTTATAAAAAGTCGAACTTCAGATATATTTAAGACGATTAAGGTTTTCTCAATGTAATCTCATTGAAATGTCTCTAAAATTTTGACACTGCTGCTAGATACAAATCATTGCAACAGCTAGCGTCCGGCGAAACCCTGTTTTTTTTAATTTTGTCCTGTCAATTGTAGAAAAAACTACTACATTCGTTTATTTTCATCCAGATACATGGGCTTTACATTAGCCAAGCTATCCAAACGAAAAAAACCGGAAATTTGTAAATCGATAAAAAAATATTTAAAAAAAATTGAGTTTTCCAATTTTTTTAAATAAAATCTTAAAATTTTGCACAAGGACCTAGAATTTAATTCTAAGCAATTTTTTCAAATAACTTTTTTTGATATCTCGTCAACTAACCTCACTTTTTGTAAATTAACAATTTTTTTTTAATTTGACGCTATACCAGTGGTCACGTGACGTATGTCAAAATCGATTTTTAGGTTATCGGACATGCAGAACCGATCCCCTGGGAAAGTTTTTCCGATACTCTCCTAATAAAAATTTTTCCCATATGTTGCGAACTTTTTGCCGGTCACTGTATATATATATATATATATATATATATATATATATATATATATATATATATATATATATATATATATATATATATATATATATATTTGTTGTACAAATAACGGCCATAAAATTTCGAAAATTAGCTGTCTTTATATTTAAATATAATGTAAGTTTTACTAATTTCCTATAATTTTAAATAATAAATTATAAATTAATTTAATTTTTTAGTGCCCTGAGGAAGAAATGAAACATTTCGAAAGCTAGGCACATTATAAGAATAATATAATAAAGACTTTCTGGCCGAATCCCCGTAATCTTTATTTCATTTATATATATATATATATATATATACTTTATAAATTTTTCTTGGGTTTTTTTGGTTCAACAAAATTCAGTAAGTCTACCTCATATTTTTTATTTCAAACGTTTCGGCAACACTTTTGCCTTCATCAGTGTAATTTTTATTCTAAAATAACATTTTGAATTTCAGTCAAACAAAAGTTGTTCTGTTATATTCATAGGACAGCAAATTTTCACCCATTTTGCGATATATTCTAATATACTAGATTCTTGAACCATTCAAATATATTCTTTATAAATTTTTCTTGGGTTTTTTTGGTTCAACAAAATTCAGTAAGTCTACCTCATATTTTTTATTTCAAACGTTTCGGCAACACTTTTGCCTTCATCAGTGTAATTTTTATTCTAAAATAACATTTTGAATTTCAGTCAAACAAAAGTCAGTTGTTCTGTTATATTCATAGGACAGCAAATTTTCACCCATTTTGCGATATATTCTAATATACTAGATTCTTGAACCATTCAAATATATTCTTTATAAATTTTTCTTGGGTTTTTTTTGGTTCAACAAAATTCAGTAAGTCTACCTCATATTTTTTATTTCAAACGTTTCGGCAACACTTTTGCCTTCATCAGTGTAATTTTTATTCTAAAATAACATTTTGAATTTCAGTCAAACAAAAGTTGTTCTGTTATATTCATAGGACAGCAAATTTTCACCCATTTTGCGATATATTCTAATATACTAGATTCTTGAACCATTCAAATATATTCTTTATAAATTTTTCTTGGGTTTTTTTGCTTCAACAAAATTCAGTAAGTCTACCTCATATTTTTTATTTCAAACGTTTCGGCAACACTTTTGCCTTCATCAGTGTAATTTTTATTCTAAAATAACATTTTGAATTTCAGTCAAACAAAAGTTGTTCTGTTATATTCATAGGACAGCAAATTTTCACCCATTTTGCGATATATTCTAATATACTAGATTCTTGAACCATTCAAATATATTCTTTATAAATTTTTCTTGGGTTTTTTTGGTTCAACAAAATTCAGTAAGTCTACCTCATATTTTTTATTTCAAACGTTTCGGCAACACTTTTGCCTTCATCAGTGTAATTTTTATTCTAAAATAACATTTTGAATTTCAGTCAAACAAAAGTTGTTCTGTTATATTCATAGGACAGCAAATTTTCACCCCATTTTGCGATATATTCTAATATACTAGATTCTTGAACCATTCAAATATATTCTTTATAAATTTTTCTTGGGTTTTTTTGGTTCAACAAAATTCAATAAGTCTACCTCATATTTTTTATTTCAAACGTTTCGGCAACACTTTTGCCTTCATCAGTGTAATTTTTATTCTAAAATAACATTTTGAATTTCAGTCAAACAAAAGTTGTTCTGTTATATTCATAGGACAGCAAATTTTCACCCATTTTGCGATATATTCTAATATACTAGATTCTTGAACCATTCAAATATATTCTTTATAAATTTTTCTTGGGTTTTTTTGGTTCAACAAAATTCAGTAAGTCTACCTCATATTTTTTATTTCAAACGTTTCGGCAACACTTTTGCCTTCATCAGTGTAATTTTTATTCTAAAATAACATTTTGAATTTCAGTCAAACAAAAGTTGTTCTGTTATATTCATAGGACAGCAAATTTTCACCCATTTTGCGATATATTCTAATATACTAGATTCTTGAACCATTCAAATATATTCTTTATAAATTTTTCTTGGGTTTTTTTGCTTCAACAAAATTCAGTAAGTCTACCTCATATTTTTTATTTCAAACGTTTCGGCAACACTTTTGCCTTCATCAGTGTAATTTTTATTCTAAAATAACATTTTGAATTTCAGTCAAACAAAAGTTGTTCTGTTATATTCATTTTAGAATAAAAATTACACTGATGAAGGCAAAAGTGTTGCCGAAACGTTTGAAATAAAAATATGAGGTAGACTTACTGAATTTTGTTGAACCAAAAAAACCCAAGAAAAATTTATAAAGAATATATTTGAATGGTTCAAGAATCTAGTATATTAGAATATATCGCAAAATGGGTGAAAATTTGCTGTCCTATGAATATAACAGAACAACTTTTGTTTGACTGAAATTCAAAATGTTATTTTAGAATAAAAATTACACTGATCAAGGCAAAAGTGTTGCCGAAACGTTTGAAATAAAAAATATGAGGTAGACTTACTGAATTTTGTTGAACCAAAAAAACCCAAAAAAAATTTATAAAGAATATATTTGAATGGTTCAAGAATCTAGTATATTAGAATATATCGCAAAATGGGTGAAAATTTGCTGTCCTATGAATATAACAGAACAACTTTTGTTTGACTGAAATTCAAAATGTTATTTTAGAATAAAAATTACACTGATGAAGGCAAAAGTGTTGCCGAAACGTTTGAAATAAAAAATATGAGGTAGACTTACTGAATTTTGTTGAACCAAAAAAACCCAAGAAAAATTTATAAAGAATATATTTGAATGGTTCAAGAATCTAGTATATTAGAATATATCGCAAAATGGGTGAAAATTTGCTGTCCTATGAATATAACAGAACAACTTTTGTTTGACTGAAATTCAAAATGTTATTTTAGAATAAAAATTACACTGATGAAGGCAAAAGTGTTGCCGAAACGTTTGAAATAAAAAATATGAGGTAGACTTACTGAATTTTGTTGAACCAAAAAAACCCAAGAAAAATTTATAAAGAATATATTTGAATGGTTCAAGAATCTAGTATATTAGTATATATATATATATATATATATATATATATATATATATATATATATATATATATATATATATATATATATATATATATATATATATGTATATATTGCCACGCTCTTTTCCGCACAGAAGAAGAATTTTACTTTTACTTACCCTTCATAATTAAAAATTCAAAGTTCAGAAAAAAAAATATCGAGAAGTTCCAAAATTAACTCACGTAAAGAGTTGAGTTGAATGCGAGAGGCTTGCGCATGCGTGCCAAAAAAAATGCCCTAGCTCCAATGCCGGAGAGAGGGGTGGATTATTGCGGGCGCCACTGTTTTCAAAGCCGAGCTAAAAACAGAAACCCTCCTAGATAGTATTGGGACCTCGCTCTCAACTCACTCCGAACCTAAAGTCAGCATATTAAAAGAGAAAACTACCTGGAAGCTGCGTTGTCTGGTGAGGCAAATAAAACACTACCTTTAAAACAAATTTACAAATATATTTACAGACTTTAAGGAAACGAAATGGTTGGTCGTGTGACCACTTTGGCGTTTACCAATTTTTTTTTAAATGCAAAACTTAAACCCTAGGGGGGGGGGGGGAATTAAAGTAAAGATATAAATACTCGAATCGATTCGACCTTAGGCGCTAACAATAGTCATTATGAAGGTATACATTATACATATAGTAAGGTTATCAATCAACGTCAATAATAATAATAAAAAGTTGCCTGAAAGGGGTGTCACCCCTGATGAAGGTAGCTGGGCTCAAGGCTGGAATGGCCTAGGCTGTTAATGGCTGATGTGTCTCCCAGCAAAATATTCGATGTCTCCCAGTAAAAAGACAGCCTGTGGTCTCCCAGTAAAAAGACAGAAGTTCTGGGGGTTGTCTCCCAGTAAAAGATTGCTGCGTCCCAGCAAAAAGAAGTGCTGTCTCCCAGCAAAAAGAAGATCGGTGCCCCCAGTTAAAAAGACCCTGCCGATTTTGTGTCGGGTCTAAATCAACATATCCGCTGTCGTCCTAAGAACCGACGAAAAGACGTATCTCTTCTACAAATAAACTCAAAAACGGTCTCCCTAGACCACAAGGTAACGCCAAAATGGCAAATAACAAAACAATGCAGAAGAAATTAGTTGTACCGCATTCACGGATCCAAATTTTTGGGTGTCTTTCAATAGACTTCAGAATAACGGTAGTGTAGACGACGAGATGTGTTTGTGAAAAAGGAACCCGGCTCCTCGTGCCACGCCACGTCCACCTTCCCAAATCGTATCGATTTTTTGTCCCCAAAGTGACGACACAACGGGCTTGTTTCTAAGTACACTTCGGTACACAATCAGGTACATCTCCGAAGGCTTTGGTTCGATGGTATTCCCTTCAACGCATTGGCACGATGTTCTGCCAGTAAAAATCAACTTAACCAATGAACAACGGCAATATACCAACAATCAAATACATTTTTCCGTATCCATAAACAGACAAGTCATTATTATTTAGTACAACTGCATCCAACTTGGTACAATTGTACTGGCCCTAAAGGTAGAGGCACACAAAAACATTAGAAACCTCGAAGGCGAAACCCCGAGGTTCAACTTGCGCTCCCTAGGTGGCATAGGCACAAACTATAATTAATTGTTGAAAAAGGGATGTCATCCCTTACCTATTTTAAGCAAAAATAAGGAAATACGACCTTAAATAAATAGCAGCTTCTAGGCTCGTCCAAATTACTAGTGAAATAAAACAAAATGGGCAACTAACACAGCCGGAACCCAAAAATCCAATACCTCGTCTGACCTCTATCGTCCAACTAATAAAGCTGTAGCAAACTGAATCCCATATTTCCTATTCCACGAAATGACCACCTGTGATCACATGTAGAGACCGATAACGAACCCGAACTGCAAAATCAAGCAACCTGTAACTCGAAAAGAACAGATTCCATGGTTACCTGGCTTCGACGTTTCCACTATCGGCTACAGAGGGCGGCTCAGGACAGTAAACTCAGGTTTTTCAACAGGTTCGACCAAAGAAATTACAGCTGATCAAATGTCAAAAATGACGTGTTATTTCGTCATGTAAACAAATTCTAATTTATATTAATAGCCAAATATAGTTTTTAGGGCCAAATTCGGACATATTTCCCTAGGGATTAACTACACAGAAAGAGGGAAAACAAGGCTGGATCCAAGACAGACTAGTGACGGAAAATTTATAAAAATTAAATTCGAGGTTAGGAAAAATTTTGACTAAATGGAAAAACAAACCAAAATAAAACGTTCGAGGAATAAGTGAATATATTCAAAAAGGTAGGGCTAAATCCTAAAAATCAACTAATCGCTGCGACTGCTATCACAATAATATTTTAATTTCGTACGACAAAAACAAACCGTAATAATAATATATATATATATATATATATATATATATATATATATATATATATATATATATATAGATATATATATATATATATATATAAGTTATCGGACCACGCCACTGTGTAGCAATGGACAACGACTCCAATTAACCTTTACCTAATTATGTAATTGCTGTGATCAGCATATGACAATACTTGTAATATTCAATATTAATTTATTTTAATAAAGCAGTCTAGATTTGAAACCTAAATGTTGTAGTCGATTTCTTTACTGAAAAATAAACTTTTTAAAAAAGGGCCTTACAGCCAAAATCATTTAAGTGGCGCAGTCGGTAGGATATATCAACAGTTTTCGAAAAACTGGTTCGTTTTTAGGGATGGGCGATAATGGGTTTTACCTATCGATAACCATCGGCAAGGTACCTATCGATAAGTTTTAGTTATCGATATGCCGATACTTATCGATTTATCGATAACTATCGATATATCGATAACTATCGATATATCGATAACTATCGATTTATCGATAACTATCGATTTATCGATAACTATCGATATATCGATAACTATCGATTTATCGATAACTATCGATATATCGATAACTATCGATATCTATCGATATATCGATAACTATCGATTTATCGATAACTATCGATATATCGATAACTATCGATTTATCGATAAATATCGATATATCGATAACTATCGATTTATCGATAACTATCGATATATCGATAACTATCGATATATCGATAACTATCGATATGTCGATAACTATCGATATGTCGATAACTATCGATATATCGATAACTATCGATATATCGATAAATATAACTATCGATATATCGATAAATATAAATATCGATATATCGATAGATATCTATAACTCCGATATATCAATAACTATCGATTTATCGATACCTATAAATTATATATATTAATACTTATAGATACATTAATATACATTTAAAAGGTAGTTCGTAATCGTAAGTGTTCGCTCGAGCCGATATTTACCAAATTTCTGCTTTCTGGAGGTTTACGAGAAGTGCTTTAGCAGTATATTATAATAATTAAAAAATTAATTACTTATATATCGATTATTACTAATATATCGATAGTTATCGATATATCGATAGTTATCGATATATCGATAGTTATCGATATATCGATAGTTATCGATATATCGATATATCGATATTTTTTAAAACATTTATCGATTGTCGATATATCGATAGTTATCGATAACTATCGATATATCGAAAAAAATTCCCATCCCTATTCGTTTTTACGATTTATGAAAAAAGAACCTAAAATTTCGTCGGTTTCGCGAAAAAACTAGTGAAAATCGTCGAAATTCGTAACCGGTCCAGGGTGAACTGAGTAGCCCAATTCGAATCGTTCGAAAAACCGGGAGTCCAGTTGCAGTAGAAGCGAATATTCTACAGGAAAAACCTGAGTGGATATCAGGGCCAGCAACGCAGAGATCTTTGAAGGCATATCAAAGACAGGTGCATGGACATCATTCTAGTGATCTTGCTGTAAGTACTTCTTAGTCATATAGAGGTAGCCCGCGAAAACTTTATAAGTTAGACAAAATACAACAAATTCTGGTTCTCAGCTAGGCTCAAACCTTACCAACTATTTATTCCTCATTATTTAAAAAACTACCCATAAATTTTATAAGTATATTTTACTCCAAATTTTATTAAAACAAAAATAATGGCCCCGCAGCTTAAACAAGAATATTTAAACATGATCCCTGAATTCTATGGTGAAGTTGAACTTTTACCAAGATTTATAGATGTTTGCGAAAAGCTTGTGAATAATTTTTACGACACAGTCGATACAAATAATTTTCAAAATGAGTATCTTATGAGTTCGATTTTGTCAAAAATTAAAGGCGAAGCGGCCATAAATATCTCGTCATGTATTATCAATGTTTGGGCAGATTTAAAAGAAGCTCTCTTGAATACATATGCTGACAAACGTGATATTTTCACATTAAATATTGAAATGGTTGAACTTAAACAAGAAAATGAAAATACTTTCGATTTTCTTAATAAGGTTCAAGAATTACTTAACTTACAACTATCTTATATTTCTGCTAGAGCGAGTGCAGTTCAAGCTCCAGTTTTAGCAGAATATTGCCAAAAATTAGCATTAAGAGTTTTAGCGAGGTCTCAAAGAACCAATAGGCTCTTTAATGCGAACAAAGAATCCAAAAGATTTAAATAGCGCGCTAAATATGTTGACAAATGATTTTCAAATTCACAATACATCGGTTAAAATGCAAAAACAAAGACCGCAGGTCCTAAAACAAAATTTCACACCTAGGTTACAATCACAACCCTTAAATTATTCAAGTAACACACAACTCTCATATAATAGATTTAATCCCGGAAATTCTTCTAGTCCTGGCCCCTCTAATCAAAATGTATTTAGGCCTAATCAAAGCAGTAGTCAACAAATGACAAAACCCACACCTATGACAATTTGTACAAGAAATACGTCTAAACCCCAACAAACACAAAGACACAATTTTTCGGCCAATCAAACACCAAACAATAATTTCCAAAATTTTAGACAAAATTCCTTTAACTACAATCGACCTAAATTTGTTTTTGAGGAACTGTATAACATTGACGACCAACAACAAATTGACAATCAATGTGATACGGAAAATTCAATAAATGATCAAATTTACAGCGAACCGTATGTTGAGTACCCCGAAGAACCTGAAGACCAACCTGAAAACGAGTTTTTTCAGATGACGGCCTCAGATCACAACCACCCAAATTTAATCTAATGACCTTTGCCTACAACGGTAGTCAACTGCCTTATATAATTTTGCCGGAACTTCAGTTAAAAATCCTAATTGATACAGGCAGTACAAGATCGTTCGTTAAACCCGATATTGCCCAAAAATATTTTTGCAAATTTATCCGAAAAGACCCCTTTCAATCCACGGCACACGGTACATCCTCAGAGCATTTTAGCACTACCATTCCGCTTTCTAAATCATTTAAAGAACAAATTAGTCCACAAAAATTTTATCTTTTTAATTTTCACAATTATTTTGATTGCCTATTAGGTATAGATAATTTAAAAATTCTTAAAGCAAATGTCGATCTTCAAAATAATTTACTAACAACACCTAGTTCAAAAATTAAGATGTTTTACCATAACATCCCGGGTAATTCTAATAATAATATAATTGTTCAGTCAAGAACTGAACAAATCATAAAAATTCCTATTCAAAATGTCGCAAATGGTGACGTAATCATACCTTATACAAAATTTAGTGACTTGGAAATACCCGAATGTTTGACCAAAGTAAAAAATCACGAAGCTCTCTGTGTCATTCTAAATAAAACAGAAATACAAAAATCTGTTAACTTTCCAGAACCAATAAATGTCATTGATTTTAGAAATTTTCAAACTTCTTCTAACGATTATCCAAATCTTAACAATTTTAATGTCGAAAAGGTTAAATTTGAAAATTCTAAAAGTAGAATAGAACATATAAATAGCGAAGAGCTCGATGACAAAATTGTTTATAAAAAGGAATGCCTTAACAAAAACGCAGACGCGCTGTCCCGGATCGAGTTACACGCAAACGAAACTGCAACTAGACCTGACGCTATTTTTAAATTACAAGAGTATGTAGATGATTTTAATCGCAATCTCAGTCAAAACAACACTCGTAACGACCTTGAAAATCAATCACTTTTGGTTGAAACCGGAGACTTAGATACGGCGGAAAATGCGATAGAAGATAGTGATGTTACGGTTCATTCATCTAACGAAAATCCTATTATAGGCATTCCCATTGTAGAATGTCCCGTCAACCTCGGAAAAAAATCAAATAATAATCTCAGAAGTTAAATATGTCCCTGCCAGTCCATCTCGTATTGATTTGTTTAATTCAAAACAACGTACTTTTGTACAGTTTTCAAAAAATAACTTTGAGAAAGAAGTTGTTAATTTTATTAAGGAAACAATAGTCCCTAAAGTTAAATACCATCTCTACTTCGAAGACCCTGTATACGAAAAGTTTAGCACCACCTTACAAAAATACTTTAAAAATTCACAAATCAATATGATCAAGTGTACGAAAAAATTAATTGACGTTACTGACAATGACGAAATTAAACAAACCATTCAAAATCATCACGAGGGCAAAACCAATCATCGAGGTATCGATGAAACTGAAAAACGTTTAAAAAACAACTACTATTGGCCCAACCAACATGCCTCAATTCAAACCTACATTAATGATTG
This sequence comes from Philopedon plagiatum, assembly GCA_963971165.1. Classification (NCBI taxonomy): domain Eukaryota; kingdom Metazoa; phylum Arthropoda; class Insecta; order Coleoptera; family Curculionidae; genus Philopedon; species Philopedon plagiatum. The sequence continues at coordinate 70,777,894 of OZ020193.1, forward strand.
CGAAATTTGCCAACTAACAAAGTACGATCGAAATCCCTTAAAATTAGAATTAAATACTACACCTACGGCAACTAGGCCATTTCAAATTTTACATATTGACAGTATTTCCTTAGAAAACTGTAAATTCCTAACTATAATTGACTCATTTTCCAAATATGCACGAGCATATAAATTAAACTCAGCTCAATCTATAGAAGTTGCTAACAATCTTATTAAATATTTTTCTCATCACAGCATCCCGGAGCAAATAGTGTCAGATAACGGACTAGAGTTTAAAAATTCGATAATCCGTGAACTTTTAGAAACACACAAAATCAAAATTCACTTTATAAGTTCCCAGCATCCAGAATCAAACGGCATAATCGAGCGGTTTCATTCTACATTGATCGAACATATTAGATTATTAAATAATCAAGAAGAGTTCAAAAATGAACCAATCGAAAATAAAGTTAACTATGCGATTTTGGCATATAACAATACGATCCATTCAGTCACTAATTTAGCACCCTATGAGATAATCACCGGACATCTAGGAACGGAATCTCCCTTCGAGCTTGAAATAGAAAAGCAACTTGTAAACAACTATACATCTAAACATCGCGACAAAATGAAACTATTTTACCAAAAATTAAACGAATCCATGCAACACTCTAAAGAAAAAATAATTAGCAAAGCTAACGAATCACGTGAAAAATTACCAGACATCCCTACACAGGTGTTTGTCAAAAATAAACAGAAACAATCAAAAACCGCTAACAAATATAAACCCGAAGAAATAATTAAAGTAAGTGAAAACTTAAAAACAGCAAAAATTAAGCCTACGCATGGCAACACTACGGACAAAATACACCTATCTAACATAAAAAGACCCAAACGAAAAACCTATACTTTTAAAAATAATTCCGGTTCCTCATCCCAGGACAACGGACAGACATCAAAAACATAGCCAAAAATTGTAGAGTATAAAAATCTAAATAACTAAAATAATAATTTTAAGCTTTCTTATATTAACAATACAAAATTAGTTAGAGAATTAGAACATTATGATGAAATAATACAATATCGCCAAAAATCTATTTTTAACACTTAAAAGAATTTTTGTTTTTATTAAAAATCAGCTTTCGTTAAAATAACACTTGCACACATCTCTAAATACGAATCATTGTTAAAGGTTCAATGTAAAATTGAAGGAAACAAAATAATAACCTCCTTTCAATACCAATTGATTTTTAGGATCAGTATGACCTATATTTTATCCTACCTATCCCTACAGTCTACGAATCAGAGTTTGTTACTATATCGCACATTATTTTCTCAAACTTAAATTAAATTTAATCAAACCTCTAAATGGCTTGTGTACCGACAGTAAACATTACCATTGTCCGAATATCCTGCAAGTACACTTCAAAACACCCTGTGAAGAAGATATTCTTCTAAACGATATTTCCAGCATCAAAAACTAAGATCTCTGAAAACAATATCGAAAGAATACCTGAAACTAACCAATACTTAGCTACTTTTCCAGAAGAAGGCAACTGCGATGCAAAGACCACTTAGAAACTCCTAAATTACTTAATAAACAAGGGAAGCCCTATAATTCCAATTGAAGATATGCACCCTCTAACAAAATACGTACTGCCCAGTATACGGAGCGTAATCTTATACATGGTAGCCATTATCCTAATCGGGTACTGCTGGTATAAGAAATGGACCATTTCCAAAAAGAAGAGGAATCAGAGAATCCAGGAAACCGACGCCCCTCTTCAAGATAACAAGTCACCCTTCCAGGGGATGCCTCGCTCTAATGGGGGAGGAGTTATCGGACCACGCCACTGTGTAGCAATGGACAACGACTCCAATTAACCTTTACCTAATAATAGCGGCGTTCGGTAATTCAATTTTTTTCATCGTTTTGCTCGGAATTTTTGACAGGCACGTGGTCAGTCGTACGATTACAACAATGAGTGATGTGCCTGTCAAAAATTCTGAGCAAAACGATGGAAAAAATTGAATTACCGAACGCCGCTTATGTAATTGCTGTGATCAGCATATGACAATACTTGTAATATTCAATATTAATGTATTTTACTAAAGCAGTCTAGATTTGAAACCTAAATGTTGTAGTCGATTTCTTTACTGAAAAATAAACTTTTTAAAAAAGGGCCTTCCAGCCAAAATCATATATATATATATATATATATATATATATATATATATATATATATATATATATATATATAATATATATATATCGATATTTAGCAACCTTATATACAAAATTAGTTCATAATATTAAACAAGTTGGAGTTATGAATACAAGTAAACTAGAAATACTGTTCATATTTTCGGATAAAGATGGGGTTAGTGTAGAATTAGTAGTAGTAGGATAATAGTAGGAAATGCGGTCTCATTCTTGCACTTGGTAAGGAACGTCATCCATCCTGTTTCACCAGTCGTCGAATCTTGAAAGAGAACGTGAACCTTATAGCGAAAGGAGCTGCTGCTGCTGCTGTTTGAGGGAGGTATCGTGGCAGAGAATACAGGTATGTAGCCAGTGTTCTGAGGGTTGAAAGCCATCGGAATCCATGGACTGCTAGCTTTAAAATCTCCAAAATCGAACAAAATTGAGGCATTTTTAACATTAAAAGGTCGATATACGTAGAAGACGTTGTGTACTACTGCAACCAGCAGCATGAAGGACGGACTTAACATAACCATGACTGACGTCAAGATGATTTAAAGCGTCGAAGAATAGAGATTTATACTATCATAGAGGTGTATAATTCCACTGGTTAATAACACCAACAGCTGTATTAAAAACAGGTAACTAACATGGAGAGTTCGGAGCGGTTCTGGTTTTATCTTTTTCAAGCCTCGGGGACTTCCTTTTTCATTTGTCGACACTTCCACAATACTTTAGCTATCCGGCAATGTTTAGAGTACTTATAGTGATCGGCTAACGGATCATCTCCTTCCTTCCAATCAGCAAACTCACAATAACAAAATGCACCTTTAACTATATCTAATCGTTGGGTGTAATAAAAACCAGCCTGTGCTAAGTCTTTAGGACTAACTTTATTGGTCCAATTTGCAAACGTAATCAGTCTCTCTTCAAAAGTATGAATGACGCCGAGGCCATCGTCTAAGCAATCAGTACAATCTACACTGCGGCTAATCATTTTACATCTTTCTACTTAGACTAATCGAACTATACTATTAAATAAAACAAAAAATATGCCATATACTTTGTTCCATATCATTTAAAAAACAATGTCGGAAATTATACGATAACTTAACATTATTACATGCACAATGCCAAACATTAAAGTCCTTATGATGAAAACATTCTACAACTTTTTTATAGTTACTTAATTTAGGTTCAGTCTTTAAAGGGACACTAAATATAAGACAAGAATCAAAAATCTGCTTTAAACAAGTTGTCTTTAAATCACCCTTAACCAGAAATTTAGGAGAGTCATACTGAAGACGGATGTCACGTAAAACACTTTCAAATTGGTTCAAGTCCAAATAGCCAGACCCCCACACTAGTCCATGGTATTTTTTCTCCAAATGTCCTACTATTTTGAGATCTTCAGGTTTTAAAAATTTCCTACCATACGGAGGTTTGAAGAAAAAGCTGCAAAATCGTGCGCCATCATACACAGCCAACTCCTTCGGTATAAACCCACTGGCTAAAGGGTAACCTTGAAGATCGATGTAAACTTCCTGACGTTCTCTAGACATCTTGTATACTGGTTAGACTCAAAGGTAACAACGCCGGTATTGAACTAACTTCTAAACAGTCTACAGTATGGAAGGGCTTTAAGTAAGGTAAGATATACCCCCACCACCACCATCAATACCTCTTGAAACAGATTTATTCCAAGCATCCAAACTGGATTAGGGTGCGAGGGTTACAACCAACAGCAGTCAAGCTTTGCCCCAAATATGCTAGAGTATACTGGGCACTCGATCGGTTCATGTTGTCAACCAGATCCTGCGACATAGTTTCAGCTATCCGTTGCGGTAAGTATGTTTGAAATACTACATCCTCCTGGGTTAAGTCAATCAATGTCGCAGCAAGAGCTCTTCCAAAACGTGTTGTTACAAATTTCAGTGTTTGAATAGGATAATCTCCTACAGGTAGAGTGGAAAGTTTTCTACATTCGGGAAAGTTCACAACATCACTGTTAATACGAGTGTTAAGTTCCGCTAATGTTTGCTTGGAAATACTCATTGTAGAATGTTGCTAAACAGGTATCAACACACGACAGGTCTCGACAGGTTATAACTGTATGCAACGAATGTGGAAACAACTATGAAATCTCTGCTAGAATAGAACTGTATTTATTAGTGACAGCAGAAGCAGCAGGGGGCGGGAGGAAAGGGGAGAGAGAGAAGGAGAGAGAAAATAATCTTGAGCTTTAAAATATTTATTATTGTTATGAGTCATCAGGATACAAGTACAGTTTATCAAAGTCATCGAGCAATTTTTGCGGATTGTAATGCAATAATTCCAACAGGTAATAAACTTTGTTCAAACAGGTTTAAATTACAGGGATTGGTAAGAATTTAAAAAAAGTTTCCATTAATATCAACAAAACATTTTACATACTGTAAAGAATCGTCATAATAGGTTCTAAATTGTAAACGTCTAACTAATTGTAATCTAAAGTTTATTAAATGCTTAATGCTAACAATAGAATTTATATGAGTACAAGAAAATGTTAAAGTTACATCATTGCTTCCAAGTCGAAATATTCGTTCGTTTAAAAGAATAGCACTGGATACGGTAAAATTTTCCGATGACATCAGTGTTGTTGTCTCACTTGCATCAATATCTTCAAGCATCTTGTCAATGATCTCCAAAAACTCGATCCAATCAGAATGGCTGAGGGAGACTGGCTGATGTTCAGGTACTGTTGGAGTTAGTTTAGCACTTGGTATCATCCCCCTGGCAACACTGAGACCCACAATTACTGTAAAATTACCGGTAGGATAGCAAAATTCGCCCATTCTCCTTTCGTATTCTTCGAGGCGCGGCCGCGGGTTCGAATCCCGCTTCGACCATGGATATTTTGTGATTGTTGTTGGAAGGTGGTAGGGGAATTCTTCCTCGACCGAGGTACTACCACCCCACACATCCTCTTAAACGGCTGGTGAAATCCCAACGGATGTTTCCAGCTCTGGATGTGTGAGTCGATTCCCCAGTATACCCACGGTACATAGTACTTAGACTTCGGTCTTCGTGGGCTGTCAGAAGAGAGAAAAAAAGTTTGGATAACGCCCATCCGCTTCCCATCTCTGTAAATTCGGAAGCTTTTTCCACTAGAGACATCTGATATTCGCTGTAAAAGTCTTCCAAATTAGTGCTGGGAGAAATAACACTAAATTTTGTATTAAAAGATGTTTGGTTTTGGTGTTGATGCCAACAGATAACAACCATATAGCTCCATATTAACTTTAAGCTGGGGATAAGTCTTTAAAGGATCAGTGAGTAGAGTAATAACAGTATCTTTTAGATCTCCTAAATATTGCTTGACATCAACCAAATGTAAATCAGTTGTCAGATGATAAGTTAGTATGCGTTGTTTAAAAGCAGATCGAACTAATTTTACATGAGAGTACAAGTTCTCACTACATTGCTGCTTATGTTTTGTGGTACGGTTATGAGCACTACGAGATAAAATTTCCTTATCACACTCTTTGCAATAAGGCATGATTCCAACTGACCAAAACCGGAAAATGTTGTCTTTTTGTACAGAGATCGAGCTTAAACCATATCCTTAACCATATCTATCCAACTATTATGTGACTTATCAAACCCGAGCGATTTCACATACATATTTTTGCCTTTTTTACGCAAAACTTGCTCAGGTTGGGTATACGTCAGATTGTCTGGTTTTTTGCAATTCTTCTTCATAGAACCCGCCGCTAATTGGTTGTAGGATTGGTAATCTTTACCCGAAATACTTTGAACAACTCAGTTGTCCAATTGGGCACATAACCCTTTTCAAACAGGTGCTTGGCTTTACTTATGCGAACACTATCACCAACTTTGAATTTTTGCTTCCCCACAACCTTTAAACGACTATAAACAGTGTTTAAGCGCAAAAGAAATAAAACCTGTAACAATCTAGGAGTTATAAAAAATTAGACAAACCATAGCAACATGTTTGTAACAGTACTGTCAAATGAATGACAAGAAGCAGAATAATATATAATTTATAATCATCAATTAGCTCTATTTGTACTTAATTAAAAGTGAAATAAAATACCTATATACAGTCCACTAGAAGAGTCTTTTTACCATCCCAAACATTGGTCCTTCGAGCCGGATGGATTGGTAAAAAATAAATATTCAAGTGATTGCAAGAAAAGTATGCATTAGAAGAAATTATTGGGTTGCTTGCATCAGAGAACGCGATAGGACGGGAAGGCAGAGTGCAATGAGGACTGTCGTTCCACCAATTGGTTCATCTCGTTTATAGTTCTGAGTGAGTTTATTCCATTATTACTTATATTATTTAAAATACCTGATATTTGTGTCAATAACATGGCTGAACTCGCAGTTTTAAAATCTAAGAGGAGTTCTCTTAAGAGTAAAGTTACTCGCCTAAGAAATTATTTTGATTCTCTTGAAAAAGTCAATTAACTGATAGCGTGATAAATGATTTGCAAAGTCGATTAGAAAGAGTACAGCCAGTTTGCGACGAGTTTGATGTGATTCAATTTAAAATTGAACAACAAGACAGCATTGCTGATTCAGTGCATTTGAAAATAACTATTTTAAAATATTCGGCGAAATAACGGCCTTAATTAAAGGTTATAATGATAGTAAATTGGAAGATAATGCTTCTGTGGTCAGTTCGCGACACAGTGGGGTCTCCGATTCATTGCAGTCTTTGGTCAAATTACCACCAATTAAGCTGCCAACTTTTGACGGCCAATATTGCAATTGGCTGGAATTCAAAGATTCTTTTACGGCCTTGGTAGACAATAATATGTCACTAAACGGAATTCAAAAATTTTATTATTTAAGATCTTCTCTAACCAAGGATGTTCTTGAAATCATTAAATCAATTGAAGTTTCTGACTCGAATTATGGTATTGCATGGCAGTTTCTTGTAGATAGGTTCGAAAATAAAAAGCTAATAATTTATAATCATATTCGGTCAATTTTTGAATACCAATGTTTAGTTAAAGAGTCTTACACTGATTTGCGTAACCTCTATGATACTGTTACAAAACATCTACGTGCTTTAAAATCATTGGGAGAAGATACCGATTCATGGGATAGACTAATCATTTATATTATGTGTAGTAAATTTGACACTACAACACGCCGTGACTGGGAAACATTTAAATATGAAGGTGAATTACCCACCATGAAGGATTTAAATAAATTTCTAAAGATAAAGTGCGAGGTTTTGGAAAAATTGGAAGTTTCAGGTAGGGGTGAAATTAGTGAATCAGGTAAACAAAGGAAATTAAAGAATTTTAGAAGTATGACTAATAGTTACTCAGGTACAGATGTAAATTTATACAAAATAAAATATAAATGTTATTTTTGCAAACAATCACACAGTATTTTTAAATGTAATTTGTTTTTACAGCTACCAATAAACGATCGCATTGCTGCAGTAAAACAGCTTAAACTTTGTTTGAATTGCTTGCGGGATTCGCACCCGTCATGGAAATGTCAAAAATCAAAGTGTGGTAAGTGTAATAAAGCACACAATTTAATTTTACATTCCGAGTCTTACAGTAAATTTCACAATCAAAATAAAGAACCCACCGAGGGTGCAAACAACGTTTTAGCCCAAAATCAAGAGTGTCTCAGGTTCCATGTGGAAAGCAACAACGGCACAGGTAGCGCCGAAGGTGGCCAAACACCAAAAGTAACGTTGAATTCACATGTGACGGAGCGCGGTGTTGCCGGCTCTAATCAATTAGCATTTTGTGCGGGATCGTCTGGGATATCAGAAAACTCGCAAGTTTTACTTTCTACTGCAATTATTAAGTTAACAAATGGAAAAAAGACAATTACTGCTCGTGCTCTATTGGATAGCGGTTCCCAGAGCAATTTCATTTCACAAACTGTTTGTAATAAATTAAATTTACAGCAGTCTAAAATAAATCACGCCGTGAAAGGTGTAGGACAAACATTGACTAATATAAATACTCAGGTAAATCTCACAATAAAGTCTTGGGTTAATAATTTTACAAGCAATATTAGATGTTTGGTTCTTCCATCTATTACTGATAGGTTACCAACTATGTCATTTACTAAAGATATCCTTAAAATTCCTCCTAATTTGCAAATGGCTGATCCAAAATTTAATGTATCGGGAGAAATTGATATTTTGCTTGGATCAAATATATTTTGGTCTATAATGGGTTCTAATCAGGTTCGGCTTGGGCCCAACATGCCCATATTACAGGAAACTGAGTTAGGTTACATAATTGGCGGTAACTTAAATTTAAATTTAATCGCTCCTAAGACATCGGTTAGTTATGTAAATATTTTAAATTCTGATACATTTGTCGATAATAAAATAGTTAAATTTTGGGAAATTGAGGAAGTCAACAATAAGGTAGCTCCTATGTCTGATTCTGAGAAATATTGCGAGCGTTATTTTCAAAATACTACCACAAGAGACCAAACGGGCAGATTTATAGTTAGAGTTCCATTTAAAAATAATTTAAATCAACTCAGTGATTCTCAAAGTATGGCAATGAATAGCTTTAATTTACTTGAGAAAAAATTAAATAAAAACCCGAATTTAAAATTAGAATATGAATCATTTATGTCTGAATACGAAAATTTAGGACATATGTCGGAAATTAAGGACATAGAGGGTGAAGGTTGTTATCTTCCACACCACGCAGTCATTAAAAATAGTAGTCTTACTACAAAATGTCGGGTAGTTTTTGACGCGTCGGCTAAAGCGTCAAGTGGTCTTTCGCTTAATGACGTCCAATATGTCGGCCCGACGTTGCAGCAGGACGTATTTTCAATTTTAACTAGATTCCGGAGTTACGAATATGTAATGACAGGAGATATATCCAAAATGTATAGGCAGATTCTTGTTAATTCTAGTGATACAAAGTATCAAAAAATCTTTTGGCGATCACAACCGGATGAAACTATTAAAATTTATAAATTAAATACTGTTACGTATGGCACAGCGTCTGCGCCATATTTGGCAGTTAGATGTTTATTTCAGATTGCGACAGAAAACGAAATAAATTTGCCCTTGGCTAGTAAAGTAATTAAAAGAGATTTTTATATGGACGACGTCTTGACGGGTTCCAATTCTATATCAGAACTGTTGCAAATTCAAAAGGATCTGGTTGAATTATTAGCTAGTTATGGATTTGAACTTAGAAAGTTTTTGTGCAACAGCAAGGATTTGTTAAATAAGTTTCAAACTAAAGATATTATGTATGCCAAATTAATTAATATAGGGGAAACTGAGCAAAATAAAACTCTAGGCGTATACTGGGACGCTAATCATGATCACATAAGATATAGAATTAATGTAAATGATAATTTTTCTAATAATAAATTAACAAAACGTGTTATTTTATCACTAATTTGTCAAATTTTTGACCCCCTAGGTTTATTAGGTCCAATTATAATTATTGCCGAACTTATTATCCAGGATCTCTGGAAACTAAAGTTAGAATGGGACGAAGAAATTCCTTCAAATTTATTGAATACTTGGAACTCATTTTACAATAATCTTTGTGATATCAGTAAACTTAAAATACCAAGATGTGCCATTTTTTCGCAGTTTATTAAAATTGAAATGCACGGTTTTTCCGATGCATCAGTAAGGGCTTACGGGGCGTGTATTTATTTAAGATGTTTTAATTCTGGAAATTATTACTCTAGTTTGTTGTGCGCAAAATCACGCGTAGCACCATTAAAGCAGATTAGCTTACCTCGTCTCGAATTATGCGGTGCTCTGTTGCTTGCAAATTTAGCAAAGAGAGTAACAGATGCTTTAGAAATTAATTTTAATAAATGTTATTACTGGACTGACTCTACAATAACTCTGTGCTGGATAAGAAACGAATCTAGTAAGTGGAAAACCTTTGTAGCGAATAGGGTTAGCGAAATTAGGACACTTACCGAATTTCAAAATTGGAACCATGTTAAATCCAGCGAAAACCCGGCTGATCTTCTATCTAGGGGCGCACCTATTGAAATTTTAAATAAATCAAATTTATGGTGGCACGGCCCTGATTGGCTTAATGTTGATAAGTCGAACTGGAATCTTACCGAGCCTGACTTCGAAATTACCGAACTGTACGAACAAAAACGTGTTTCTTGTCCCACAATAAATTACAGTAATGAAATAATTAGCATTTTGAATAAGTTTTCTTCTTTTAGAAAAATGTTAGGAGTTTTGGCGTACGTCTTGCGTTTTTTTATCAAACATTAAACTTAAGGCCATTGACCGAAATTATGGTCCATTACTTCCTGAAGAACTTGACAAAGCTTTAAATTTAATAATAAAAAATGTTCAAATAGAGTGCTTTTCTCAAGAGTACACTAGTTTAAGTAATAACAAAGAATTAAATAAAACCAGTAAAATATTGCCACTTAACCCATTTTTACAAGATGGAATTATGCGTGTAGGTGGTAGAATCAAAAATTCAAACAAACCCTTTGAAAGTAAACACCCTGTAATTTTACCTAAAAGTCATTTTTTAACAAATCAATTATTAAAACAGGAGCATGAACGGTTACTTCACTGTGGCGTTCAAAATTTATTATACTCAATACGTGAAAGGTACTGGCCTATCTCCGGTCGAAATGCCTGCAAAAACATAATTCACAGTTGTATTAAATGCTTTAAAGTTGCTCCAAAGGAATGTCAATATTTAATGGGTCAACTCCCTGAGGTACGAGTTAATCCTCACAGCGTATTTCTAAATGTTGGTACAGATTTTGGAGGACCTTTTTTATTAAAGGACAGACAGACCCGTGGTGCCAAAATTATTAAGGCCTATATGTGTCTATTTATATGTATGAGCACTAAGGCCATACATATAGAATTAGTGTCTGATCTGACCACACAAGCATTTATTGCTGCCCTTCATAGGTTTACAAGTAGACGTGGCAAACCAGCAAACATCTACTCTGATAACGGCACTAATTATAGAGGAGCTAATACGGAACTTGGTAAATTATATAAATTTTTAAATAATAAGTCGCAAGAAATTACAAATAAATTGTCGGCTGATTTTATTAGGTGGCATTTTATACCGGCGTCTTCTCCTAGCTTCGGCGGACTTTGGGAATCTGGAATCAAATCAGCCAAAAGTCACATCAAGCGCGTTGTAGGAGAAACTCGATTAACGTATGAAGAGTTCGCCACCGTGTTGACCCAAATTGAGGGTATTTTAAATTCGCGGCCGCTTAGTCCACTCACTCAGGATCCGGACGACATATCGGCACTGACACCAGGACATTTCTTAATTGGTAAACCACTCACTCGCCTTCCTGAAATTAATATCACTGATGTTCCTGAAAACCGTTTAACCAAGTGGCAGCACCTTCAAGCCATGTCCCAACACTTTTGGCATCGTTGGCAGAAAGAGTATCTATCGGAGCTGCAGACTCGAGTCAAGTGGAGACAAAATTACAAAAATTTGTTAAAGGTCGGAACATTAGTTCTAATCAAAAATGAAAATGTTCCCCCTATGAATTGGCCGCTAGGGCGAGTTCTTGCTTTACATCCAGGAAAAGACGGCGTTACGCGTGTAGTGGAGGTGCAAGTCAAGACTGGTGTGATAACACGTGCAATTAACCGTGTATGTGCGTTGCCCATTGACTAAATTTGTTAATAAAAGGGGCAAATTCAGTGACATTTGGTCAATATGTAAAACAATTGGCATGAAAATTCTGTTTTTTTTTTTGTTGATAAGTATATAGTAATAAGTTTTTGTCACATTTTTTGTTAGTTTATATAAATATTTTAGTCATACACCTTTGTATGTCTGTGACATCAGTATTCAGTTGCATATTATTATTGTGTAATGATCATTATTTTATAATTACCGCAATGTTTTGCACATTTAGTTATATTTGAAAGTACTAGGTACCTTCAAGGCGGGCGGTATGTTTAAGCGCAAAAGAAATAAAACCTGTAACAATCTAGGAGTTATATAAAATTAGACAAACCATAGCAACATGTTTGTAACAGTACTGTCAAATGAATGACAAGAAGCAGAATAATATATAATTTATAATCATCAATTAGCTCTATTTGCACTTAATTAAAAGTGAAATAAAATACCTATATACAGTCCACTAGAAGAGTCTTTTTACCATCCCAAACAAACAGAGTTCAATATTTTCTTCTCATTACTCTTGTTAACATCCTTCGGTTTCATACTGAATAAATCTACGACGTTTAAATTTAATTCTAGCTGGTTTATGCAGTTCCTTAACAACTTTTTCTCTTGCTTTTGTAATGTTCTTCGCCATATTTCGCAATGGGTAATGACGCTTGAAGCCTTCAAAATCTAATTATATAATGTCGTCACTATTTTGATTTTAACGCAGCAAGCTCAGCACGAAGTCGGTTCAGATCGTTGTTTTAAACAACGTTGAGTTGTAATGTCGACATATTCCCTTAAAATATTTTGAAGTTTATCAAAATCTAGCTTGAATTTTTCTTTAACATCTTTTAACTTATTATCAGAGGCAATAAGACCTTTTTCGAATAGTGCATAGTTCTTCTCCAGCTTATCATTAGCAGCTTGTAGATTTGTAGTACGCTCATTTAAACCCTGTAGTAATTTATGTAGTTGTTCAACCATCGAATCAGTATACTTCTTACTAGCACTCTCAATAACGGAGAGAGAATCGTTAAAATTTCGCTGAAGAACACTTATCGATTGATCAATTCGAGTAATTATACTCTCCACAAACTTTTTATTTACGGCATCGGTGACATCTGTCGGCGATTTGACGTTACAAAGCCGATGATCTTGAATATTGTAATCGCCATCTTTTGTAAGAGTGGTCAAGTTGGGTGTTTGCAACACTCTTACTTTTTTCTGATTAGACGAAGAGGGTAAGGGACGTCCAAACTTATTCATGATTACTGTGGTACTAAGACATAGTAGCTTTAAACAAACTTATTTATAGAATTTAATTACTCCAAGTTGTTCCAATTCCTGCAAAATGCTCCAAATCTCGTTCATGTTATTATTGTTGCCAACCTGATTGGAAGCTTCCAATTTTTTGAAACGCTCCACTAACTCGTTTACTTTATCATAGTACACAAATTCTTTGGGTTTTTCGTTGTATTCCATTAAGACATATCCGGATTTCTCAGACTGCAATCTTGTCATTATTTTACCCACGGGTGAAGGAATTTTACTGGTAGAACTTTTAGAAATTAGTGGTTTCACAAAGGCATTATATTTGTGAGATCTATTACCTTTTAATTGACCATTTTCCTTTAAGTACAAATCTGTCCGCTTTAGAATATCCCTATATTGTTCTTCATCGACAGTGGTATTAAATTTAGGAGCCTTGAGAAGCAATAAATCGTATAATCCCAGAGTTCCTTTGTACGTAATGGGACCTACTTGAATATCACCAGTCTTTAAGAAATTAACCGGTTGTGAGCCTAATCTCCAAGAATCAGTCACCATATCATATTTCATACCGTTAGCATTTATTTCGCTAGAGCTCGTCCAATATTGCCTCAGATATTCTTGAGCAATCTTAGGATATTGATCGATAAAATTCTCAAACACCTCAGATTTCCGAAGAGAACCTTCAAAATTCTTTCTTATGTCTTGCAATGATTGTTCCGCAGGGTCCTGAGCTGGTTCTTCAAACACATCGCTATCATCAGCATCCCCGTAGTGAGTTTCATCCGTTAAAAATTTTACAGGAGGTTTCACTTCCCGAGTTACTATGGATGGTTTAAATTTTGGTTTTACACCATCACTCCCTTCCACTTTAATCTTACGTTTCTTAGACTTTGTATCGGAGGAAGCACCCACAAGCTTATTCAGAGGATCTGTAATAGGCATTAAGAATTTATTAAGAGCTTCATCTTCACCTCGCTCTAACTTTAATGTTAAAATGCTAAATGCTAAATACTTCTTTCTTATTGTTCGTGCAGCTTGGATAATCCTACGTTTAACGTCTTTATCGAGCTTATTAATTTGGGTAGACATACTACAAACAGCTACAAATCAGCTCGCAAAACAGACTCTGTTTCTAGAAACAGCTATGAAACAGCTACAAACAGCTAAAAAACAGGTCCCTGTTTGTATTAAACGAATGTGCACATCCAAAGCAGTACGCTTTATCAAAATAAATGAAAAATTACCCCTTTTCCAAATCTGTCCTTCTAGACCACTCTTAAGCGTCATTTTAAACCTTCACTCCCCTTACACCCAAGTGAGCGTGCTATAACTTAGCAAATTCAAAAGTGTTTTATTCAACTAGACACAGGGCAATACACCACACCCTACATTACTACCTACTTATGAACTGAAAAAATAAAAATCACTCCTAGCACCCGCTTCCAATACCAAAAATATTCCTCTATAGATATCGAATCTCAAAAATATTACTGTCCTTACTTATTTTTACAGATTTATCTTTCGGTCAAAAAATTTTAAGCCCAAGTTTATCAAATAAATAAAAAAATTTCCTTTTTCTCAACTCTGTTGTTCTAGACCGCCTTGCTATGCGTCAGTTATATAAACCCTTTGCCCGCACTGTCATCAACCCAAATGAACGCACTAAATCTGAGCATAAGCATTTACTACCAGAATAACCCGAAGTATTTTATTAGACTACACTATACCTCTCATCACTAAACACCTAGGTACTAAAAAACTCGCTCCTAGCACCCTTTTTGTTGTTGTAAATGGCGCATGCGCTTTCATCAAAAAGGTGCTTTTTTACCAAAAAAACAGAGCAAGAATTACCTACCCCCTTTATCTTATCGTTACAGCTCGCCCTCTAACCCAATAATAGAAGTTTGAGCCCTTCCCTCTAACCCTCACAGAGACGTGCTAAAGTATGTTCAGCTCCTTGCATACTCTCATCACAAACCCCATACTAAAAACCCCTCAGCTCCTAGAAGCCTTTATATCCTGTAACAACGCATGCACATCTCATTATGTCCACAATATTTTTAAAAAATACCTTCAGGAGCCCTCTATAACATACAAAAGTTACCACTCCTATTAAAAATATATAGCACAAATAAAAGCTGAAAAAATGCAAATATCTTAAAAACGGTATTTAATTCCACAAGAATTTTTCTAAGTCCAAAAAGGATAAAAAACACGCAAATATCTCAAAAGTGAGCCTTTTATCAAAAAAATAAACGCAATTTCACCCCAGAAACCCCTTGCCGACTTTGGCAACGCCTTAACACTTCAGGTACGTTTCAACCCCCTACGCCCAAGGGTTCCATCCCTCCACACCACCAACCCCCCTCAGGGTATACCTGTAAAGTCACATAAAGTAGACCGAACTATTTAAATTTAAGCCACCAACCTTATAAACCCCGCCGACTAGACCCTTCGCTACACAACACCTTCCACATACTGAAGAAAATTCTCACCCCGCGACCTTATATAGTAAAAAGCCAACTGACGATGTACGAAATAGTTTAAAAGAGAGGTGGGATTCGCTTTACAACACTAAATCCCCCCACTCCTTATATGAAGGAGTAGGGGGATATATATACAAGCGGGATTCGCATGGATATATATCCCCCCACTCCTTCAAACATACAAAAGTTTTAACTCTCTAACCCTCACAGAGACGTGCTAAAGTATGTTCAGTTCCTTGCATTATATCCTGTAACAACGCATGCGCAGCTCATTACGTCCACAATATTTTTAAAAACTCCTTTAAATCTCAAAACTACAAAAAAATATTTTTCTAGCACAGGTTTAGCAAAAAAAAAAATCAAGTCAAAAAAGAAGTAAAAATTAACATAATAATATGTACATTATCTTCAATTATGGAATAATTGAATAAAAAAAAATCGATCTCTGATTAGATGTACTGTGTAAGATACGCAAGGCACCCACCTTCTGATTTAGATAAATACGGTTTAAAAACTCCTCTTATTTACCTAATAACAGTAAAAATGTAATATCCTAAAACGATAATTTAAAAAATAAACGAAATAATTCATATGTCATTTCTTATACCCTTGTAGTAAATGGCACAATAATTTAAAGCGCATCCCCTAATTAAATTTTGAAATATTCACACACAAAAATCATTTTGAATAGCTAAAACAAGTAATAGGCAATAATGAAGAAAATTAGAGTCTTTCCTGTCTCGACAGGTTTTGACAAGTCCGGACAAGTTTAGCGAACTACGAAAAACCACACTAGTTAAAATCAAAATATTGTATATTTAAAAAAGTATTGTTTAGGACTGTTACCTTTTATTATCTTTCCCTAATCGCACTGTGCTTCTTTGATATACATACATACTAGGGTATGTAATTCCACAAGAATTTTTCTAAGTCCAACAAGGATAAAAAACAAGGAAATATCTCAAAAACTGAGCCTTTTATCAAAAAAATAAACGCAATTTTACCCCCAGACCCCCTGTCGACTTTGGCAACGCTTTAACACTTCAGGTACGTTTCAACCCCCTACGGCCAAGGGTTCCATCCCTCCACACCACAAACCCCGCAGGGTATACCTGTAAACTCACATAAAGTAGCCAGAACTATTAAAATTTAAACCACCTACCTTATAAACCAGCCGACTAGACACTTACAACACCTTCACATACTGAAGAAAATTCTCACCCCGCGACCTTATATAGTAAAAAGCCAACTGACGATGTACGAAATAGTTTAAAAGAGAGGGGGGATTCACTTTACAACACTAAATCCCCCCACTATATATCCCCTCACTCCTTCATATAAGGAGTGGGGGGATTTAGTGTTGTAAAGTGAATCCCCCCTCTCTTTTAAACTATTTCGTACATCGTCAGTTGGCTTTTTACTATATAAGGTCGCGGGGTGAGAATTTCCTTCAGTATGTGAAGGTGTTGTAAGTGTCTAGTCGGCTGGTTTATAAGGTAGGTGGTTTAAATTTTAATAGTTCTGGCTACTTTATGTGAGTTTACAGGTATACCCTGCGGGGTTTGTGGTGTGGAGGGATGGAACCCTTGGCCGTAGGGGGTTGAAACGTACCTGAAGTGTTAAAGCGTTGCCAAAGTCGACAGGGGTCTGGGGGTAAAATTGCGTTTATTTTTTTGATAAAAGGCTCAGTTTTTGAGATATTTCCTTGTTTTTTATCCTTGTTGGACTTAGAAAAATTCTTGTGGAATTACATACCCTAGTATGTATATCAAAGAAGCACAGTGCGATTAGGGAAAGATAATAAAAGGTAACAGTCCTAAACAATACTTTTTTAAATATACAGTATTTTGATTTTAACTAGTGTGGTTTTTCGTAGTTCGCTAAACTTGTCCGGACTTGTCAAAACCTGTCGAGACAGGAAAGACTCTAATTTTCTTCATTATTGCCTATTACTTGTTTTAGCTATTCAAAATGATTTTTGTGTGTGAATATTTCAAAATTTAATTAGGGGATGCGCTTTAAATTATTGTGCCATTTACTACAAGGGTATAAGAAATGACATATGAATTATTTCGTTTATTTTTTAAATTATCGTTTTAGGATATTACATTATTTATTTAGGTAAATAAGAGGAGTTTTTAAACCGTATTTATCTAAATCAGAAGGTGGGTGCCTTGCGTATCTTACACAGTACATCTAATCAGAGATCGATTTTTTTTTATTCAATTATTCCATAATTGAAGATAATGTACATATTATTATGTTAATTTTTACTTCTTTTTTGACTTGATTTTTTTTTGGTAAACCTGTGCTAGAAAAATATTTTTTTGTAGTTTTGAGATTTAAAGGAGTTTTTAAAAATATTGTGGACGTAATGAGCTGCGCATGCGTTGTTACAGGATATAATGCAAGGAACTGAACATACTTTAGCACGTCTCTGTGAGGGTTAGAGAGTTAAAACTTTTGTATGTTTGAAGGAGTGGGGGGATATATATCCATGCGAATCCCGCTTGTATATATATCCCCCTACTCCTTCATATAAGGAGTGGGGGGATTTAGTGTTGTAAAGCGAATCCCACCTCTCTTTTAAACTATTTCGTACATCGTCAGTTGGCTTTTTACTATATAAGGTCGCGGGGTGAGAATTTTCTTCAGTATGTGGAAGGTGTTGTGTAGCGAAGGGTCTAGTCGGCGGGGTTTATAAGGTTGGTGGCTTAAATTTAAATAGTTCGGTCTACTTTATGTGACTTTACAGGTATACCCTGAGGGGGGTTGGTGGTGTGGAGGGATGGAACCCTTGGGCGTAGGGGGTTGAAACGTACCTGAAGTGTTAAGGCGTTGCCAAAGTCGGCAAGGGGTTTCTGGGGTGAAATTGCGTTTATTTTTTTGATAAAAGGCTCACTTTTGAGATATTTGCGTGTTTTTTATCCTTTTTGGACTTAGAAAAATTCTTGTGGAATTAAATACCGTTTTTAAGATATTTGCATTTTTTCAGCTTTTATTTGTGCTATATATTTTTAATAGGAGTGGTAACTTTTGTATGTTATAGAGGGCTCCTGAAGGTATTTTTTAAAAATATTGTGGACATAATGAGATGTGCATGCGTTGTTACAGGATATAAAGGCTTCTAGGAGCTGAGGGGTTTTTAGTATGGGGTTTGTGATGAGAGTATGCAAGGAGCTGAACATACTTTAGCACGTCTCTGTGAGGGTTAGAGGGAAGGGCTCAAACTTCTATTATTGGGTTAGAGGGCGAGCTGTAACGATAAGATAAAGGGGGTAGGTAATTCTTGCTCTGTTTTTTTGGTAAAAAAGCACCTTTTTGATGAAAGCGCATGCGCCATTTACAACAACAAAAAGGGTGCTAGGAGCGAGTTTTTTAGTACCTAGGTGTTTAGTGATGAGAGGTATAGTGTAGTCTAATAAAATACTTCGGGTTATTCTGGTAGTAAATGCTTATGCTCAGATTTAGTGCGTTCATTTGGGTTGATGACAGTGCGGGCAAAGGGTTTATATAACTGACGCATAGCAAGGCGGTCTAGAACAACACTATATATCCCCTCACTCCTTCATATAAGGAGTGGGGGGATTTAGTGTTGTAAAGTGAATCCCCCCTCTCTTTTAAACTATTTCGTACATCGTCAGTTGGCTTTTTACTATATAAGGTCGCGGGGTGAGAATTTTCTTCAGTATGTGAAGGTGTTGTAAGTGTCTAGTCGGCTGGTTTGTAAGGTAGGTGGTTTAAATTTTAATAGTTCTGGCTACTTTATGTGAGTTTACAGGTATACCCTGCGGGGTTTGTGGTGTGGAGGGATGGAACCCTTGGCCGTAGGGGGTTGAAATGTACCTGAAGTGTTAAAGCGTTGCCAAAGTCGACAGGGGGTCTGGGGGTAAAATTGCGTTTATTTTTTTGATAAAAGGCTCAGTTTTTGAGATATTTCCTTGTTTTTTATCCTTGTTGGACTTAGAAAAATTCTTGTGGAATTACATACCCTAGTATGTATGTATATCAAAGAAGCACAGTGCGATTAGGGAAAGATAATAAAAGGTAACAGTCCTAAACAATACTTTTTTAAATATACAATATTTTGATTTTAACTAGTGTGGTTTTTCGTAGTTCGCTAAACTTGTCCGGACTTGTCAAAACCTGTCGAGACAGGAAAGACTCTAATTTTCTTCATTATTGCCTATTACTTGTTTTAGCTATTCAAAATGATTTTTGTGTGTGAATATTTCAAAATTTAATTAGGGGATGCGCTTTAAATTATTGTGCCATTTACTACAAGGGTATAAGAAATGACATATGAATTATTTCGTTTATTTTTTAAATTATCGTTTTAGGATATTACATTTTTACTGTTATTAGGTAAATAAGAGGAGTTTTTAAACCGTATTTATCTAAATCAGAAGGTGGGTGCCTTGCGTATCTTACACAGTACATCTAATCAGAGATCGATTTTTTTTTATTCAATTATTCCATAATTGAAGATAATGTACATATTATTATGTTAATTTTTACTTCTTTTTTGACTTGATTTTTTTTTTGCTAAACCTGTGCTAGAAAAATATTTTTTGTAGTTTTGAGATTTAAAGGAGTTTTTAAAAATATTGTGGACGTAATGAGCTGCGCATGCGTTGTTACAGGATATAATGCAAGGAACTGAACATACTTTAGCACGTCTCTGTGAGGGTTAGAGAGTTAAAACTTTTGTATGTTTGAAGGAGTGGGGGGATATATATCCATGCGAATCCCGCTTGTATATATATCCCCCTACTCCTTCATATAAGGAGTGGGGGGATTTAGTGTTGTAAAGCGAATCCCACCTCTCTTTTAAACTATTTCGTACATCGTCAGTTGGCTTTTTACTATATAAGGTCGCGGGGTGAGAATTTTCTTCAGTATGTGGAAGGTGTTGTGTAGCGAAGGGTCTAGTCGGCGGGGTTTATAAGGTTGGTGGCTTAAATTTAAATAGTTCGGTCTACTTTATGTGACTTTACAGGTATACCCTGAGGGGGGTTGGTGGTGTGGAGGGATGGAACCCTTGGGCGTAGGGGGTTGAAACGTACCTGAAGTGTTAAGGCGTTGCCAAAGTCGGCAAGGGGTTTCTGGGGTGAAATTGCGTTTATTTTTTTGATAAAAGGCTCACTTTTGAGATATTTGCGTGTTTTTTATCCTTTTTGGACTTAGAAAAATTCTTGTGGAATTAAATACCGTTTTTAAGATATTTGCATTTTTTCAGCTTTTATTTGTGCTATATATTTTTAATAGGAGTGGTAACTTTTGTATGTTATAGAGGGCTCCTGAAGGTATTTTTTAAAAATATTGTGGACATAATGAGATGTGCATGCGTTGTTATAGGATATAAAGGCTTCTAGGAGCTGAGGGGTTTTTAGTATGGGGTTTGTGATGAGAGTATGCAAGGAGCTGAACATACTTTAGCACGTCTCTGTGAGGGTTAGAGGGAAGGGCTCAAACTTCTATTATTGGGTTAGAGGGCGAGCTGTAACGATAAGATAAAGGGGGTAGGTAATTCTTGCTCTGTTTTTTTGGTAAAAAAGCACCTTTTTGATGAAAGCGCATGCGCCATTTACAACAACAAAAAGGGTGCTAGGAGCGAGTTTTTTAGTACCTAGGTGTTTAGTGATGAGAGGTATAGTGTAGTCTAATAAAATACTTCGGGTTATTCTGGTAGTAAATGCTCAGATTTAGTGCGTTCATTTGGGTTGATGACAGTGCGGGCAAAGGGTTTATATAACTGACGCATAGCAAGGCGGTCTAGAACAACACTATATATCCCCTCACTCCTTCATATAAGGAGTGGGGGGATTTAGTGTTGTAAAGTGAATCCCCCCTCTCTTTTAAACTATTTCGTACATCGTCAGTTGGCTTTTTACTATATAAGGTCGCGGGGTGAGAATTTTCTTCAGTATGTGAAGGTGTTGTAAGTGTCTAGTCGGCTGGTTTATAAGGTAGGTGGTTTAAATTTTAATAGTTCTGGCTACTTTATGTGAGTTTACAGGTATACCCTGCGGGGTTTGTGGTGTGGAGGGATGGAACCCTTGGCCGTAGGGGGTTGAAACGTACCTGAAGTGTTAAAGCGTTGCCAAAGTCGACAGGGGGTCTGGGGGTAAAATTGCGTTTATTTTTTTGATAAAAGGCTCAGTTTTTGAGATATTTCCTTGTTTTTTATCCTTGTTGGACTTAGAAAAATTATTGTGGAATTACATACCCTAGTATGTATGTATATCAAAGAAGCACAGTGCGATTAGGGAAAGATAATAAAAGGTAACAGTCCTAAACAATACTTTTTTAAATATACAATATTTTGATTTTAACTAGTGTGGTTTTTCGTAGTTCGCTAAACTTGTCCGGACTTGTCAAAACCTGTCGAGACAGGAAAGACTCTAATTTTCTTCATTATTGCCTATTACTTGTTTTAGCTATTCAAAATGATTTTTGTGTGTGAATATTTCAAAATTTAATTAGGGGATGCGCTTTAAATTATTGTGCCATTTACTACAAGGGTATAAGAAATGACATATGAATTATTTCGTTTATTTTTTAAATAATCGTTTTAGGATATTACATTTTTACTGTTATTAGGTAAATAAGAGGAGTTTTTAAACCGTATTTATCTAAATCAGAAGGTGGGTGCCTTGCGTATCTTACACAGTACATCTAATCAGAGATCGATTTTTTTTTATTCAATTATTCCATAATTGAAGATAATGTACATATTATTATGTTAATTTTTACTTCTTTTTTGACTTGATTTTTTTTTTGCTAAACCTGTGCTAGAAAAATATTTTTTTGTAGTTTTGAGATTTAAAGGAGTTTTTAAAAATATTGTGGACGTAATGAGCTGCGCATGCGTTGTTACAGGATATAATGCAAGGAACTGAACATACTTTAGCACGTCTCTGTGAGGGTTAGAGAGTTAAAACTTTTGTATGTTTGAAGGAGTGGGGGGATATATATCCATGCGAATCCCGCTTGTATATATATCCCCCTACTCCTTCATATAAGGAGTGGGGGGATTTAGTGTTGTAAAGCGAATCCCACCTCTCTTTTAAACTATTTCGTACATCGTCAGTTGGCTTTTTACTATATAAGGTCGCGGGGTGAGAATTTTCTTCAGTATGTGGAAGGTGTTGTGTAGCGAAGGGTCTAGTCGGCGGGGTTTATAAGGTTGGTGGCTTAAATTTAAATAGTTCGGTCTACTTTATGTGACTTTACAGGTATACCCTGAGGGGGGTTGGTGGTGTGGAGGGATGGAACCCTTGGGCGTAGGGGGTTGAAACGTACCTGAAGTGTTAAGGCGTTGCCAAAGTCGGCAAGGGGTTTCTGGGGTGAAATTGCGTTTATTTTTTTGATAAAAGGCTCACTTTTGAGATATTTGCGTGTTTTTTTATCCTTTTTGGACTTAGAAAAATTCTTGTGGAATTAAATACCGTTTTTAAGATATTTGCATTTTTTCAGCTTTTATTTGTGCTATATATTTTTAATAGGAGTGGTAACTTTTGTATGTTATAGAGGGCTCCTGAAGGTATTTTTTAAAAATATTGTGGACATAATGAGATGTGCATGCGTTGTTACAGGATATAAAGGCTTCTAGGAGCTGAGGGGTTTTTAGTATGGGGTTTGTGATGAGAGTATGCAAGGAGCTGAACATACTTTAGCACGTCTCTGTGAGGGTTAGAGGGAAGGGCTCAAACTTCTATTATTGGGTTAGAGGGCGAGCTGTAACGATAAGATAAAGGGGGTAGATAATTCTTGCTCTGTTTTTTTGGTAAAAAAGCACCTTTTTCATGAAAGCGCATGCGCCATTTACAACAACAAAAAGGGTGCTAGGAGCGAGTTTTTTAGTACCTAGGTGTTTAGTGATGAGAGGTATAGTGTAGTCTAATAAAATACTTCGGGTTATTCTGGTAGTGAATGCTTATGCTCAGATTTAGTGCGTTCATTTGGGTTGATGACAGTGCGGGCAAAGGGTTTATATAACTGACGCATAGCAAGGCGGTCTAGAACAACACTATATATCCCGTCACTCCTTCATATAAGGAGTGGGGGGATTTAGTGTTGTAAAGTGAATCCCCCCTCTCTTTTAAACTATTTCGTACATCGTCAGTTGGCTTTTTACTATATAAGGTCGCGGGGTGAGAATTTTCTTCAGTATGTGAAGGTGTTGTAAGTGTCTAGTCGGCTGGTTTATAAGGTAGGTGGTTTAAATTTTAATAGTTCTGGCTACTTTATGTGAGTTTACAGGTATACCCTGCGGGGTTTGTGGTGTGGAGGGATGGAACCCTTGGCCGTAGGGGGTTGAAACGTACCTGAAGTGTTAAAGCGTTGCCAAAGTCGACAGGGGGTCTGGGGGTAAAATTGCGTTTATTTTTTCGATAAAAGGCTCAGTTTTTGAGATATTTCCTTGTTTTTTATCCTTGTTGGACTTAGAAAAATTCTTGTGGAATTACATACCCTAGTATGTATGTATATCAAAGAAGCACAGTGCGATTAGGGAAAGATAATAAAAGGTAACAGTCCTAAACAATACTTTTTTAAATATACAATATTTTGATTTTAACTAGTGTGGTTTTTCGTAGTTCGCTAAACTTGTCCGGACTTGTCAAAACCTGTCGAGACAGGAAAGACTCTAATTTTCTTCATTATTGCCTATTACTTGTTTTAGCTATTCAAAATGATTTTTGTGTGTGAATATTTCAAAATTTAATTAGGGGATGCGCTTTAAATTATTGTGCCATTTACTACAAGGGTATAAGAAATGACATATGAATTATTTCGTTTATTTTTTAAATTATCGTTTTAGGATATTACATTTTTACTGTTATTAGGTAAATAAGAGGAGTTTTTAAACCGTATTTATCTAAATCAGAAGGTGGGTGCCTTGCGTATCTTACACAGTACATCTAATCAGAGATCGATTTTTTTTTATTCAATTATTCCATAATTGAAGATAATGTACATATTATTATGTTAATTTTTACTTCTTTTTTGACTTGATTTTTTTTTGCTAAACCTGTGCTAGAAAAATATTTTTTTGTAGTTTTGAGATTTAAAGGAGTTTTTAAAAATATTGTGGACGTAATGAGCTGCGCATGCGTTGTTACAGGATATAATGCAAGGAACTGAACATACTTTAGCACGTCTCTGTGAGGGTTAGAGAGTTAAAACTTTTGTATGTTTGAAGGAGTGGGGGGATATATATCCATGCGAATCCCGCTTGTATATATATCCCCCTACTCCTTCATATAAGGAGTGGGGGGATTTAGTGTTGTAAAGCGAATCCCACCTCTCTTTTAAACTATTTCGTACATCGTCAGTTGGCTTTTTACTATATAAGGTCGCGGGGTGAGAATTTTCTTCAGTATGTGGAAGGTGTTGTGTAGCGAAGGGTCTAGTCGGCGGGGTTTATAAGGTTGGTGGCTTAAATTTAAATAGTTCGGTCTACTTTATGTGACTTTACAGGTATACCCTGAGGGGGGTTGGTGGTGTGGAGGGATGGAACCCTTGGGCGTAGGGGGTTGAAACGTACCTGAAGTGTTAAGGCGTTGCCAAAGTCGGCAAGGGGTTTCTGGGGTGAAATTGCGTTTATTTTTTTGATAAAAGGCTCACTTTTGAGATATTTGCGTGTTTTTTATCCTTTTTGGACTTAGAAAAATTCTTGTGGAATTAAATACCGTTTTTAAGATATTTGCATTTTTTCAGCTTTTATTTGTGCTATATATTTTTAATAGGAGTGGTAACTTTTGTATGTTATAGAGGGCTCCTGAAGGTATTTTTTAAAAATATTGTGGACATAATGAGATGTGCATGCGTTGTTACAGGATATAAAGGCTTCTAGGAGCTGAGGGGTTTTTAGTATGGGGTTTGTGATGAGAGTATGCAAGGAGCTGAACATACTTTAGCACGTCTCTGTGAGGGTTAGAGGGAAGGGCTCAAACTTCTATTATTGGGTTAGAGGGCGAGCTGTAACGATAAGATAAAGGGGGTAGGTAATTCTTGCTCTGTTTTTTTGGTAAAAAAGCACCTTTTTGATGAAAGCGCATGCGCCATTTACAACAACAAAAAGGGTGCTAGGAGCGAGTTTTTTAGTACCTAGGTGTTTAGTGATGAGAGGTATAGTGTAGTCTAATAAAATACTTCGGGTTATTCTGGTAGTAAATGCTTATGCTCAGATTTAGTGCGTTCATTTGGGTTGATGACAGTGCGGGCAAAGGGTTTATATAACTGACGCATAGCAAGGCGGTCTAGAACAACACTATATATCCCCTCACTCCTTCATATAAGGAGTGGGGGGATTTAGTGTTGTAAAGTGAATCCCCCCTCTCTTTTAAACTATTTCGTACATCGTCAGTTGGCTTTTTACTATATAAGGTCGCGGGGTGAGAATTTTCTTCAGTATGTGAAGGTGTTGTAAGTGTCTAGTCGGCTGGTTTGTAAGGTAGGTGGTTTAAATTTTAATAGTTCTGGCTACTTTATGTGAGTTTACAGGTATACCCTGCGGGGTTTGTGGTGTGGAGGGATGGAACCCTTGGCCGTAGGGGGTTGAAATGTACCTGAAGTGTTAAAGCGTTGCCAAAGTCGACAGGGGGTCTGGGGGTAAAATTGCGTTTATTTTTTTGATAAAAGGCTCAGTTTTTGAGATATTTCCTTGTTTTTTATCCTTGTTGGACTTAGAAAAATTCTTGTGGAATTACATACCCTAGTATGTATGTATATCAAAGAAGCACAGTGCGATTAGGGAAAGATAATAAAAGGTAACAGTCCTAAACAATACTTTTTTAAATATACAATATTTTGATTTTAACTAGTGTGGTTTTTCGTAGTTCGCTAAACTTGTCCGGACTTGTCAAAACCTGTCGAGACAGGAAAGACTCTAATTTTCTTCATTATTGCCTATTACTTGTTTTAGCTATTCAAAATGATTTTTGTGTGTGAATATTTCAAAATTTAATTAGGGGATGCGCTTTAAATTATTGTGCCATTTACTACAAGGGTATAAGAAATGACATATGAATTATTTCGTTTATTTTTTAAATTATCGTTTTAGGATATTACATTTTTACTGTTATTAGGTAAATAAGAGGAGTTTTTAAACCGTATTTATCTAAATCAGAAGGTGGGTGCCTTGCGTATCTTACACAGTACATCTAATCAGAGATCGATTTTTTTTTATTCAATTATTCCATAATTGAAGATAATGTACATATTATTATGTTAATTTTTACTTCTTTTTTGACTTGATTTTTTTTTTGCTAAACCTGTGCTAGAAAAATATTTTTTGTAGTTTTGAGATTTAAAGGAGTTTTTAAAAATATTGTGGACGTAATGAGCTGCGCATGCGTTGTTACAGGATATAATGCAAGGAACTGAACATACTTTAGCACGTCTCTGTGAGGGTTAGAGAGTTAAAACTTTTGTATGTTTGAAGGAGTGGGGGGATATATATCCATGCGAATCCCGCTTGTATATATATCCCCCTACTCCTTCATATAAGGAGTGGGGGGATTTAGTGTTGTAAAGCGAATCCCACCTCTCTTTTAAACTATTTCGTACATCGTCAGTTGGCTTTTTACTATATAAGGTCGCGGGGTGAGAATTTTCTTCAGTATGTGGAAGGTGTTGTGTAGCGAAGGGTCTAGTCGGCGGGGTTTATAAGGTTGGTGGCTTAAATTTAAATAGTTCGGTCTACTTTATGTGACTTTACAGGTATACCCTGAGGGGGGTTGGTGGTGTGGAGGGATGGAACCCTTGGGCGTAGGGGGTTGAAACGTACCTGAAGTGTTAAGGCGTTGCCAAAGTCGGCAAGGGGGTTTCTGGGGTGAAATTGCGTTTATTTTTTTGATAAAAGGCTCACTTTTGAGATATTTGCGTGTTTTTTATCCTTTTTGGACTTAGAAAAAATCTTGTGGAATTAAATACCGTTTTTAAGATATTTGCATTTTTTCAGCTTTTATTTGTGCTATATATTTTTAATAGGAGTGGTAACTTTTGTATGTTATAGAGGGCTCCTGAAGGTATTTTTTAAAAATATTGTGGACATAATGAGATGTGCATGCGTTGTTATAGGATATAAAGGCTTCTAGGAGCTGAGGGGTTTTTAGTATGGGGTTTGTGATGAGAGTATGCAAGGAGCTGAACATACTTTAGCACGTCTCTGTGAGGGTTAGAGGGAAGGGCTCAAACTTCTATTATTGGGTTAGAGGGCGAGCTGTAACGATAAGATAAAGGGGGTAGGTAATTCTTGCTCTGTTTTTTTTGGTAAAAAAGCACCTTTTTGATGAAAGCGCATGCGCCATTTACAACAACAAAAAGGGTGCTAGGAGCGAGTTTTTTAGTACCTAGGTGTTTAGTGATGAGAGGTATAGTGTAGTCTAATAAAATACTTCGGGTTATTCTGGTAGTAAATGCTCAGATTTAGTGCGTTCATTTGGGTTGATGACAGTGCGGGCAAAGGGTTTATATAACTGACGCATAGCAAGGCGGTCTAGAACAACACTATATATCCCCTCACTCCTTCATATAAGGAGTGGGGGGATTTAGTGTTGTAAAGTGAATCCCCCCTCTCTTTTAAACTATTTCGTACATCGTCAGTTGGCTTTTTACTATATAAGGTCGCGGGGTGAGAATTTTCTTCAGTATGTGAAGGTGTTGTAAGTGTCTAGTCGGCTGGTTTATAAGGTAGGTGGTTTAAATTTTAATAGTTCTGGCTACTTTATGTGAGTTTACAGGTATACCCTGCGGGGTTTGTGGTGTGGAGGGATGGAACCCTTTGCCGTAGGGGGTTGAAACGTACCTGAAGTGTTAAAGCGTTGCCAAAGTCGACAGGGGGTCTGGGGGTAAAATTGCGTTTATTTTTTGATAAAAGGCTCAGTTTTTTGAGATATTTCCTTGTTTTTTATCCTTGTTGGACTTAGAAAAATTATTGTGGAATTACATACCCTAGTATGTATGTATATCAAAGAAGCACAGTGCGATTAGGGAAAGATAATAAAAGGTAACAGTCCTAAACAATACTTTTTTAAATATACAATATTTTGATTTTAACTAGTGTGGTTTTTCGTAGTTCGCTAAACTTGTCCGGACTTGTCAAAACCTGTCGAGACAGGAAAGACTCTAATTTTCTTCATTATTGCCTATTACTTGTTTTAGCTATTCAAAATGATTTTTGTGTGTGAATATTTCAAAATTTAATTAGGGGATGCGCTTTAAATTATTGTGCCATTTACTACAAGGGTATAAGAAATGACATATGAATTATTTCGTTTATTTTTTAAATAATCGTTTTAGGATATTACATTTTTACTGTTATTAGGTAAATAAGAGGAGTTTTTAAACCGTATTTATCTAAATCAGAAGGTGGGTGCCTTGCGTATCTTACACAGTACATCTAATCAGAGATCGATTTTTTTTTATTCAATTATTCCATAATTGAAGATAATGTACATATTATTATGTTAATTTTTACTTCTTTTTTGACTTGATTTTTTTTTTGCTAAACCTGTGCTAGAAAAATATTTTTTTGTAGTTTTGAGATTTAAAGGAGTTTTTAAAAATATTGTGGACGTAATGAGCTGCGCATGCGTTGTTACAGGATATAATGCAAGGAACTGAACATACTTTAGCACGTCTCTGTGAGGGTTAGAGAGTTAAAACTTTTGTATGTTTGAAGGAGTGGGGGGATATATATCCATGCGAATCCCGCTTGTATATATATCCCCCTACTCCTTCATATAAGGAGTGGGGGGATTTAGTGTTGTAAAGCGAATCCCACCTCTCTTTTAAACTATTTCGTACATCGTCAGTTGGCTTTTTACTATATAAGGTCGCGGGGTGAGAATTTTCTTCAGTATGTGGAAGGTGTTGTGTAGCGAAGGGTCTAGTCGGCGGGGTTTATAAGGTTGGTGGCTTAAATTTAAATAGTTCGGTCTACTTTATGTGACTTTACAGGTATACCCTGAGGGGGGTTGGTGGTGTGGAGGGATGGAACCCTTGGGCGTAGGGGGTTGAAACGTACCTGAAGTGTTAAGGCGTTGCCAAAGTCGGCAAGGGGTTTCTGGGGTGAAATTGCGTTTATTTTTTTGATAAAAGGCTCACTTTTGAGATATTTGCGTGTTTTTTTATCCTTTTTGGACTTAGAAAAATTCTTGTGGAATTAAATACCGTTTTTAAGATATTTGCATTTTTTCAGCTTTTATTTGTGCTATATATTTTTAATAGGAGTGGTAACTTTTGTATGTTATAGAGGGCTCCTGAAGGTATTTTTTAAAAATATTGTGGACATAATGAGATGTGCATGCGTTGTTACAGGATATAAAGGCTTCTAGGAGCTGAGGGGTTTTTAGTATGGGGTTTGTGATGAGAGTATGCAAGGAGCTGAACATACTTTAGCACGTCTCTGTGAGGGTTAGAGGGAAGGGCTCAAACTTCTATTATTGGGTTAGAGGGCGAGCTGTAACGATAAGATAAAGGGGGTAGATAATTCTTGCTCTGTTTTTTTGGTAAAAAAGCACCTTTTTCATGAAAGCGCATGCGCCATTTACAACAACAAAAAGGGTGCTAGGAGCGAGTTTTTTAGTACCTAGGTGTTTAGTGATGAGAGGTATAGTGTAGTCTAATAAAATACTTCGGGTTATTCTGGTAGTGAATGCTTATGCTCAGATTTAGTGCGTTCATTTGGGTTGATGACAGTGCGGGCAAAGGGTTTATATAACTGACGCATAGCAAGGCGGTCTAGAACAACACTATATATCCCGTCACTCCTTCATATAAGGAGTGGGGGGATTTAGTGTTGTAAAGTGAATCCCCCCTCTCTTTTAAACTATTTCGTACATCGTCAGTTGGCTTTTTACTATATAAGGTCGCGGGGTGAGAATTTTCTTCAGTATGTGAAGGTGTTGTAAGTGTCTAGTCGGCTGGTTTATAAGGTAGGTGGTTTAAATTTTAATAGTTCTGGCTACTTTATGTGAGTTTACAGGTATACCCTGCGGGGTTTGTGGTGTGGAGGGATGGAACCCTTGGCCGTAGGGGGTTGAAACGTACCTGAAGTGTTAAAGCGTTGCCAAAGTCGACAGGGGGTCTGGGGGTAAAATTGCGTTTATTTTTTCGATAAAAGGCTCAGTTTTTGAGATATTTCCTTGTTTTTTATCCTTGTTGGACTTAGAAAAATTCTTGTGGAATTACATACCCTAGTATGTATGTATATCAAAGAAGCACAGTGCGATTAGGGAAAGATAATAAAAGGTAACAGTCCTAAACAATACTTTTTTAAATATACAATATTTTGATTTTAACTAGTGTGGTTTTTCGTAGTTCGCTAAACTTGTCCGGACTTGTCAAAACCTGTCGAGACAGGAAAGACTCTAATTTTCTTCATTATTGCCTATTACTTGTTTTAGCTATTCAAAATGATTTTTGTGTGTGAATATTTCAAAATTTAATTAGGGGATGCGCTTTAAATTATTGTGCCATTTACTACAAGGGTATAAGAAATGACATATGAATTATTTCGTTTATTTTTTAAATTATCGTTTTAGGATATTACATTTTTACTGTTATTAGGTAAATAAGAGGAGTTTTTAAACCGTATTTATCTAAATCAGAAGGTGGGTGCCTTGCGTATCTTACACAGTACATCTAATCAGAGATCGATTTTTTTTTATTCAATTATTCCATAATTGAAGATAATGTACATATTATTATGTTAATTTTTACTTCTTTTTTGACTTGATTTTTTTTTGCTAAACCTGTGCTAGAAAAATATTTTTTTGTAGTTTTGAGATTTAAAGGAGTTTTTAAAAATATTGTGGACGTAATGAGCTGCGCATGCGTTGTTACAGGATATAATGCAAGGAACTGAACATACTTTAGCACGTCTCTGTGAGGGTTAGAGAGTTAAAACTTTTGTATGTTTGAAGGAGTGGGGGGATATATATCCATGCGAATCCCGCTTGTATATATATCCCCCTACTCCTTCATATAAGGAGTGGGGGGATTTAGTGTTGTAAAGCGAATCCCACCTCTCTTTTAAACTATTTCGTACATCGTCAGTTGGCTTTTTACTATATAAGGTCGCGGGGTGAGAATTTTCTTCAGTATGTGGAAGGTGTTGTGTAGCGAAGGGTCTAGTCGGCGGGGTTTATAAGGTTGGTGGCTTAAATTTAAATAGTTCGGTCTACTTTATGTGACTTTACAGGTATACCCTGAGGGGGGTTGGTGGTGTGGAGGGATGGAACCCTTGGGCGTAGGGGGTTGAAACGTACCTGAAGTGTTAAGGCGTTGCCAAAGTCGGCAAGGGGTTTCTGGGGTGAAATTGCGTTTATTTTTTTGATAAAAGGCTCACTTTTGAGATATTTGCGTGTTTTTTATCCTTTTTGGACTTAGAAAAATTCTTGTGGAATTAAATACCGTTTTTAAGATATTTGCATTTTTTCAGCTTTTATTTGTGCTATATATTTTTAATAGGAGTGGTAACTTTTGTATGTTATAGAGGGCTCCTGAAGGTATTTTTTAAAAATATTGTGGACATAATGAGATGTGCATGCGTTGTTACAGGATATAAAGGCTTCTAGGAGCTGAGGGGTTTTTAGTATGGGGTTTGTGATGAGAGTATGCAAGGAGCTGAACATACTTTAGCACGTCTCTGTGAGGGTTAGAGGGAAGGGCTCAAACTTCTATTATTGGGTTAGAGGGCGAGCTGTAACGATAAGATAAAGGGGGTAGGTAATTCTTGCTCTGTTTTTTTGGTAAAAAAGCACCTTTTTGATGAAAGCGCATGCGCCATTTACAACAACAAAAAGGGTGCTAGGAGCGAGTTTTTTAGTACCTAGGTGTTTAGTGATGAGAGGTATAGTGTAGTCTAATAAAATACTTCGGGTTATTCTGGTAGTAAATGCTTATGCTCAGATTTAGTGCGTTCATTTGGGTTGATGACAGTGCGGGCAAAGGGTTTATATAACTGACGCATAGCAAGGCGGTCTAGAACAACAGAGTTGAGAAAAGGGAAATTTTTTTATTTATTTGATAAACTTGGGCTTAAAATTTTTTGACCGAAAGATAAATCTGTAAAAATAAGTAAGGACAGTAATATTTTTGAGATTCGATATCTATAGAGGAATATTTTTGGTATTGGAAGCGAGTGCTAGGAGTGATTTTTATTTTTTCAGTTCATAAGTAGGTAGTAATGTAGGGTGTGGTGTATTGCCCTGTGTCTAGTTGAATAAAACACTTTTGAATTTGCTAAGTTATAGCACGCTCACTTGGGTGTAAGGGGAGTGAAGGTTTAAAATGACGCTTAAGAGTGGTCTAGAAGGACAGATTTGGAAAAGGGGTAATTTTTCATTTATTTTGATAAAGCGTACTGCTTTGGATGTGCACATTCGTTTAATACAAACTTAAATGACTGTTGTTTTTGTACGTATTGTCCATACCAGAGCAGGAAATTTTCATTCAAATAGGTATGCTGGTCGTGTATAACTCGCGCCGGAGGACCAGCTGTTATGCTCGCTGGGGATGTTAAAGTCGTTGCGTTATATTGTGTTTCTTCTTATTTCCTATTTCTTTTACAGTTGTTTCGCAACCATTGACACAGGTAGCCAAAGTGCCAAGCAGCTTTGCCGTATCACCCAAAGACCACCTGCGGCTCGAGTGTTTTAAAGCCAACAGCCACGCCAAGTGTTTAGTTTTATTGAGAAAAGAGAGACAAAGATAATAAACGATAAAAAGAAGGCTATTAGTTTTTCGATTTTAGGGTAAGACAAAACAGACTGTTGAAATCTAACATTTTTCAGATACATTTTGAAGCTATTTACACTTTTATAGCTTGTCAATATTTTAATTAGACGAAATATTAACAGCTAAGATGTAAAAGTTGTGTTATTTGTTACAGATATCGCCGTCCTGTTCCTAGTTATTTAACAGTGAGTGTGTGCCTGAGGCTCAAGCACTAGAAATTTTGAAATTTATTTTCGTTTGGTAAGTATAAAAATATTTCTATCTACCCTCCTAAAGTACAGAAAAGTGGTAATAGGTAAATTCGCGATAACTGTTTTTTGTCGCAGACGCTTAGACTATTCAACTGATAAGTAAAATATTAAATTTCGAAGTAGTGGGGGTAAAATTCTCTTTCTTTTTTAAAGAGGTGGGGTAAATTGATTAATTGTTACAGACATGCATTTCTGTAATTACGTTTTTTCTTGGTAACTAAAATATTTGAAGGTGTGAGAACCCACATCATTACAGAGAACATTCTTCTCGAACGCTGGGTATTGTTTTCAGATTTATTAATATTGCTAGTAAGTACTCGATAATTTAATTATACTGCATACTAAAACTGAAACTCTTTTGCAGGACTTCAGTTGGTTTTCTGAATACCCTTCTTTTCTGCCAAACCGAAGTTATAAATAGAGGTGACAAACAGCATTTCGCATTAGTCTCCTGAAGTTTACGGACGTGTCTAGTTAAAATGGAAAAGTTTCTTGTTATTAAGGATACCGTTCAGAAAGTCGGAAGATACAATGTTACTGGTCGTGCATTGGAGTTTAGGCTGAAACCTGTGCCCGAAGGAGTTGAACCGGTTGGCTGGGTGCGAGAAGCGATTCACCAAGTTATTCAGAGATCTACAGAGGGCCTACAACCGTCGGATTATGTTGGATTTAGTTTTTGCTCCAAGGACTTTAGTCGTGGTGAAGGATGGCTTCGCTTTAAACCAGCCGAAGAAGTAAATTATGAGGATGTTTGGAATGTGATAAGCAACATTTATCAGTCGAATTCGTTGGGTCTGAATACGGAATCCTTTTGTCTTAAAGTAACAAGTGTACGATTGCCGTCTGGTCAAGGCAGAGGAAAAAACTACAACAGTTTTGAAGAGGAATGTGGCATGAGAAAAGGAATTATCACCATCAAGAACACGGACAATATGTGTTTGCCAAGGGCATTAGTTGTTGCAATGGCGAGTGTTGACAAGGATCCTAAATTAGCTAAAATTAGAAGAGATGTTGGAAAAATTCAAACAGAGATGACTAAAACTTTATTGGAGGTAGCCCTTGTTACCATTCCGGAAGAAGGAGCTGGAATTTCTGAACTGGAAAAATTTCAAGAACATCTTAAGGACTATAAAATTGTTGTCTACAGTTATGGGTCGAAGGGAAGAGATATTTTATTTGAGGGGTCGTCAGAAAGTAACAAGAGACTTAATCTTTTGCACCATAATAATCATTACCACGTGATAACTTCTTTAACAGCTGCCTTTGTGTGTAACTATTATTGTGAGCAATGTTTCATTCCTTATGATCATAAACATAAACATAGATGTAGTAAAACATGTCGATCTTGTCTCCAAGCTTCCCCCTGTCCTAATGATCAAATTAAAGTTAAATGTGATTCTTGTCATCGGTATTTTAAAGGAAAGGACTGTTACGAAACTCATCTAAAAGCTGGCTCATGGGAAAAACCTACTGTCTGCGCGGAACTTCGAAGTTGTAATCAATGTTTTAAAATAATTCGAAGTACCAGAAACCACATATGTGGGGAGATATTTTGCAAGATCTGTCGTACTCACGTTACCGACAATCATCTCTGTCACATTCAACCTGATACAGGAAAACCCAAAACTAAAGATACAATATTTGTATTTTATGATTTGGAGACGCAGCAAGAAGAGGAGATGGAACCCGGTGTGATCCGTCATAGCGTCAATCTTTGTGTATTTCAACAGTGTTGCGACATATGCATAAAATCACGGTCGATTGATATTTGTACGAGGTGTGGCATCAGATTGCAAAAGCTGAAAGGTTCACACGCGGTAGAGGCCTTTACACAACACGTGCTACAGCTCAGGAAGAACTTTAAAGAAGTAATTGTTATTGCGCACAATGGTCAGGCATTTGATCACCAATTTATATTAAATTACATCCTGACTGAAACCGATCTAACGCCTGAACTTATTATGAGAGGAACCAAAATCATTATGATGTTGGTGGGGAATGTCAAATTTATAGACTCGCTAAATTATTTTCCCATGACTTTAGCAAAACTGCCCAAAGCTTTCGGTCTTCCAGATACCTTTAAAAAAGGATATTTTCCTCACCTGTTTAATACCAAGGCTAACGAAAACTATGTTGGAACACTTCCCCCAATCGAATATTACTCTCCAGATGCAATGAAAGAGGACGAACGAGCTAAATTTCTAAAATGGTATGAAGAGCACAAGGATACTGTATTTGAGATGCAAAAAGATATTGTTGACTACTGTGTTTCCGATGTAGCGATTTTAACTGAGGCGTGTCTGAAATTTAGAGATCAAATGCTTAACACCACCAGCGTATGCCCCTTTACAGAGGCTACTACAATTGCTTCTTGCTGTAATAAGGTATTTAGAAGGAATTTTCTTAAGCCCAACACCATTGGAATTATTCCTAAAAACGGCTATCGCTGGAAAGATAATCAGAGTCGTATTGCAGTTGAGTGGTTATTGTGGTTGGAGAACCAAAGAAAAATAAATATTATGCATGCAGCCAAAGGTCAGGAAGCCGTTCTACGAGGTATAAAGGTTGACGGATATTGTTCCGACCTTAATGAAATATTTGAGTTTCAAGGATGTTATTATCATGGCTGTCCTAGGTGTTACAAATTTGCGACGACCCAACAACAACTTTAAGTTTGCGCTATGAGACAACACAGATAAAAATTAAAAGATTAAAGGAATTTGGCTATTTAGTAACTGAAATGTGGGAGTGCGAATTTCGACAGCAGTTAGAATCAAAGCCTGAGATTAGACAATTTACTCAGACACATCCGCTTCTATTTACGATCCCTTTAAACCCTAGAGACGCCTTTTTTGGAGGGCGAACTGGTAATGTTAGGGAATATTATGAAATAGCAGAAGGAGAAAAGATAAAATACGCTGATGTTTGCAGCTTGTATCCTTACGTCTGTAAATATGGCAAATTCCCCATTGGTCACCCTGAAGTTTTTGTGGGTGCAGATTGTAATCGTTTGGATTTGAATTCTACTGATGGACTTATTAAATGCTCTATACTTCCACCTAAGGACCTTTACCATCCCGTATTGCCTCTAAAAACGAACAATAAACTTATGTTTGTATTGTGTCAAACATGTGGACAAGAAATGAACCAAAATACTTCTTGTACCCATTCCGATAAAGAAAGGTCCTTAGAAGGTACTTGGGTAATAGACGAAGTCTTAAAAGCAGTTGAGAAGGGATATCAGATATTAGAAATTTTTGAAATTTGGAGATATAAGATTCAAAGGTTCAGTAAAGACGCAGGAGAGGAAGGCTTATTTACAACGATGATGAACAAGTTTATAAAGATAAAACAGGAAGCATCAGGGTGGCCTGATGTTTGTACTACGGAAAAAGAAAAAAAACGATATATTGAAGAATTTTTCGAAAGAGAAGATGTTAAACTTGAGTATTCCAAAATACTCGAGAATCCTGGTTTAGGTCTTTGGCCAAGTTAATACTTAACTCCTTTTGGGGAAAATTTGGGCAGAGGGAAAATCTACCTAAAACAAAAATTATAAGCACACCATCAGATTTTTTTACCTTGTTTACTAATTCCGGAATTTATGTTAATGGCGTTTTCCCTGTTAATGAAAAAACAGTGATTGTTAGTTATGAGCACACGGAAGAATCATCTGATCCACTATCTACTGTTAATGTGTCTATTGCTGCTTTCGTAACGG
This sequence comes from Philopedon plagiatum, assembly GCA_963971165.1. Classification (NCBI taxonomy): domain Eukaryota; kingdom Metazoa; phylum Arthropoda; class Insecta; order Coleoptera; family Curculionidae; genus Philopedon; species Philopedon plagiatum. The sequence goes on from OZ020193.1 coordinate 70,815,231, forward strand.
CACAGGCTAGATTGAAGTTATACAGCTACCTTGAACAGCTCGAAGCCAGGGTCCTTTATTACGACACGGACTCTGTAATTTATGTGTCCAAACCGGGTCAAATGGATTTACCAACAGGTGAATTTATCGGAGATCTGACTAATGAATTAGAGTGCAATGGTTCCGGTAGTTATATCACCAAGTTCGTTTCTGGAGGTCCTAAGAATTACGCATTTAAAGTTCACTCGACAAAATGCAACACAGAAGAAGTAGTTTGCAAGGTGAAAGGTATCTCCTTAAATTATGCTGCATCAAAATTAATAAATTTTGAAACAATAAAAAATATGGTTCTCCACAAGACAGACCCAGTACCTATTATATCAAAGAACATTCGACGAACGAAAGACCATACTGTAACAACAAATACGGAAACCAAGCTGTATAGACCTAATTCAGTAAAGAGAAAGTTTCTTCCTGGTGGTAACTCTGAGCCCTATGGATATAAGAAGCAAAGAACAGACTGTAATTAAATAATAAACTCGGATATAACAAATATATAAAATTGTAAAGTAAATGTAATTAATAAAGAAACTTAAAATATATAAATAATTTGTTTAAGTAAACATGGTTTCTGCTTTGAAAGAATCGTTTTTATCCATAAAAATCGAGCTGGAGTGCGCTTGAGGGATCAGTTAAGGTGTTATTTTACAATTGTTATATAAATGGGATTAACAAATATAAATATTAAATTAAATATTATACCTGTATAATGTTTAATAATGTTTGTAATAATTGCCAGAACTTTATAATTAACGTTCATAAAATAAGACTGACCGGTAGCCCTCAACTAAATACGTTCCAACATAGGAATAACCTCCTTAATAAGTTATGCGAACAAACGAACTGACAGACGAGCATTCTTACAAGCTAATGACTAAAAAGATGTCGGCATACAATTATTGTCCTCTACATGTTGTTCAAATCTCGTTTCGACAGTCCTAGTCATTAAATATTAAAATACAATAACTAACCACGAGTTATGACGTCATCCTCAACACGTGATCTAAATCAAATCTTGATTTTAACGCTTAACATGTGCCAAATGGCAGGTGATGTACCTAAAATGATCAGTGACAAGTAACATTCGCAGCCTTTTCTTTCGTTAATACTAGTTTACTATTTTATGTATCATCTTATCAGTCCCTGAGGAACTATACATTTTAAATCGCGGAAATAACGATTAAATGTTGTAATAAACTGTATGCTAATATTTTGACTGTCTCAAGGCAGTTAAAGTAAGACAGGGAAAAGTGTAGTTTATATTGCACAAAAATATTAGGGTACGCAAATGTAAAATAGTTTATTGAAAATATTCTTGTTCTTGCAAATCCAAAACCGCACATTTTAATCATTATCTACTTAATCTTAAATGCGTTGTAATTAAATTTTTAATTTATAGATTTTAATAGTACCGTCAAGAAGTGAGTGATATACCTACGTGGAGATTCATGATTTCTAAAACTAGTAAATTATGTCATTTTATCCTATCCTTAAAATCATCATTTTGTTATTTTTACATTACTGCCTTTGAGCTTTAAACCTCAAACAGGTTGTGCTCTCTGCCATGGAAAAAGTTTGTTACTCCGCTTAACGAATGACTTGGACTTGAAAGGCTAAATTATTAATATACTTCGGTGGCTCGGTGGATACGGCGTTGGAGTTCTAATCGGAAGGTTGGCGGTTCAAGACTCATTCGGTCCGAAAACTTTTTTCAATTTAATAAAAGATTAAATCGAATTACTACAACAGTTCGTCATCTATATCCCTGTAAAAGTGAGGTTATGTACACATTCTTCTTCTTCGTCTAAAGTAATGCCATACCTACTATACAATATAACAATAATTAATGTCTGGCGTAGGATTTTGGAATGTACTTGGAAAACTCTCTACCGGTTTGTATGCCTCTATCTCCTACCTACGCTTTAAAAACAATTTCTCCTATTTTTATAGGTTTGTTTACTATATATTTACTCGTATATGTCACTATATACTTACTCGTATATGTGATTCTTATATTTTTATAATATTTGTCTTGTATTCCAATGATATTTATCCAATGACTATATTTTTTAAGGTACCTATCATGTAGTATTGGCTTAAATAACAAGGAAACAACATCAATCTTTGATTGATTATTTTAAATGGAGTTTGCAAGAATACTCAGGCATACGAAGTTTTCTTGCTTTCCATACACTTATAGTGTTTATATTTCTATGCACTAAATTCGTGCATTAACTTTATCCCCAGGAGACAGTGATAGAAGGTTTTCCTCTCCAAGTATTTCCAGTGTATATCGTTTTTTATGTCTCTCCCCTGACTTCGAGGGAAGTGTAGATAGTTCTATTCCTTCTTCCAATTGTGTAGGGGTAATATTATTATTAGTTTTATTTTTTCGTTTGCAGAAGCACTTCAATATCAGACGATAAGTTAAATAGAGCAGGACGATTGCTACGCATGTGCAAAGAAGTCCAAAGACGATATCGTGAGCCACAGGGGAGTTGGGAGTTTCTGCTTGTACAGCAGGAATTGCAGGCGCTGTTAGCAGGAGTCTGTTGCGGCTAACGAAGAGGTATGCAACTGTGAGGGAAAGGACTATGTTCCACGCTAAAAAGAGTGAGTCGCTATGAAGTCCGTAAGTTTCACTATATGAAGTTATTGTGGAATAAACATATTTAGTTGAATCGAGAATATTTTTAGAAGTGTCAGTGGAGGTTAAATTTAAATTCGATATTAATGAAAGAGTTGGAATTTAAGAGTGAATAATCTGCTATCGAGAGTTCGAAGTACTTAGAGATGTCGGTAACAGAAATGGCCAGTTCCTGATTCGGTCCTCTAATTTCTTCTTCCAAGGGCTTCCAAAACGCACTGACTTCCACGCTATATGCTTCATACTTTGCAGTCGGTCCTCCATTTATTAACGCTATTATTGGTAATCTGATAAAAAATTTATTATTTATATAACAAGTCCTGTATGTAATAAGTGAGCATTGTTTTCATAAATATTTTTATGTTGGTACTGGTCCAATTGTGTTTTGACCAGCTGTACCTAGCATATCTGAACCTTTTAAGAAAAAAATATTTTTCCTGAAACCTTTGTATTTTTATTGAATATGTATTTCTTTTAATATACGTGTAGGTGTGTATCTAAGTTTAAAATTGTAAGTATACATTCCCGGATATATACATTATCCTACTTTATAACATGTATATTTTTGTCTTAGTACATAACTGTTATTACCTGATATTAATACCTAAAAAAATTTGGTAAAGACTTCTTTTTTATTTTATTTTTGTATTAGGCATTAGTTTTTGAAATATAATTCTACGTAAATTTGTAAGATAACACTATTTACAGAGGTAATTAATTAAGTTAATATGTACTTTCAATAACTTACGTTGTGTAGATATCTGCTTAATGCAAATGTTATAAATATTTGTTATTTTAACAGCTTGGGTTGTAATTAATAATTATTTATTTACGTTTGTGATTATCTTGGTGGCGGATTTTGCTTTAATTATTTCCCCTTCGACCATGTACTTCTCCAAAAGGTTTAAAATTTGGTCTTCCCCGGTCCGGTTGACTAAATTGTTTAATTGACTAGTGCACGCTCTCTTATTTCTCTTAGTTTCAGAATAAGTGTTTTTATTTGGTTGAAGTCCATGTTAGCCGTACTCATAAGGTAATAAGTTTCGTAAAAAGATGAGTGTAAGCCGTTTTCGGAATGGTCCCTGAATGTTTCGAAGCCCATTTTTGGGTCTACCTCGCGAGCTATAGTCAATAGGTCGTAGTAGTACTTTTTAATATCTTCGTTGTCTTGTTGTTTCCTCGTATTTAACCTAAATTTTAATTTCCGCATAGGTTGTTCGCCGCTAAACTCTTTTATAAAGTCTTGCCTTATTTTTTGCCAATCGTTATCTTTATTTGCGGGTTTATCCGTATATTCTACATACCAATAATTTGCAGGACCTTCCAGAAAATTTCCTAGATACGATATCTTATATGCATCGCTCCAGCCATTACAATTTGCTGTCCTATCGTATTTTGCTAGAAAAGTTACTGGTGAGTCCAAACTTGGGTCAAATGTTGGTGGCGAAATGAATTTTGGAGTTGTTGGGTTTTTTGTTTCTGCGAATGCATTTTGCAAGGTTGTATTTGCCATGTTAGCACCTTGTTTTTTAGGTTTTGTATTTACGTTTGTTTGGTTTTTATTGCCGTTATCTATTGGTTGGGTTTGTACCCGTTTATTTAGTCTTTGTACAACGTCTGTTTGTGCGTGCGAGTTTGTAGTATTCGTTGTATTTAGGGGATGGTAGAATGGTGTGTAGGGTAGTTTGTTTTGTTCTAATGATGGTGTAGGATTATCTTGAGGATTTATTGGGGTCGATGGAATTTCGTTTGTTTCTTTTGGTTGGTCGGGGTTAGAAGGGGTTGCAGGAATGTCCTTATTGTCTTTCTCAATAATTGTAAGGTTCTCGATAGGTAACTCAAATGTGAATTTATGTCCTTCTACAGGTGCTGACGTTGGACTTCTAGATATAGATGCTCTGGGTTTAAATGGATTTATTTCGGTACTTCTATGAGAGGGTTTAAAGTTTGACAATATGATACTTGCGGCAGTGTTAATTTTTAAATTTAAATTAGCTTTACTCCTTGTAATTCTTTCGTCACCACTAATTTGATTTAAAACTATACCAATCAAGGAACGAACTCTACGCAAACCAATAAATTTACATAATGTACCTATTAACGATTTAGGTTAGTTATTGTGTATTAGCAATTTTCTACTAATTTTTTGACATGTGACAATTTGTTGTAAACGATGCGATTGAGCTAAAAAAATTCCGTGAAAAAAGATGAAACTAATTAAATTTAAGAACTGGTTTTAGATGTCGTCTTCCGTCACGCAAAATAGCGGTTTTTCTAATACGAATAAAATATACCGAAAAGAAAAAAAAAATTGTCAGATCGCTTAAGTAGTTTTCAAAATAATATTTTTAAAGATTCTAATGTCTTGGTTAGAAGATTTCTTGTTTTGAAAAAAAAATACATCAATATTCCCAATTGTCCTCTGTTTATTAGCTACATAGCTTAAACGACTCAAAAAAAAATCGAAACTTAAAGAGAAACTAAAAATTTGTTTCAACAACCCACATATTTAAGTAAAATAATTAGTATAATATATTCCGACACAAAACACCTTTTAATTTGTTTATCACAATAGCGCGGCTTCAATTAAAAAAATAAAAACTATAAAAGAAATAAAATATGATAAAAAATAATGACCGCCTTAACTATGTAAAAAACTGAATGTTTTGTCTTTCGAGTGTAAATAACAAAATCCTTTTTTTTTAAATTTGAAGTTGGAATAGAAGAAAACTCACGAAGTACGCGGACCTGAACAAAATCAAACAAAGACCGGTAGCCTCCACCAAATGTCACGCCCTCGCTTTATAGGGTGTAACTAGGGGCGTAGAGGTAACGGAACCTTAACTAAACGTGATTTTAAAAACAAACTTAAACCATCTATTTACAATTAAATAGAAACATTAAAATGACATACAAAATACAGATTTATGTTATTACTCTCGAAAGACAACTTAACTTTATATTACTTACATTAAATATTTGAAGATCATTTCTTCTACAATTTATCACAATCACCAACGTATCGGACCGAGGATCGTGCACTAGTGTCCTTTACCACTCTTGTCTTTTCGATCGCCCTATTACATAGTCAGCAATTCCCTCCTTTATTTGGAGCGTTGACTTTAGGTCGAAAACCTCGATAATGCTGACGAGATAATTAGACGTCGTTTCAATAAATTATTCCGAGTAATTATTTGATTTTATAAAGGAACTATAATATTTCATAGTTGCAATTTTAATGTATATTCAATAAATAAGCTACATCCTGTCAATGTAGAGGGCAATAACTTATGATTAAGTAAAATAGGATTATAGACTACTTATTGAACTTCCAAATATTGATCTATGAAATATTATTGGGTTTTCCACTTGTGACAATATAAACTATTAATTTTAACGTTTAACAAATGACAAGTGACAGTTGACCTACCGAAGATGACCTGTGTCAGTTGACACACCTTTATCCATGTCTTAAAACGTCATTTTGAACACGTGACGTACGTTACATTTTTATTTTGGCGTTTGACAAATGACAGGTGGCAGTTGACATATCTTAAATGACAGGTGACAGCTGACATACTTTTATATATGACTTGTAACATCATTCTCAACACGTTGCGTATGTTACATTTTTATTTTGGCGTTTGATAAGTGACAAGTGGCAGTTGAGATATCTTAAATGACACGTGACTGCTGACATACTTTATATATATATATATATATATATATATATATATATATATATATATATATATATATATATATATATATATATATATATATATATATATAATTTGTATCACGATAAGTGTATCGTGATTTGTGTTTCTTGAACCATTTCAATATATATTTTTTGGAAACTATTTCTTGGGAATAGAGGTTCATCATTTAAACGACAAAATAACAGCTTTACTGACTGTGGAAGTGTGTTCTCCTTTTGCATCAAAGTACGGGGAGTCCAAGTAAATGGACAACCCCGGGCCGGGTAGACCATGACAGCTGTTTCGTCCTTGTTAGGACTCATTCAGACGGCCATAACCCCAGTCGCACCGTGACAAACGACATTAATGCATCTTAAATCCGTTTTGCAAAACACAAGCAGGAAAAACATACCATAACGCCACCTAGCGGGTGCTAGCTCTAATGCAAGAAGCAGAACACACACTGAAAATGTAAAATCTAAAATCTAAGGGCGAACACGGCATCTCTAGTTTATGAGAAACGCATTTTCGCAAATTCGCCCAACTTGTCGGCACGAATACGTGCAGAGCAAGGAGGGAGCTGTTATTTTGTCGTTTAAATGATGAACCTCTATTCCCAAGAAATAGTTTCCAAAAAATATATATTGAAATGGTTCAAGAAACATACAAATCACGATACACTTATCGTGATACAAATTATAAAATTGCAAGGGAGTAATTGCAATGAAACCACCTTTCGTTAAGGGTTTACGCGTCTTTCTAGTGAGAACGTTTGTGACTCCCTCCTTGCTCTGCACGTATTCGTGCCGACAAGTTGGGCGAATTTGCGAAAATGCGTTTCTCATAAACTAGAGATGCCGTGTTCGCCCTTAGATTTTAGATTTTACATTTTCAGTGTGTGTTCTGCTTCTTGCATTAGAGCTAGCACCCGCTAGGTGGCGTTATGGTATGTTTTTTCCTGCTTGTGTTTTGCAAAACGGATTTAAGATGCATTAATGTCGTTTGCCACGGTGCGACTGGGGTTATGGCCGTCTGAATGAGTCCTAACAAGGACGAAACAGCTGTCATGGTCTACCCGGCCCGGGGTTGTCCATTTACTTGGACTCCCCGTACTTTAATGCAAAAGGAGAACACACTTCCACAGTCAGTAAAACTGTTATTTTGTCGTTTAAATGATGAACCTCTATTCCCAAGAAATAGTTTCCAATATATATATATATATATATATATATATATATATATATATATATATATATGACTTATAACATCATTCTCAACACGCGACGTATGTTAAATTTTTAATTGAAAACGAGGGCTCTTCTCGCTGCAAGCCTATATCTTATGATCTCAATATTTGATTGGAACTCGATGGCTAGATCGGCTAGAGCGCTGATATTCCAACATACAGGTTCTAATCCCAGTATGGGTAAAATAAATAAAAAAGTTTTTGACGTCATCGTCATGAAATACCTAATAATAATATTTTTAAGGAGTAGTAGTACTAATGTCCGATGAAATACTTAATAATAATATTTTTAAGGAGTAGTAGTACTAATGTCCCAAATAGATAGTGCCCAAGTAGTTGATGCCCAAGTAGTTATTGCCCAAGTAGTTAATGCCCAAGTAGTTAAAGCCCAAGTAGCTAACGCCTTAGTAGCTAAGACCAAAGTAACTATCGCCCAAGAGTGACATTTGACAGTTGACAAATGACGTATGACAGGTGACGTATGAGAGGTGACGTATGAGACGTATGACAGGTGACACATGACGTATGACAGGTGACGTATGTGCGCGCAGGTTTGATACTGACGCATGCACTATGGATGGGTTTGATACTGGCGCTTGCGGTATGGCTGGGTTTGATACCGACGCATGCACTATTGATTTTGGGAGTGGGAGGGCGCAGAACTTTCTATCTCCCTCTATTCCTCTAAATGATCTACGTCTCTAAATGGCCGATGCTTGTATACCTTATTTTTAAGGTATCCCTACAAAAAATCCATTGGGATCAGGGCCGGATATCTTGCAGGCCATGGATTTACTGAATAACGGCCTATCCATTTGCCAGGAAAATGTGTATCCAGGCATTGCCTTACCGCAGCGGTACTATGTAATGCCGCGCTATCTTGGAAAAACATTTCATGTCGCTTTAGTAAGGGGCATTCATGTAGATCATCCATTAACTCATTACTTAAAAAGTACCTATCTGAATTAAGATTGTTAATGAACAAGTAAGGACCGATAATTTTTGTGCTGATAATACTACACCAAACGTTTGTTTGATTGTTTTAAATGAATACTGGTTTCTTGCCTCTATGATAATGTTTGGATTTTAATCCGTCCACCATCTACAGTTTTGGGAACTTACAATACCTTTTGATGTCAATGTAGACTCATCAGTAAAAATAACTTTTTCTGCAAAATTTCTATCACTTTCAATTATTCCTTGAAACCAAAATGAAAAATCTATGTGTGCATCTAAATCCCTTTCAAACAGAGTATGGATAAATTTTGGATTTGTTGTTTTAGAATTCTGCCAATTAATCTTGAAGACATACCAACTTGTTGTTTTCTTTCTGAGAGAGATTTCCTAGGATTTTCTGCTATGGACAACAGTACGTTAAAGGTACCTTCTTCATTTGTGACTGTTTTAATGTGAGATACTTTATGACGATTTTCAACGCTACCTGTTAGTGTCAAAATATCTTATTTTATAAGAACGTAAAAAATAAAAAAATAAGGTATTGTAGACAAGGGACAAGTGTACTTTTGACAATTTGACTTTTCGGTCTCAAGGCAACAACGATGGCGTAAATTTATTCTTTAGGCTCATTTAAAGTCCGACGGTTTCTGATTTATTTTACACGATACATTTTTTTCCTAGTTGTTTCGAAATGTAATTTTGGGAATAAATTCTTAAATATAGGTTAATTTAAAGGATTTTTGGGAAAACTAAATTTGGGAATTCGAAATTGTACGTATAAAATTGTACGTATGTACGCTTTTTAATATTTTATTTTAATTAGGTGTGTGATTTAAATACATATTTAGTTTATCATTTCGAGTTTTTAATTTCATTGGAATAATATTTAAAAAGCTTTGTAATTAGAATAATAAAGCTGTATTAAGAAACATAAACATGTATGCCCTTTTATTAATAATAAATTGTCAAGCATGCAAAAGCCATAACATATTTCGTTATAAGGCAATGGAGTACCATCCAGAATTGAACAATTCTCTCTACACTAGTAACCTTAATGTTCTTTGCCTTTATGGTAACATATCAATGTCACTTATATTACTTTTGTCGATAGTTGTATTATGAGTTTACTAAAAGCGTCTATTCTGAAAATTGTCTTCACTTCGCTGGTTATTGGAGTTTAACTAGCTTATGTCCCGTTGAAACATCAACGTTAGTTCTTTTTAACATTCACACCCGGGTTTGCAATGCAAGTATGCACGACACATGGGGACGAATCGAACATTAAGTAGGTTTTATGGACTGAAGCCGGCGCTTTCACCATCTAATCAGGATTCTATATGGGAATTAATTTGAGAGTAATTTAATTTGCGGGTGGAGGGGGAGATCGCCTAAGTTGATATGATGCACCCCTTTGGGGTAAGGGTTACCTGTCTGCTAAAATTCAGCTTCACAGACTTTTGAGATATTTTTGGCCGGAAATCAATCGCACAGATAATTAGGCCTGTTGTTTGGAGTTTTATCCTTTAGCATTCAGTTTTACTACAAAATTCTAAAAAATCCATTAGTTTTTCAATCATAAGGCATAAGGCTTCAATGGCATCGCCGATTCCAAATGCACTGTAGACGTAGCCAAAAAATCGCACATGTATTTCAGTCTAAATGTATTGTTCCGCAAGGCCAAAATTCAGTTTCGCTTTTCTACCTTTATTTACTGATAATGTCACAACAATTTCTTTACTGACGAGTCCACGCGTTCCTCAGATTAAATACAAAAACAACAACGTTTCTTATCTACTTTTATATTAATACACTTTTTTTGTTCTACTCCTTGTTGCAGTGTGTCGTCTGGTGGTAGCAATCAAGAAAAACAAAGGTACAAATGCCATGTGTGGGATTGCCAGTCAAATCAGAACCAAGGTTTAAAATGGCGTCAGTTGAATCACACAACATTTAGGACAGACAATTTGAGGAACAACATCTTAAAGCACCACAGCCCACGAAAAGTCGGTTTATTTGGATGTGACATATGCGATTATCAAACACATTATAAGTCTAGTTTAAAGAGTCACAACTTGAAACATAAAACCCCCGAAGAAGTTAAATTATTTAGATGCGACAAATGCGATTACCAAACACGTTATAAGGGCAATTTAAATACCCACTACCTGAAACATAAAAACCCCGAAGAAGTTGAATTATTTAGATGCGACAGATGTATATATCAAACAATTAGGAAAGATCGTTTAAAAAACCATATCCTAAAACATAATAAAAACCGAAAAGAAATCGATTTGTTTGGATGTGAAAAATGTGAATATCGGACACGTTATAAGTCTAGTTTAAGGAGTCACTATTTAAAACATAAAAACCCTGAAGAAGTTGAATTATTTAGATGCGACGGATGTGAATATGAAACAATTAGGAAATCTCATTTAAAGCGCCACATCTTAATACACAAAATCCCTAAAGAAGTCGATTTGTTTGGATGTGATAAATGTGAATATAGAACACGTTATAAGTCTAGTTTAAAGATCCATATCTTAAAACATATAAACCCAATGGAAATCTATTTGTTTGGATGTGACAAATGTAAATATCAAACACGTTTTAAGTCTAGTTTAAAAAGACACTACTTGAAACATAAAACCTCCAAAGAAATTAAATTACTTGGATGCAACAAATGCGATTATCAAACACGTTATAAGTCTTATTTAAACATTCACTACTTGAAACATAAAAGCCACGAACTTAAATTATTAGGATGTGACAAATGCAATTATCAAACACATTATAAGTCTAGTTTAAAGAGACACTACTTGAAACATGAAACCCCCGAAGAAGTTAAGTTATTTAGATGTGACAAATGCGATTATGAAACATGGTATAAGGGCCATTTCAAAAGACACTACTTGAAACATAAAAACCCCGAAGAAGTCGAATTATTTAGATGTGACAGATGTGGGTATCAAACAATTAGGAAATATTGTATAAAGCGCCACATCTTAATGCACGAAAACCAAAAGAAATAGATTTGTCTGGAATGCGATTATCAAACACTTTATTGGCGTTAGAGACACTACTTGAAATATATACAATATAAATATGACCTAACAAATCACTTCTTGAAACATAAAAACCCCGAAAAAGTTAAATTATTATTTAGATGCCACAGGTGCGATTGTCGAACAAGTTATCGGGACTGTTTCAAGGACCACACATAGGAAATGTGAATATGGAGCAATTTGGAAGTTTCATTTGACCAAGATACCTACTACTCCTGTTTGCATCTCACAATAGTAAAGAGGATAATTTTGAAATTACAGAATTGAAGGGTGAGCGTTCATAAGGGCCTAACCCACATTTTTGAAATTATACACGGCACAGGAGAAACGTTTGCATTCCAAGCTTTCAGGAAATAAATAAATGTAGCTCTTCTAATTGATAGTCATTATCTAGAGACATCCTTCTATGGAATTTTGAGCATGTAATCTAAAAATCTTACGAGCTGTGCGCTCCGAAAGTTAGGCACGGGCCTAACCCAAGGGGTACTGAGAGTTCAAAAGGGCCTATACTTACAAGCCGAACATTTTATTCTATTGGAAGTTGCGCAGTCTCTTCCTCTTTCGCTTCTTATGGAAGAAAGTTCTCTGAAGGTTTACTCGTATCCATTTATATTGTTTAAATTAAAATTTTTATGGAATTTGTCATTTTTATATTTTTGGATGATTTTATGAGATTTTTATTGTGGTTTTTGTGGGTTCAAATGATTCTTTATCTGGTTATTAAAGGACTTTTACGATTGGTCAGTTTATAAATATTTTTCATGTAGTTTCGAGTGTTGTAAGACGGACGAATATTTAGTGAAAACGACAAATTTTATGGCTATTATTGGTTTATTGTTACAAAATGATAATTAGTATATGACATCTTGAGATAATTATGTAGTGATACGGAAGAATGGGGTCTTTTCATAAAAAATCAATTTCAATTTCCTCGTAGATGTAAAAAAGAATGTCAAAAATATTTGACTCGTATTTTTTATTTTTTCAACTGGATGAAAATTATTGAGGTTCAAAATACGCTGTGACGTCACGAACATACACGATATGTGTACTTATGTTCATGACGTCACAGCGTATTTCGAACCTCTGTATTTCCTCCAATTTTTATCTAATTTAAAAAAGAAAAAATACGTGTCAAATATTTTTCACTAATCTTTCGGACGGATATAATGGAATTTTTCTTGAAAAGACCCCATTTAAAGGAATTGCAGTGACGACGCTGCTCGCGACGCTCCCGTTGTTTGCTCACCATAACTTTCGCAATTATTCAGATAGGCGTATGATGCCTATACCATTATAATCGCAAAATACTTCTCTATGACGCCCTTAAATGCGTTTTGCGAAATGTTTCCCAAGGATAAGTAATATGGTCCTGATTGACAAAACTCCGCTGACTTTGCCACGCTTCCGATCAACAGGTGATAGATGACGATACATATGCGAAAATTGATACCGACCAGCTGTGGTTAGACATATGAGCTACCACATACGTGAGGTAGATGTCGCCAAATAGCTCACATAGGTGTGAAATCGAAAAAATGCCCCTAGAAAAGTACATTTCCCATAAAGCGCAATGTTAAGTTAGGCCCTTTTGAACCAACGGTACCCCTCGGGATAGGACCGCAGTTGCTTTTGGAGCTTGATAGAAACCATAAAAAACGATCTTCTAAATCAAAGAGGTTACGTTTCCTGTGGGCCTCTCTTAGGAGAATTCGAAAATGCAAAAACATTGATTTCGAAAAAAATGTGAGTTAGGCCCTTATAAACGCTCACCCTTCAATTATTTAAATATCTTTAAATTGTCAAACTTATTCAGTTTTTTGTGAGTCTAACCGGAAACAATTCTGCGCGACGCTGCATGGGCCATTATGACGTCACTCACACAACTCAAAAAGCACGTTGGTGTGCAAATTAAAGTTTTTGGAAGCGGAAATTCTGGGTCAGGAAATTTAAAATATGTTTAATATTTAGGCGCCCCGTATTGATTGAGTTACGAGGTATTTATTTAACTTTCCATGGGGATGTAAGCTGGTACAGGACATTATTATTATCTCTTTTTATATTTACCTGTTTATAAGATATGGGAAACCCATTTAGACTAAAAGAAGGCTGACGTAGGAATTACTTCAAAGTGTTGCTTGTTACATATTGATTAGACAATTTTAACAAATTTTGAATGTCACGAAATTGGAAATAGTTATATAGTATACTATCCATTGCATTGTGATTGTTTGAATTATGTTTCTTGTGTTCTATAAATGACTATTAGGCCAATCATTAGAGCAAAAAAAGTCATATATTGCAAAAAAGACTAGTGGAAAACCACCTATGCCATCATTTAAAAGATAGTCCGTAGATGTATTCTGATGTGTTTTCGACTAGCAACTCTCATTAATTAATTTGTTATTAACAATTTAGTGCAAAAAAACGCTTTTTTTTTGGTTTTTTGCTTATAAAACGAAAACTATTCCAAGAATTTCAATTCCGTAAATGGAAAAGTTGTAGAGAATTAAATTACGAAGAAAATGAGAGGTGGAACGATCCGATCGGTTGATTAGAACCGAAGAAAATCCGGAAAAAGCGGAAAATTCAGCTTTATTTTCAAAAATTCATAACTTTTCCATTTATGAAGATTAAGAGCTGAAATTTGGCACAGAAGTAGATAATTATATCAACTTTAAGTGTGCGCAATGCAGGTGCTGTCGGACTATTAGTTTTTGCGCAAGTGCAATTTCAATTTTTTTATGCATTTTTTTGCCGGGAGCCTGCTTGCGTTAAAAATGGTCCTATTATAATTCTGATACCGGTTTTCAAAACTAGAAGTAAGATACTATAACTCGTATATCCCAAGTTTTCATTAAAATACAGCGAAATGGATGAAACATGCACTTGAACATCGGTGTAAATGGCCTTGGGCGTGCGAGCGAGCGAGTGGTGGGGGAAGGAGGGGAAGCGTACATATTATATAGACATATAGGCGCGCCGTGCGAAGCGTCGCATCTTTTCAGTGGATTTTCTCAGCGACTACTGCACCTTTTTGGAAGATTCGTTGTTTGATATAGGGAGGAATCTGTTTGATATACGAGGAATCTGATCCTCTATTCAGATTCCACGAATAATTCAAGATAAAGCTGCGATTCCACCTTCTTGAGTAACATTCGTATATTTCTATTCTATAAATAAACGAGCAGGAAGGTTGTTAATTTAAACACATAAATATATATTTTTTTCCGTGACTTGAAAAACGTTTGACATTTTATCTCTGTTGACAGGTAACAAAATGTCACTTTTTATGAAATTACTTTTTTCCCGGGGAAAAAAGTGCGTACTTTTTTCCCGGATATATATATATATATATATATATATATATATATATATATATATATATATATATATATATATATATATATATATATATGTATGTATTTTTGGCAGGTTCTTGGACTGTTGATATATATATTGTTTTTAATTTTGTTTTCTTGGGGATTTAGTCCGTTGTGAGGCAAATAAAATGTGGTGTTTTTGGTTACATTTTATATTACTAACGTTTCGGTAATAGATATACCTTCATCAGAGTGCAGTAGCTGAAAACATTTTTTTATTTTAACAGTTTTTAGGTAATATTCTAGGAACTAGTTACTAAGTTTATATATAAGTATAAAGGTGTTACCTTTTATTAAAAATCCAAGGATTGGCACATTGTACTGCGAGGCACTTTATAAAAAATTGCACTTTCTGTTACTTTGAAGTTTTTAAACAGATAAGTCGGTATATACATATTTAGTCTAGCTTTATTAAATAGTAACTGAAAAACGCACATCTACTTTTGGCGAAGGGTCGTCTGACAATTTGGGAGTGTTTGCCAGATGTATCTATTTGGCTTAAGGGGTCCAATTATTGTTTTGAGGTCTATGTGTTTTTATTTATTATTTTTTAATTAATTAGTTATTAGTATTATGTAGCTTGTGAGAAGGGTGAGTTTATTTTATAATATTATGGTAAATTTTGTGAAGGTTTTTTGTGTCGGATTTAGCGTTTATAGCGTTTTTGTTTCTTTGGATTTCGATCATTTCAAGTATTTCTCGTTTTTTAGAATGATTTTCTGTATTTAGGATTTTTGTGTTTTTATAGTTGAAAGTATGTTGATTTTCGTCGCTGTGATGTGATAAGGCAGTCTTGTTTTTTTTGTCGAATTTGTGTCCATTTATTCTGTTTTTTAAGTGTTGGCTGGTCTGTCCAATATAAACGGCGTGGCAGTTATTGCATGGAATTTCATACACAATAAAAAAACTCACGTTGTATATGAAATTCCATGCAATAACTGCCACGCCGTTTATATTGGACAGACCAGCCAACACTTAAAAAACAGAATAAATGGACACAAAGTCGACAAAAAAAACAAGACTGCCTTATCACATCACAGCGACGAAAATCAACATACTTTCAACTATAAAAACACAAAAATCCTAAATACAGAAAATCATTCTAAAAAACGAGAAATACTTGAAATGATCGAAATCCAAAGAAACAAAAACGCTATAAACGCTAAATCCGACACAAAAAACCTTCACAAAATTTACCATAATATTATAAAATAAACTCACCCTTCTCACAAGCTACATAATACTAATAACTAATTAATTAAAAAATAATAAATAAAAACACATAGACCTCAAAACAATAATTGGACCCCTTAAGCCAAATAGATACATCTGGCAAACACTCCCAAATTGTCAGACGACCCTTCGCCAAAAGTAGATGTGCGTTTTTCAGTTACTATTTAATAAAGCTAGACTAAATATGTATATACCGACTTATCTGTTTAAAAACTTCAAAGTAACAGAAAGTGCAATTTTTTATAAAGTGCCTCGCAGTACAATGTGCCAATCCTTGGATTTTTAATAAAAGGTAACACCTTTATACTTATATATAAACTTAGTAACTAGTTCCTAGAATATTACCTAAAAACTGTTAAAATAAAAAAATGTTTTCAGCTACTGCACTCTGATGAAGGTATATCTATTACCGAAACGTTAGTAATATAAAATGTAACCAAAAACACCACATTTTATTTGCCTCACAACGGACTAAATCCCCAAGAAAACAAAATTAAAAACAATATATATATATATATATATATATATATATATATATATATATATATATATATATATATATATATATATATATATATATATATATATATATCCATAAGGTCTTGGACTCCCCGTACTTTAATGCAAGAACGGAACTTACTGGTTTTGTCCGATTAGCCAAAATCTTTCCCCCTTTTTATATTATGACGGACGCTAAATCATTTTTATATATATATATATATATATATATATATATATATATATATATATATATACATAAGTAGAGGTAGATATTTAAATTTAGAATATTTTATTATACAAAAGTTACATTTCCTTTCAGACATTTTTTAACTGTATATTATTCAAAATATCTACTAAAGAACCACTAAGTTTGCAATTTTTAAATCAAATCACAGAATTAAAATGGCAGATGTTTGATTACTTTATAGGTTTCCTTAGCAACGCAGGTCTAATTGTCGCTATAAGTACAACAGCCTACCAGTTTAAACATTTAAATTTCGCACGATAATTTTCTGGCTGTAATATATTGTAATAATAGGTTTTTTCCTCGGTTTTTTTCAATATTAAATCGTCGTTTTTCCCGTCGCAGAAAGACATAGTGTATTATACACGGGAAAAATATTAGATTTTAGCTCTCGGTTTTTTGTCTCCCTCCGCTTCGCGTCGAGAGACAACACAACCTCGAGCTAAAATTTAATACTTTTTCCCCTTGTATAATAAATAACTATTTTTTTTTTCACAAATGTGTTTTATTAATATGATTAAAAATGGATGATAAACAACATGGACATATTATTGCGCCGAATACATTAGTTATAAAATTCGCCTTCTTTTCGGAAGGTCCGCACAGTTTATTTCATTTTCTTCGATCTGCTCGCTATCTATTAAACTATCAAAGTCAGAATCATCGTCGGATGCAGATTGATCAATCAGATCGATCAATCAGATCGAAAAGTACAACTCACAGCTCCGAACGCTCTGTAGCATCTAACCGTTCGCGTCGCTTTCTCTTCTATTCGTTTGAATCCCAAGGCAACAGCTGTACCCATACCACCGAACAATAGAAGAGAGAGGGAGGGGGCGCATTAGACGGTTACACAGCTATTCAAAATTTAAGCGTGCTATTATAGCTATATATATGTCTCGTCTCTTCTAATCCTTAGACCACTCCGAAATTCGGAATAGTTATCTTGAATTATTCGTGGAATCTGAATAGAGAATCAGAGTCCTCGTATTCAGTAACCCCAAAATCAAAAAAAGAATCTTCCAAAAAGCTGCAGTAGTGGCTGAGAAAACCCAGTGAAAAGATGCGATGCTCCGCACGGCCCGCCTGTATGTCTATACATGTACGCTTCCCCTCCTTCCCCCACCACTCGCTCGCTCGCGCGCCCAAGGCCATTTACACCGATGTTCAAGTGCATGTTTCATCCATTTCGCTGTATTTTAACGAAAACTTGGGATATACGATCTATAGTATTTTACTTCTAGTTTTGAAAACCGGTATTAGAATTAAAATAGGACCATTTTTAACGCAAGCAGGCTCCCGGCAAAAAAATGCATAAAAAAATTGAAATTGCACTTGCGCAAAAACTAATGGTCCGACAGCACCTGCCTTGCACACACTTAAAGTTGATATCATTATCTACTTCTGTGCCAAATTTCAGCTCTTAATCTTCATAAATGCAAAAGTTATGAATTTTTGAAAATAAAGCTGAATTTTCCGCTTTTTCCGGATTTTCTTCGGTTCTAATCAACCGATCGGATCGTTCCACCTCTCATTTTCTTCGTAACTTAATTCTCTACAACTTTTCCATTTACGGAATTG
Organism: Philopedon plagiatum; assembly: GCA_963971165.1. Classification (NCBI taxonomy): domain Eukaryota; kingdom Metazoa; phylum Arthropoda; class Insecta; order Coleoptera; family Curculionidae; genus Philopedon; species Philopedon plagiatum. Next base: position 70,833,825 of record OZ020193.1, read on the forward strand.
AAATTCTTGGAATAGTTTTCGTTTTATAAGCAAAAAACCAAAAAAAAAGCGTTTTTTTGCACTAAATTGTTAATAACAAATTAATTAATGAGAGTTGCTAGTCGAAAACATATCAGAATATATCTACGGAGTGTCTTTCAAATGATGGCACAGGTGGCTTTCTACTAGTCTTTTTTTCACATAAAAAGCTCTAATGATTGGCCTATATTTCTATGCATTTTTCGACATTATTATCTCTTTTTATATTTACCTGTTTATAAGATATGGGAAACCCATCTTGACTAAAAGAAGGCTGACGTAGGAATTACTTCAAAGTGTTGCTTGTTACATATTGATTAGACAATTTTAACAAATTTTGAATGTCACGAAATTGGAAATAGTTATATAGTATACTATACATTGCATTGTGATTGTTTGAATTATGTTTCTTGTGTTCTATAAATGACTATTTCTATGCATTTTTCTTTATTTGTTTCCTTCATTTTAATTCGGACCAATCAGAAGCTAGAATTTTCATATCAAAAATGATCTTTATATAAAAAAATAGCTTGAGAGCTCCTGTAAGAGACTTATTCGATTTTGCATGCATATCGTAAGTGCATCTAATGTTTCCGTAAAAATTATTGTTAGGCCCTTTTGTTGAAAACTGGCATAAATGATATTGGCCATAAAAATTTGAGTCGGAGACGAGGATTTTTGCCACTTGCACTAATGCCAATTGCTAAAAAAAAAACTCCTTAGAAGCGTATTTCTTGGATTTTTTTACAGGAAAAATTAGATGCACGCTATTCCCAGGCACGCTATTCCCAGAATAATCACACGTCACAAATATTTCTATCTCAGGTAATATAAATTTTTCCACTCTTTGCGTTGCAAGTCAATATTATGTCACTATTATGACATTAATTTGACAGACGTAAGTACCACTTACTTCCCAAGGGATGTAAGTGATTTACTTACAATCCTAGGAAAGTAAGTAAATAAGCCTGGGACATATGTAATATACATATATTCATTTATTTACTTATACATAAAGTACAATTTTCGAATTTACAACTAACAAAACTTGGTAACTCTTCTTGAAGCTTGTTTCTGTCTTCGCCGTTATTGGCATTCCCATTAAATTCGGCAATTGTGGTTTTTGTTGACGTAAGTAGTGGGAGACTAGGGGTTCTATGCCAAGTGCTCCAAGCCCTCTGCGCAGGCGCCAGAACTGCGCACGCATACGACACCTATAATTAGCTCTTGTAGCTATTTATGAGCTGTTTCCAGGAACAGGGTCTGTTTTTAGCACTTGAAGCTGTTTAGGAGCTTCTTCCAGAAAACGGGTCTGTTTTTAGCTCTTTTGTAGCTGTTTAAAAGCTGTTTAGGAGCTGTTTTCCAGAAAAAGCCAGTTTCTGCAAAACAGCTCCTAAACAGCTACAAAACAGCTACAGAACAGACCCTGTTTCTGGAATCAGCTCATAAACAGCTACAAAACAGCTAAAAAGACCCTGCTTCTGAAAACAGCTCCTAAACAGCTACAAAACAGACCCTGTTTCTGGAAACAGATCCTAAACACCTACAAAACAGCTAATAATAGGTGACGTATGCGTAAAATTGAGAATAAGTTCTCTAAACCACCTGAAAATTCCTTATACAATAAGGATTTGAACAAATCATGGTAAAACAGCTATTCTCCGGGCTATATGCCCCTCCGAGCGCTGGATTACATACCAAAATTTGCCGTATTTTGACTAACACTGTTAGACAACAAAATACTTGGTTTGACTGCAAGAAACTACCAGGAAGAAGGAATCTTTTTCTTTAGTTAGGATGTCGTTGCCTGCATACCGGTTTCGAACCCTTTAGTTCTTGTCAGTACAGGATAAATGAACATACCTACCTTCCGAAACAGCATATCCTTAAAGCTAACCATTTCGAACTGCATAAGCAGTATAACACAGGCAGCGCCATCCATTAGCAGTTTCAAGCAGTCGGAGTAGAATTTTTTCGAAACCGGTATGCAGGCAACGACATCCTAACTAAAGAAAAAGATTCCTTCTTCCTGGTAGTTTCTTGCAGTCAAACCAAGTATTCTGTTGTCTAACAGTGTTAGTCAAAATACGGCAAATTTTGGTATGTAATCCAGCGCTCGGAGGGGCATATAGTGCGGAGAATAGCTGTTTTACCATGATTTGTTCAAATCCTTATTGTATGAGGAATTTTCAGGTGGTTTAGAGAACTTATTCTCAATTTTACGTATTTATATGTACCCCTGACAAGTAGACTTCATTCATTATTTTAAACATATTTCAGAAAGTCTTCAGGAAAGTCTTTCTTATAATCAGCAAAGTTATTTGTATTAAACAAACGTGTGACAATTAACTGTTCTGTAAAATTAAAACGACAGCGGATTTCTGACAAAACTATATCCTTTTCCTTTAATTTCTAAACTTTTTTCAAATGTTAATGAACTACTTATTTTACACTGCAGTATTCCTTGCACTGTTTAAAGCCATTGTAGACATAAGTACTCAAGTACTAGTACTACACCAAGGACACAACGCACATCAGATAATATCCCAACAAAACACACACTGAAATTAGGTCGAACCGAAAACTTCAACTTAACAAACCAGAGGACTAATAATGTTGAACAAGAAACAAGAGCTTGACGGTGGCGGCATCAAAAATGCAATTGAAGGTCTTGTGAGAAGAGGGTATTAAGCCACATGACTTTAGTTTTGAGAATTCGGCATTTAAAAATTTGAAACAAATCTGAAATCTTGTTTATACGTTTTCTTTTGATTCTGTTAAAGTCTTTTTATTTAAATATTTTTGTAAATCTGAAAATGAAAAGAAATCTTTCTGGGTCATTGTTATAACCTAAAAAGCATTTCTTACTTTAGACTCCGTAACAGCCTCATACCATTGATCAGGAGAGTAAATCTGTCTTAAATATTTCTTGTGCTTCTCAATGGCAGCAAAATCTCTATAGGATGGTAGATGGGTGTGCCCTGGAACAAGAAATCGATGTTATATGCTTTTAAATCTCTATTCTCGGACTATCTGTAACCAGAGAGACATTATTGTCCAGTTTTTATTTTGCCCCCCACAGTTGTCGGTAAATATTACAAGTTCTTCTGCTTGGGGCTCAAAGTCATTGACATATTTAAATACAATACCGGCTATTTCATCGCTACCATACTTCGCTATGTTCTCTGGCGACATAAACATAAATCTCATCTCAGTGTTACAGTTATACACTCCGAGATTGAACATCCATGCTTTTCTTAAGTAGAGTGCCTTCCCCACACTTAAATCTGGAATTGGAAGTGCTTGTTGTAAATCGAATGATATAACGACTTTTTTGTTTTCCTCCTTGGCCTCTGCTGCTGTTGTTTTCATATTTGTTTGCATAGCTTCCGCCCGCCGTTGATGTAGCTCCAATTGGGTGTTTAGGAGCTGTTTTCCAGAAAAAGCCAGTTTCTGCAAAACAGCTCCTAAACAGCTACAAAACAGCTACAGAACAGACCCTGTTTCTGGAATCAGCTCATAAACAGCTACAAAACAGCTAAAAAGACCCTGCTTCTGAAAACAGCTCCTAAACAGCTACAAAACAGACCCTGTTTCTGGAAACAGATCCTAAACACCTACAAAACAGCTAATAATAGGTGACGTATGCGTAAAATTGAGAATAAGTTCTCTAAACCACCTGAAAATTCCTTATACAATAAGGATTTGAACAAATCATGGTAAAACAGCTATTCTCCGGGCTATATGCCCCTCCGAGCGCTGGATTACATACCAAAATTTGCCGTATTTTGACTAACACTGTTAGACAACAAAATACTTGGTTTGACTGCAAGAAACTACCAGGAAGAAGGAATCTTTTTCTTTAGTTAGGATGTCGTTGCCTGCATACCGGTTTCGAACCATTTAGTTCTTGTCAGTACAGGATAAATGAACATACCTACCTTCCGAAACAGCATATCCTTAAAGCTAACCATTTCGAACTGCATAAGCAGTATAACACAGGCAGCGCCATCCATTAGCAGTTTCAAGCAGTCGGAGTAGAATTTTTTCGAAACCGGTATGCAGGCAACGACATCCTAACTAAAGAAAAAGATTCCTTCTTCCTGGTAGTTTCTTGCAGTCAAACCAAGTATTCTGTTGTCTAACAGTGTTAGTCAAAATACGGCAAATTTTGGTATGTAATCCAGCGCTCGGAGGGGCATATAGTGCGGAGAATAGCTGTTTTACCATGATTTGTTCAAATCCTTATTGTATGAGGAATTTTCAGGTGGTTTAGAGAACTTATTCTCAATTTTACGTATTTATATGTACCCCTGACAAGTAGACTTCATTCATTATTTTAAACATATTTCAGAAAGTCTTCAGGAAAGTCTTTCTTATAATCAGCAAAGTTATTTGTATTAAACAAACGTGTGACAATTAACTGTTCTGTAAAATTAAAACGACAGCGGATTTCTGACAAAACTATATCCTTTTCCTTTAATTTCTAAACTTTTTTCAAATGTTAATGAACTACTTATTTTACACTGCAGTATTCCTTGCACTGTTTAAAGCCATTGTAGACATAAGTACTCAAGTACTAGTACTACACCAAGGACACAACGCACATCAGATAATATCCCAACAAAACACACACTGAAATTAGGTCGAACCGAAAACTTCAACTTAACAAACCAGAGGACTAATAATGTTGAACAAGAAACAAGAGCTTGACGGTGGCGGCATCAAAAATGCAATTGAAGGTCTTGTGAGAAGAGGGTATTAAGCCACATGACTTTAGTTTTGAGAATTCGGCATTTAAAAATTTGAAACAAATCTGAAATCTTGTTTATACGTTTTCTTTTGATTCTGTTAAAGTCTTTTTATTTAAATATTTTTGTAAATCTGAAAATGAAAAGAAATCTTTCTGGGTCATTGTTATAACCTAAAAAGCATTTCTTACTTTAGACTCCGTAACAGCCTCATACCATTGATCAGGAGAGTAAATCTGTCTTAAATATTTCTTGTGCTTCTCAATGGCAGCAAAATCTCTATAGGATGGTAGATGGGTGTGCCCTGGAACAAGAAATCGATGTTATATGCTTTTAAATCTCTATTCTCGGACTATCTGTAACCAGAGAGACATTATTGTCCAGTTTTTATTTTGCCCCCCACAGTTGTCGGTAAATATTACAAGTTCTTCTGCTTGGGGCTCAAAGTCATTGACATATTTAAATACAATACCGGCTATTTCATCGCTACCATACTTCGCTATGTTCTCTGGCGACATAAACATAAATCTCATCTCAGTGTTACAGTTATACACTCCGAGATTGAACATCCATGCTTTTCTTAAGTAGAGTGCCTTCCCCACACTTAAATCTGGAATTGGAAGTGCTTGTTGTAAATCGAATGATATAACGACTTTTTTGTTTTCCTCCTTGGCCTCTGCTGCTGTTGTTTTCATATTTGTTTGCATAGCTTCCGCCCGCCGTTGATGTAGCTCCAATTGGGTGCGAAGTTCGTTTAGTTTAGTAGCGTCATGTCCGGACCTTATCAGAGTTTCAAAATGATCACACGTTTCACATGTATCACTCTTTGGGCCTTTGAAAGCTATGTTATATTCACTGCAGAAAATTCTCCGATAAGCATCTTCCTTTGCGGGAGAAATGCCTTTTTCTTGGCACCATGAGATATAGTATTTTTTATATAAAGAGGCAATGGAAAGATCATGGTCAATATAGACGCGATGAGGCTTAGACTTTCTGCTATAATGACTTGTGTACTTCGGGACAGATTTAATGTGGTCATGTATGCTTCTAATCGTATCTTCAGGTACGATTGAAGTGTTTCCCACGTCCGTCATGTTTTGGTGTTACATTTCCCTCCCGAATTTGCCTGCATATGTTCTACACTCGCTTTTTGGACTCCTGAAGGCCATGTGTTGATAAGAACTCTTCATTGCATATTTCCTGACTATGTCATTGAACTTTTACGGATTATATAAAGGTTACTGTTCTAGACTATGTCGCTTTGTTTTCTTCGGGTTACTTCTCTCCTTTGGCACAGCTTTTATTGTTCCGAAAAGATAAGCGTTTTATTGTTCGTATGATTCCAAATTCAATTCCAAATAATGAAAAATTTGCTCTTCGCTTCCCAAAAGTTTTAATCGGCATCTGAAACAAAATTGCAATGACATGAAGGTCCTAATTTTCTAGCTTCCACTTTTTTGCCTTTCCATCCTTCATAAGAATGGCTCAAATTTCTTCTTTTCTTCGCTTTAACCCGCTTTCTCGATTCAACATTTTCTTTCCGCCATCTAGATTTTACTTTCTTCTCGGGGGTTTCTAGATCTCCTCTCGAAACATTATTTTCTTCCTAAATTTTAAGATAGAAAAGTCAACAGAAGAAGGAAATAAGCCACAAACAAATTTTATTTAGGAGCTGAGCTTCTAACATCTAGAAATCACACGTAATTATGTTTTAATATTGAAAAATTTTTGTACTAAAATGAATAAATTTTACTTTATTGGTCTAAATATAAAAAATATATATAAAATATCTCTAAATTGAAAAGGTAATATGCCAATGTTTACCTGATAAATTCATTGTAAATTAGCTTAAAAGGTAATAAGCCGCACTGTTTTTAAACTCACCGAAATATCACTGTCGTCGCTGCTTCCGGAGTTTTCTCCTGAAAAATTATAATCTTTATCTCCTACACTATCGTCAGAGTCAAAATCCGAATCACCAGATTCAGAACCACCATTAACTTTGAACACTTTACGCTTCGTAATTAATGCACGCGACGCCGCCATGTTGATTTATGTGTGACTTCTTCCTAGGCATATGCGTCAAAAATAATCAGAGGCAAAAAGGATTTTATAGTATAGTGTGTCGTGTAATAAAATCTTTACTTGGGATTTGGTTTGTGGCTTGTTACCTTTCTTGGAAAAATATTTTTTCACTAATCTAAAATTGGTATAACAGGGTTCTCAGCGATCTGGAAAACCTGGATATGTCAGGGAGTTAAATTTGGGTCAGGGAATGATCTAAAGTGTCAGGGAATATTACCACCCAACCTGGAAAATGCTGCACTGAATTAAAAAAACGTCAAAGAAATTATATTCTTACATTTTGAATGGTTTCGGTAAATCGTGGCGCGTATTGTACATTTTCAACACCCCCTCGTATCTGGTAAACCTTGCCTGCAGCCAATGACATCTTACCAACTCCGTCTACGTTTGGTGTGGTAAATAAACTTTATTTTTGATTCAATGATATCCGGCGCTGTATGCCTATCTTTTGTTATTACTTCAGGAATTAATGGACGTCACTGATCTCATCTTACTCTGGGTCAATAAATCAAAATCGCTTCTGGTCCGCTTGCAGCACAAACAGTGTTTTACGTGTAGTTTGTATACGGAATACAGAAATGCTTCTTCTCGCTTTAAATTGTTGAAAATAGTATTATAGCAATTTTTGCTCGTAGTAATGTCTTAACCTAAAATATAAACCAGAAACGTTGAATGACATCAGAAATCCGCCATACATTTTGTTTATTTTTGTATTTTCAACGTTTTTCTAATAAGGTAAGTTTTTTTCTGCAGATTTTTATTGTCATTTGTGTTAACCATAGATATCTCTAGAAACACTCGTTTTTCCTGCTTTGAGTACCTCTCCTATTTTTCGGCTACAAATATGTCGAAGAAAATACAGTTTTTAACATGGATTGTATGAATCCAGAAACAGCTCTTCCTGAATGGCCAGGCATCAGTAAAGCCAATTAAAACAAACAAACACCGAGTCTATTGTGTTTTATGCTTTAAAACTATTGAATTAAGTAATATGGACAGACAGGCCATTATTAGCCATTTTAAAAGTGATGGTCATATAAAAAAAGTTAACGTGCAGAAAAATAACAACAATATTGTGAACTTGATTGACGCAAACCGTCAACAAAACCAAAATTCTTTTGATAAACTCAATTCGGGCCAAAGGGGCGAAAGCCAAGATGCAGATAACAAAGCCAAAGTCAAAAATACCCAACCAATTCGGCTATTGTAGTTAATCAAAAGTCAACATTTTTGCAGGAGTTTATTTTAAAACAGGATGTAATGGATGCAGAGATTTTTTGGTGTTTAAATATCGTAATTAAATATATAGGCCCCTAAATTCACTTGAGTCAGACATAAAAGTTTTGAAAAAATTGCTAAAGATAGCAGTATTATACAAAAAATGGCTTTAATTCCAGCAAAAGTTGCATATGTTATTTGCTTTGGTTTAGCTCCATACTTTAAAGCTGCACTTGATAATGATTTACAGAACTGTACGAAGTTAGTGGTATGTTTTTTGACTCTGGTATCAGAAACCTTTTAAAAGTAGATTTTGACAGTGATAATATATATTTGCCATTAGAGAAAGTTGATATAGGATCTGCTACTCGAAAATATTCACAGCATTCTAAAATATGTGATAAGGAAAAGACAATATTTTTAAAAGATTGTCAGAAATTTTTAACTGGCACTATTAAAAATGTTTTTCAAAGATGTAATTTAAAATACAGTTTTATAAAAATATTACTTTTCTAAATCCTGCTACTCTTGTGGATAAAAATATTTCAGAAGAAAGAGGAAAAAAAAGATTCAGTTTTTATGTGATAAACATATCACACCCAATCAAGCAGAAAAGGCCAGAATCCAATATAACCAGTTAATTTCAAACAGTGTTTTCATATTAGCTTGTCGGGCATACAACTCTTCAAATACCCGATTGGAAATCAATCAATTCAAATGGGTAATCATACTATTTTTTAAGTAAATTCATTTCAATTTTTGTTATTTATGCCAAAAATTTTTTTAAAAATATATTTATAATATTGTAAATTACGATCAGTAAAATATTATTTTATCTATTAGTGGTAAATCAAAAAATATGTTCCGCTTATAAAATTAAGTGCTTTATATTTCCATTTTGTCAAAAGATTGAAATTGTTAGTATTATAGTATCTTATATTCTTAAATTTGGTTTTGTTCATTATTTTGTCCTTTGGGGTGCTCCTAAAAGGTTAAACCTCCAACCGTTAGGGCTCCAACAATTATTATAAAAATGTAAAATACCAGTCTAATTTTTTTATTTTATGATAAAAAAATACCTATCTGCTACTTTAATAACTGACAAAAATGGGAAAATATACCTGGAATTTAATTATAAAGAGTCATGGAAAACCTGGAAAAGTCAGGGAATTTAAAAATTAGAAGTCGCTGAGAATCCTGTATAAATTGTGGCTTGTTACCCTCTTCCTCCAAGCCCTTCAATTCTGACATATTAAAGGGTCGAATGCTGTGTTGACAAATTACTGTCGAAGTCGTAATTACTGTAGGTTTTAATGTTTTACAGGCACAGTTACAATTAATATTATTATTTTTATTAATTACCTAAATATCTTAAAATAAAATTAGGTAAGCTTATATTAAATGTATAAATGTATCTCGAATCGCGAATATTGTTCTAATAATAAATTGGTCAGATTTAAATTAGTGAGCCAGAATTTTCAATAACCCGACATCCGGCGCGGCGGCGCACACTGGTATATAAGTAGGCAGAAAAAAGTCAAGTTTTCACAATATAGTACAACGCAACGTTTGCCCCATTTTCTTGTTTCCAGATAGTTAGTGGTTACCACCGACTGTTATTTTTTTAATTTTCGGGATATACGTTTTATTAGAGCACCTTAAACTTACGCAACTTTTGTGAAGCATATTTAAGTAATTTCGAATAAGTCAAATTATCGAATTTTATGAAATTTATATTATAACTTTATAAATGTTCTTTGTGTTCATTTACAACATCAAACCCTAATGTTTTCTATTATATAAAATTATTGCTTAAAAATTGCATATAGCTATTAAAAAAAAAGTCCGAAGAAATACTGTAAAATACAATTTTGTGTTTTGGGAATAAATTCTTAAATATAGGTTAATTTAAAGGATTTTTGGGAAAACTAAATTTGGGAATTCGAAATTGTACGTATAAAATTGTACGTATGTACGCTTTTTAATATTTTATTTTAATTAGGTGTGTGATTTAAATACATATTTAGTTTATCATTTCGAGTTTTTAATTTCATTGGAATAATATTTAAAAAGCTTTGTAATTAGAATAATAAAGCTGTATTAAGAAACATAAACATGTACCTATGCCCTTTTATTAATAATAAATTGTCAAGCATGCAAAAGCCATAACATATTTCGTTATAAGGCAATGGAGTACCATCCAGAATTGAACAATTCTCTCTACACTAGTAACCTTAATGTTCTTTGCCTTTATGGTAACATATCAATGTCACTTATATTACTTTTGTCGATAGTTGTATTATGAGTTTACTAAAAGCGTCTATTCTGAAAATTGTCTTCACTTCGCTGGTTATTGGAGTTTAACTAGCTTATGTCCCGTTGAAACATCAACGTTAGTTCTTTTTAACATTCACACCTGGGTTTGCAATGCAAGTATGCACGACACATGGGGACGAATCGAACATTAAGTAGGTTTTATGGACTGAAGCCGGCGCTTTCACCATCTAATCAGGATTCTATATGGGAATTAATTTGAGAGTAATTTAATTTGCGGGTGGAGGGGGAGATCGCCTAAGTTGATGTGATGCACCCCTTTGGGGTAAGGGTTACCTGTCTGCTAAAATTCAGCTTCACAGACTTTTGAGATATTTTTGGCCGGAAATCAATCGCACAGATAATTAGGCCTGTTGTTTGGAGTTTTATCCTTTAGCATTCAGTTTTACTACAAAATTCTAAAAAATCCATTAGTTTTTCAATCATAAGGCATAAGGCTTCAATGGCATCGCCGATTCCAAATGCACTGTAGACGTAGCCAAAAAATCGCACATGTATTTCAGTCTAAATGTATTGTTCCGCAAGGCCAAAATTCAGTTTCGCTTTTCTACCTTTATTTACTGATAATGTCACAACAATTTCTTTACTGACGAGTCCACGCGTTCCTCAGATTAAATACAAAAACAACAACGTTTCTTATCTACTTTTATATTAATACACTTTTTTTGTTCTACTCCTTGTTGCAGTGTGTCGTCTGGTGGTAGCAATCAAGAAAAACAAAGGTACAAATGCCAGATGTGGGATTGCCAGTCAAATCAGAACCAAGGTTTAAAATGGCGTCAGTTGAATCACACAACATTTAGGACAGACAATTTGAGGAACAACATCTTAAAGCACCACAGCCCACGAAAAGTCGGTTTATTTGGATGTGACATATGCGATTATCAAACACATTATAAGTCTAGTTTAAGGAGTCACAACTTGAAACATAAAACCCCCGAAGAAGTTAAATTATTTAGATGCGACAAATGCGATTACCAAACACGTTATAAGGGCAATTTAAATACCCACTACCTGAAACATAAAAACCCCGAAGAAGTTGAATTATTTAGATGCGACAGATGTATATATCAAACAATTAGGAAAGATCGTTTAAAAAACCATATCCTAAAACATAATAAAAACCGAAAAGAAATCGATTTGTTTGGATGTGAAAAATGTGAATATCGGACACGTTATAAGTCTAGTTTAAGGAGTCACTATTTAAAACATAAAAACCCTGAAGAAGTTGAATTATTTAGATGCGACGGATGTGAATATGAAACAATTAGGAAATCTCATTTAAAGCGCCACATCTTAATACACAAAATCCCTAAAGAAGTCGATTTGTTTGGATGTGATAAATGTGAATATAGAACACGTTATAAGTCTAGTTTAAAGATCCATATCTTAAAACATATAAACCCAATGGAAATCTATTTGTTTGGATGTGACAAATGTAAATATCAAACACGTTTTAAGTCTAGTTTAAAAAGACACTACTTGAAACATAAAACCTCCAAAGAAATTAAATTACTTGGATGCAACAAATGCGATTATCAAACACGTTATAAGTCTTATTTAAACATTCACTACTTGAAACATAAAAGCCACGAACTTAAATTATTAGGATGTGACAAATGCAATTATCAAACACATTATAAGTCTAGTTTAAAGAGACACTACTTGAATCATGAAACCCCCGAAGAAGTTAAGTTATTTAGATGTGACAAATGCGATTATGAAACATGGTATAAGGGCCATTTCAAAAGACACTACTTGAAACATAAAAGCCCCGAAGAAGTCGAATTATTTAGATGTGACAGATGTGGGTATCAAACAATTAGGAAATATTGTATAAAGCGCCACATCTTAATGCACGAAAACCAAAAGAAATAGATTTGTCTGGAATGCGATTATCAAACACTTTATTGGCGTTAGAGACACTACTTGAAATATATACAATATAAATATAACCTAACAAATCACTTCTTGAAACATAAAAACCCCGAAAAAGTTAAATTATTATTTAGATGCCACAGGTGCGATTGTCGAACAAGTTATCGGGACTGTTTCAAGAACCACACATAGGAAATGTGAATATGGAGCAATTTGGAAGTTTCATTTGACTAAGATACCTACTACTCCTGTTTGCATCTCACAATAGTAAAGAGGATAATTTTGAAATTACAGAATTGAAGGGTGAGCGTTCATAAGGGCCTAACCCACATTTTTGAAATTATACACGGCACAGGAGAAACGTTTGCATTCCAAGCTTTCAGGAAATAAATAAATGTAGCTCTTCTAATTGATAGTCATTATCTAGAGACATCCTTCTATGGAATTTTGAGCATGTAATCTAAAAATCTTACTAGCTGTGCGCTCCGAAAGTTAGGCACGGGCCTAACCCAAGGGGTACTGAGAGTTCAAAAGGGCCTATACTTACAAGCCGAACATTTTATTCTATTGGAAGTTGCGCAGTCTCTTCCTCTTTCGCTTCTTATGGAAGAAAGTTCTCTGAAGGTTTACTCGTATCCATTTATATTGTTTAAATTGAAATTTTTATGGAATTTGTCATTTTTATATTTTTGGATGATTTTATGAGATTTTAATTGTGGTTTTTGTGGGTTCAAATTATTCTTTATCTGGTTATTAAAGGACTTTTACGATTGGTCAGTTTATAAATATTTTTCATGTAGTTTCGAGTGTTGTAAGACGGACGAATATTTAGTGAAAACGGCAAATTTTATGGCTATTATTGGTTTATTGTTACAAAATGATAATTAGTATATGACATCTTGAGATAATTATGTAGTGATACGGAAGAATGGGGTCTTTTCATAAAAAATCAATTTCAATTTCCTCGTAGATGTAAAAAAGAATGTCAAAAATATTTGACTCGTATTTTTTATTTTTTCAACTGGATGAAAATTATTGACGTTCAAAATACGCTGTGACGTCACGAACATACACGATATGTGTACTTATGTTCATGACGTCACAGCGTATTTCGAACCTCTGTATTTCCTCCAATTTTTATCTAATTTAAAAAAGAAAAAATACGTGTCAAATATTTTTCACTAATCTTTCGGACGGATATAATGGAATTTTTCTTGAAAAGACCCCATTTAAAGGAATTGCAGTGACGACGCTGCTCGCGACGCTCCCGTTGTTTGCGCACCATAACTTTCGCAATTATTCAGATAGGCGTATGATGCCTATACCATTATAATCGCAAAATACTTCTCTATGACGCCCTTAAATGCGTTTTGCGAAATGTTTCCCAAGGATAAGTAATATGGTCCTGATTGACAAAACTCCGCTGACTTTGCCACGCTTCCGATCAACAGGTGATAGATGACGATACATATGCGAAAATTGATACCGACCAGCTGTGGTTAGACATATGAGCTACCACATACGTGAGGTAGATGTCGCCAAATAGCTCACATAGGTGTGAAATCGAAAAAATGCCCCTAGAAAAGTACATTTCCCATAAAGCGCAATGTTAAGTTAGGTCCTTTTGAACCAACGGTACCCCTCGGGATAGGACCGCAGTTGCTTTTGGAGCTTGATAGAAACCATAAAAAACGATCTTCTAAATCAAAGAGGTTACGTTTCCTGTGGGCCTCTCTTAGGAGAATTCGAAAATGCAAAAACATTGATTTCGAAAAAAATGTGAGTTAGGCCCTTATGAACGCTCACCCTTCAATTATTTAAATATCTTTAAATTGTCAAACTTATTCAGTTTTTTGTGAGTCTAACCGGAAACAATTCTGCGCGACGCTGCATGGGCCATTATGACGTCACGCAACACGAACTCAAAAAGCACGTTGGTGTGCAAATTAAAGTTTTTGGAAGCGGAAATTCTGGGTCAGGAAATTTAAAATATGTTTAATATTTAGGCGCCCCGTATTGATTGAGTTACGAGGTATTTATTTAACTTTCCATGGGGATGTAAGCTAGTACAGGACATTATTATTATCTCTTTTTATATTTACCTGTTTATAAGATATGGGAAACCCATCTTGACTAAAAGAAGGCTGACGTAGGAATTACTTCAAAGTGTTGCTTGTTACATATTGATTAGACAATTTTAACAAATTTTGAATGTCACGAAATTGGAAATAGTTATATAGTATACTATACATTGCATTGTGATTGTTTGAATTATGTTTCTTGTGTTCTATAAATGACTATTTCTATGCATTTTTCTTTATTTGTTTCCTTCATTTTAATTCGGACCAATCAGAAGCTAGAATTTTCATATCAAAAATGATCTTTATATAAAAAAATAGCTTGAGAGCTCCTGTAAGAGACTTATGCGATTTTGCATGCATATCGTAAGTGCATCTAATGTTTCCGTAAAAATTATTGTTAGGCCCTTTTGTTGAAAAATGGCATAAATGATATTGGCCATAAAAATTTGAGTCAGAGACGAGGATTTTTGCCACTTGCACTAATGCCAATTGCTAAAAAAAAACTCCTTAGAAGCGTATTTCTTGGATTTTTTACAGGAAAAATTAGATGCACGCTATTCCCAGGCACGCTATTCCCAGAATAATCACACGTCACAAATATTTCTATCTCAGGTAATATAACTTTTTCCACTCTTTGCGTTGCAAGTCAATATTATGTCACTATTATGACATTAATTTGACAGACGTAAGTACCACTTACTTCCCAAGGGATGTAAGTGATTTACTTACAATCCTAGGAAAGTAAGTAAATAAGCCTGGGACATATGTAATATACATATATTCATTTATTTACTTATACGTAAAGTACAATTTTCGAATTTACAACTAACAAAACTTGGTAACTCTTCTTGAAGCTTGTTTCTGTCTTCGCCGTTATTGGCATTCCCATTAAATTCGGCAATTGTGGTTTTTGTTGACGTAAGTAGTGGGAGACTAGGGGTTCTATGCCAAGTGCTCCAAGCCCTCTGCGCAGGCGCCAGAACTGCGCACGCATACGACACCTATAATTAGCTCTTGTAGCTATTTATGAGCTGTTTCCAGGAACAGGGTCTGTTTTTAGCACTTGAAGCTGTTTAGGAGCTTCTTCCGGAAAACGGGTCTGTTTTTAGCTCTTTTGTAGCTGTTTAAAAGCTGTTTAGGAGCTATTTTCCAGAAAAAGCCAGTTTCTGCAAAACAGCTACAGAACAGACCCTGTTTCTGGAAACAGCTCATAAACAGCTAAAAAGACCCTGCTTCTGAAAACAGCTCCTAAACAGCTATAAAACAGACCCTGTTTCTGGAAACAGATCCTAAACACCTACAAAACAGCTAATAACAGGTGACGTATGCGTGCGCAGCTCTGGCGCCTGCGCGGAGGGCCTGGCGCAGAACCCCTCATCTCCCACTACTGACGTAGCGGAGGTACTTATATGCGATGTTTTCATTGACGTACTGGGTATTTCTGATATGGTGTTATATGTGGGACTCAGGCGCGGCACGTGAGTTTTTTTATAGGTGGGTCAAATTTTGTGGCCAACTAGTGATATCAAAGCAACAAGCAAAATACACTTTTAGTTAATGAAGGTTTTTTAATAATGTGCTTAGTTCGGCCAAGAAATTATTTACGTACAAATAACACCGCAAAAAACATAAAATATCAAAATTGCATCTTTGCTGTGACTTTTTTTTAAATTCCGTGCAAGCCTTTTTAATATTTTTTATAATTTACTCACCTTTTATGTAGTTAAATGTGTTTGTATATCAACTCGATCCTTCTGTCCTTCTGTTGGGAGAAATGTTCAATCACTAGCTCATTAAAATTATAAATACTTTTAATAAAAGGTTTTTCAATGCTTAACATAGCTAAAGCGCTTAACCTTGCCTCCGCCATTGTATTTCTTAAGAAAGTCTTAATCCTTTTTAGTGTAGAAAAGCACCTTTCACTTTCCACTGTCGTCATTGGAAGTACATAAAATCTCTAATAACTTTACGCTTTCCTACAACTTTTCACTAAAGTTCGTTTCTAACAAGAGCTGTAAAATAGCAACAGCACCCGCACTATTATAAAAATCTTCACGACTAAATAAAACTTTCATCTCTGATTTAAGCTCTCATAATTATTTTAAACATACGTAAAATTGAGAATAAGTTCTCTAAACCACCTGAAAATTCCTTATACAATAAGGATTTGAACAAATCATGGTAAAACAGCTATTCTCCGGGCTATATGCCCCTCCGAGCGCTGGATTACATACCAAAATTTGCCGTATTTTGACTAACACTGTTAGACAACAAAATACTTGGTTTGACTGCAAGAAACTACCAGGAAGAAGGAAGCTTTTTCTTTAGTTAGGATGTCGTTGCCTGCATACCGGTTTCGAACCCTTTAGTTCTTGTCAGTACAGGATAAACGACCAGGATAAACCTACCTTCCGGAACAGCATATCCTTAAAGCTAACCATTTCGAACTGCATAAGCAGTATAACACAGGCAGCGCCATCCATTAGCAGTTTCAAGCAGTCGGAGTAGAATTTTTTCGAAACCGGTATGCAGGCAACGACATCCTAACTAAAGAAAAAGCTTCCTTCTTCCTGGTAGTTTCTTGCAGTCAAACCAAGTATTCTGTTGTCTAACAGTGTTAGTCAAAATACGGCAAATTTTGGTATGTAATCCAGCGCTCGGAGGGGCATATAGTCCGGAGAATAGCTGTTTTACCATGATTTGTTCAAATCCTTATTGTATAAGGAATTTTCAGGTGGTTTAGAGAACTTATTCTCAATTTTACGTATTTATATGTACCCCTGACAAGTAGACTTCATTCATTATTTTAAACATATTTCAGAAAGTCTTCAGGAAAGTCTTTCTTATAATCAGCAAAGTTATTTGTATTAAACAAACGTGTGACAATTAACTGTTCTGTAAAATTAAAACGACAGCGGATTTCTGACAAAACTATATCCTTTTCCTTTAATTTCTAAACTTTTTTCAAATGTTAATGAACTACTTATTTTACACTGCAGTATTCCTTGCACTGTTTAAAGCCATTGTAGACATAAGTACTCAAGTACTAGTACTACACCAAGGACACAACGCACATCAGATAATATCCCAACAAAACACACACTGAAATTAGGTCGAACCGAAAACTTCAACTTAACAAACCAGAGGACTACTATCCATTTCTAAAGTTTTGACCCCTCAGTTTGGAAGCTTGTAAAGTAAAAAGTACAATTTAAAAAAATATAATTTTCACATATTTCGGTCAAGTTACTTGTCTCTATTACACATGTAAAACTTTGTAACCGTAGATGCCTTGGTGCTTTTCTAATGGGAAGGTAAGTGTAAAAATGTCACCATTTTTTCCCTATTTCATCAATTACTCAATTGTAAAAATTTATTGTGCCTTACTGGTACTCCCAGGCCTAACTAATTTTTTACAGGCGATAAAGTGAACCTTACTTTAGTCTCAAAAAATACTAGTTTTATTTTTTTTTTCTTAGGTTTGGTAGTAATATTCAAAAAATGATTGTGGTTATGTAATTACTACCAGTAATCTTACAGCAAAAATTTTTGTTTTTTTGTATTACATATAAAGAGATGTAACTTTACGTTTAACGAAAATTTTGTTTTGGCAGTTGTCATAAACGTAAATACAAACAATTAATTTGTGTAAAGGATAGCAGCATTGTGCTTGCGGGATGGAGCGGGGCGTCGAAGGTGCAATAGTATGGGTGTTAAGGTAATAATCATTAAAGTAATGCAATATAGTGACGGTTTTTTTGTGCTCTATATGATAAATTAGGTAACTGGTAACATTTAGAAAAACTAAGTATATGCATTGGTACATAGTTACATTTATTTGTATTTAACGATTTTCGATTGTTTCATTAAGATCTATAAAATAGGCAAAACGTGTGTAGTAGAACAATAGTAATTTAAAAATATTACTTCAAAGTGAGTAACGTAAATAGGCCAATTAGCTTTATTTATGTATAATTCTCCTAAAAGAAAAACAATATTTTTGATGTTCCATTATTTTTATGATTCGCATATTTGGAAAATTGTAACAAATGCTGTGGTAAGTTTGTCTGCATTTGCCTCTGCTTAATAATAAAAGAAATATGTGAAAGTGGCCTGTTTACGTAGAATCACATCTGATTTAACTTTTAAGGTACAAAGCCCTGATAAAATTTAGATAAACCTAAAACTAAAAATAACCTGATTGGATTACACCACTCTTTTTTACCGAAGAATACCTACACTTATGGATCGTTTTCTCCTTCTTCATCATTACTAAAGTCTTCATTTGAATCATCATCATCATCTAAATTTATAATTAATGGTTCTACAACAACATCAACTAAGTGGTCTTTTTCTCTGTAGGATTCCTCAATTTTATTAGCGTGTCAAACGCAATTTTCCCAAACAGAATTTGGCACGTTCTGCATCGTTTCAAGACACAAATTTAGTACATTTGTGATTTTAAACGTAGTATTCAATTTTGCCACTTTATTTTTCACATATGCCCAAATTAATTCAATTGCGTTGAATTCACAGTGTGCAACTGGCAACCATAGAAGCTTTACATTATCATTACGTAACTCCTTTGCAATTGTATCTAAAAGATACGTTTTTGGAAAGTGATAGTTCTTGCATAGGTCTAACAGCATTGGTTTGGTTAATTCATTAAACATTGTAAATCCATCGGGCAATGTTGCTTTTCGCTGGGACATCCATTCTATTATTTTTTGTTTTGTCCAGGCAGCTGTAGGATTTCGAAAATTAGGATCCAACGATCCAACATTGTATGATACGGTGCTTGGTCAATTACGATTACTGATTTGTCAGGTATTACGGAAAGCACTGTTCTAAACCATTCTTCGTAATGTTGTTTATTCATCTCGTTATGGTAATCCACTGACGCCGCACTTTTTTTCCCAACGAAACACTTCAGGCAGCCATCCAAAAACCCATTTTTACTACCAATATGTAAGATAATATCCCGTTGTCCTGATCCTGATGGCCGTTTTATTCCACCTCTAAAGCCATTAATTTCCTGTATACCACCTCTGTATTCATCAAAATTATCCCGTTTTGTGGGATTAACTCTTTCAACCCAGCCAAACTTCCTTGAATGATTTGCACCGCACCATGTTTCATCTGTATAAAATATTTGCCAAGAATCTTCACGATATCTCTTTATGGCGTATAAAGATTCCGCTCTTCTGGCAGCAATTGTGTTTTGTTCCACTAAAATTGGTTTATTAATTGTTTTTTATAGGAAAACCCAAGTTCTTTAATCCATCGGTACAAAGTCATTTCTGAAAATTCTGGTATATAATCGACATCTTCTTTCAATTTCTGGTAAACTTCTTTTATAGAAGGAAACCGGCGCTCCAGGTAAAAATTTAATATTGTTCTCCTTATGGCGCCCGGCAAAATCTCATCACATTCCAGTCGGGGCCTTCCACTTCTCCCTTTTGATGGTATACTAATACCGGAACTTTTTTCTTCCGCAGTAACACGTTTAATGGTGCTTTCACTAATACCCAGGGAATCTGCTGTTCTTTTAACCACTTGCTCAATCAAAATATTTTCCAAACCGGTGTCTTTCTCTTTTGTTGAAAGTACGCTCTGACTTTTAATATAATATTTTTCATTTGTTCGTTGCACTGACGAGACATTTTAACTTATTAGACTGTAGTTAGGTACCGTATTTTTGGTTCAGATTACATCAGGTATTTATATAAATTCGAACAAGATAATCTTAAAAATCGTGTGAAAACAATAATAATTTCAAATTACTATCTACCACTAAAACCAAAAATTTAAATCAACAATAACTAGATATAAACAACCACAATCAACTAAATAATATTATTTTACAAATCGTTTCAATACATAACAAATAGATTAAATTCTAAACAAATAAAAATACATGCACCTACGGACTACATACGATATTTACGACGACGCCACCGTACTGTGATTATGTCGGTAAAGGAGTTTAAGTAACACTTTGCATCTCTTTCTTATGTGGCTTTTAATATTTATTACAATTTTTACAAGCACTAAAGGTGCTTTTTTTAATTTTGTGTAATAAAATACATTTGTATAATAATAACTACGTCTACGAGTGTAAAGATTTTTTTTAAAGTTTTAAATTGTCCACAGTACAGCTGATACACAAACATCATTAAAAAATAAAAAAATAAAATTTTAGACACATACTACCAATCTCTTGCGAAAGCATAGATATTTTTCTATCTACCTTCAAAATTGCATTTAAATAGGGAAAAAATTAACCAATATATAGACATGAGAAAATCGTTTATCAGTATTAACGCAGTAAAATCGTTGTTTTTTTCTACTTGATTATGAATAAGTTCAATATCGTTTACACTACAATAATACATTTTTTGGAAGAAACTCTTGGATAACGTCCTAACAAGCTGTAATTTTTTCAGTTTATTCTGCCCCGTGGTTTTTTTGTTATTGACCCTCCGACTGAGGGGTCAAAACTTTAGAAATGGATAGTAATAATGTTGAACAAGAAACAAGAGCTTGACGGTGGCGGCATCAAAAATGCAATTGAAGGTCTTGGGAGAAGAGGGTATTAAGCCACATGACTTTAGTTTTGAGAATTCGGCATTTAAAAATTTGAAACAAATCTGAAATCTTGTTTGTACGTTTTCTTTTGATTCTGTTAAAGTCTTTTTATTTAAATATTTTTGTAAATCTGAAAATGACAAGAAATCTTTCTGGGTCATTGTTATAACCTAAAAAGCATTTCTTACTTTAGACTCCCTAACAGCCTCATACCATTGATCAGGAGAGTAAATCTGTCTTAAATATTTCTTGTGCTTCTCAATGGCAGCAAAATCTCTATAGGATGGTAGATGGGTGTGCCCTGGAACAAGAAATCGATGTTATATGCTTTTAAATCTCTATTCTCGGACTATCTGTAACCAGAGAGACATTATTGTCCAGTTTTTATTTTGCCCCCCATAGTTGTCGGTAAATATTACAAGTTCTTCTGCTTGGGGCTCAAAGTCATTGACATATTTAAATACAATACCGGCTATTTCATCGCTACCATACTTCGCTATGTTCTCTGGCGACATAAACATAAATCTCATCTCAGTGTTACAGTTATACACTCCGAGATTGAACATCCATGCTTTTCTTAAGTAGAATGCCTTCCCCACACTTAAATCTGGAATTGGAAGTGCTTGTTGTAAATCGAATGATATAACGACTTTTTTGTTTTCCTCCTTGGCCTCTGCTGCTGTTGTTTTCATATTTGTTTGCATAGCTTCCGCCCGCCGTTGATTGGGTTTGATTGGGTGCTCCAATTGGGTGCGAAGTTCGTTTAGTTTAGTAGCGTCATGTCCGGACCTTATCAGAGTTTCAAAATGATCACACGTTTCACATGTATCACTCTTTGGGCCTTTGAAAGCTATGTTATATTCACTGCAGAAAATTCTCCGATAAGCATCTTCCTTTGCGGGAGAAATGCCTTTTTCTTGGCACCATGAGATATAGTATTTTTTATATAAAGAGGCAATGGAAAGATCATGGTCAATATAGACGCGATGAGGCTTAGACTTTCTGCTATAATGACTTGTGTACTTCGGGACAGATTTAATGTGGTCATGTATGCTTCTAATCGTATCTTCAGGTACGATTGAAGTGTTTCCCCCCGTCCGTCATGTTTTGGTGTTACATTTCCCTCCCGAATTTGCCTGCATATGTTCTACACTCGCTTTTTGGACTCCTGAAGGCCATGTGTTGATAAGAACTCTTCATTGCATATTTCCTGACTATGTCATTGAACTTTTACGGATTATATAAAGGTTACTGTTCTAGACTATGTCGCTTTGTTTTCTTCGGGTTACTTCTCTCCTTTGGCACAGCTTTTATTGTTCCGAAAAGATAAGCGTTTTATTGTTCGTATGATTCCAAATTCAATTCCAAAGAATGAAAAATTTGCTCTTCGCTTCCCAAAAGTTTTAATCGGCATCTGAAACAAAATTGCAATGACATGAAGGTTCTAATTTTCTAGCTTCCACTTTTTTGCCTTTCCATCCTTCATAAGAATGGCCCAAATTTCTTCTTTTCTTCGCTTTAACCCGCTTTCTCGATTCAACATTTTCTTTCCGCCATCTAGATTTTACTTTCTTCTCGGGAGTTTCTAGATCTCCTCTCGAAACATTATTTTCTTCCTAAATTTTAAGATAGAAAAGTCAACAGAAGAAGGAAATAAGCCACAAACAAATTTTATTTAGGAGCTCAGCTTCTAACATCTAGAAATCACACGTAATTATGTTTTAATATTGAAAAATTTTTGTACTAAAATGAATAAATTTTACTTTATTGGTCTGAATATAAAAAATATATATAAAATATCTCTAAATTGAAAAGGTAATATGCCAATGTTTACCTGATAAATTCATTGTAAATTAGCTTAAAAGGTAATAAGCCACACTGTTTTTAAACTCGTTTTTAAACTCACCGAAATATCACTGTCGTCGCTGCTTCCGGAGTTTTCTCTTGAAAAATTATAATCTTTATCTCCTACACTATCGTCAGAGTCAAAATCCGAATCACCAGATTCAGAACCACCATTAACTTTGAACACTTTACGCTTCGTAATTAATGCACGCGACGCCGCCATGTTGATTTATGTGTGACTTCTTCCTAGGCATATGCGTCAAAAATAATCAGAGGCAAAAAGGATTTTATAGTATAGTGTGTCGTGTAATAAAATCTTTACTTGGGATTTGGTTTGTGGCTTGTTACCTTTCTTGGAAAAATATTTTTTCACTAATCTAAAATTGGTATAACAGGGTTCTCAGCGATCTGGAAAACCTGGATATGTCAGGGAGTTAAATTTGGGTCAGGGAATGATCTAAAGTGTCAGGGAATATTACCACCCAACCTGGAAAATGCTGCACTGAATTAAAAAAACGTCAAAGAAATTATATTCTTACATTTTGAATGGTTTCGGTAAATCGTGCCGCGTATTGTACATTTTCAACACCCCCTCGTATCTGGTAAACCTTGCCTGCAGCCAATGACATCTTACCAACTGCGTCTACGTTTGGTGTGGTAAATAAACTTTATTTTTGATTCAATGATATCCGGCGCTGTATGCCTATCTTTTGTTATTACTTCAGGAATTAATGGACGTCACTGATCTCATCTTACTCTGGGTCACTAAATCAAAATCGCTTCTGGTCCGCTTGCAGCACAAACAGTGTTTTACGTGTAGTTTGTATACGGAATACAGAAATGCTTCTTCTCGCTTTAAATTGTTGAAAATAGTATTATAGCAATTTTTGCTCGTAGTAATGTCTTAACATAAAATAGAAACCAGAAACGTTGAATGACATCAGAAATTCGCCATACATTTTGTTTATTTTTGTATTTTCAACGTTTTTCTAATAAGGTAAGTTTTTTTCTGCAGATTTTTATTGTCATTTGTGTTAACCATAGATATCTCTAGAAACACTCGTTTTTCCTGCTTTGAGTACCTCTCCTATTTTTCGGCTACAAATATGTCGAAGAAAATACAGTTTTTAACATGGATTGTATGAATCCAGAAACAGCTCTTCCTGAATGGCCAGGCATCAGTAAAGCCAATTAAAACAAACAAACACCGAGTCTATTGTGTTTTATGCTTTAAAACTATTGAACTAAGTAATATGGACAGACATGCCATTATTAGCCATTTTAAAAGTGATGGTCATATAAAAAAAGTTAACGTGCAGAAAAATAACAATATTGTGAACATGATTGACGCAAACCGTCAACAAAACCAAAATTCTTTTGATAAACTCAATTCGGGCCAAAGGGGCGAAAGCCAAGATGCAGATAACAAAGCCAAAGTCAAAAATACCCAACCAATTCGGCTATTGTAGTTAATCAAAAGTCAACATTTTACAGGAGTTTATTTTAAAACAGGATGTAATGGATGCAGAGATTTTTTGGTGTTTAAATATCGTAATTAAATATATAGGCCCCTAAATTCACTTGAGTCAGACATAAAGGTTTTGAAAAAATTGCTAAAGATAGCAGTATTGTACAAAAAATGGCTTTAATTCCAGCAAAAGCTGCATATGTTATTTGCTTTGGTTTAGCTCCATACTTTAAAGCTGCACTTGATAATGATTTACAGAACTGTACGAAGTTAGTGGTATGTTTTTTGACTCTGGTATCAGAAACCTTTTAAAAGTAGATTTTGACAGTGATAATATATATTTGCCATTAGAGAAAGTTGATATAGGATCTGCTACTCGAAAATATTCACAGCATTCTAAAATATGTGACAAGGAAAAGACAATATTTTTAAAAGATTGTCAGAAATTTTTAACTGGCACTATTAAAAATGTTTTTCAAAGATGTAATTTAAAATAGGTACAGTTTTATAAAAATACTACTTTTCTAAATCCTGCTACTCTTGTGGATAAAAATATTTCAGAAGAAAGAGGAAAAAAAAGATTCAGTTTTTATGTGATAAACATATCACACCCAATCAAGCAGAAAAGGCCAGAATCCAATATAACCAGTTAATTTCAAACAGTGTTTTCATATTAGCTTGTCGGGCATACAACTCTTCAAATACCCGATTGGAAATCAATCAATTCAAATGGGTAATCATACTATTTTTTAAGTAAATTCATTTCAATTTTTGTTATTTATGCCAAAAAATTTTTTTAAAATATATTTATAATATTTTAAATTACGATCAGTAAAATATTATTTTATCTATTAGTGGTAAATCAAAAAATATGTCCCGCTTATAAAATTAAGTGCTTTATATTTCCATTTTGTCAAAAGATTGAAATTGTTAGTATTATAGTATCTTATATTCTTAAATTTGGTTTTGTTCATTATTTTGTCCTTTGGGGTGCTCCTAAAAGGTTAAACCTCCAACCGTTAGGGCTCCAACAATTATTATAAAAATGTAAAATACCAGTCTAATTTTTTTATTTTATGATAAAAAAATACCTATCTGCTACTTTAATCACTGACAAAAATGGGAAAATATACCTGGAATTTAATTATAAAGAGTCATGGAAAACCTGGAAAAGTCAGGGAATTTAAAAATTAGAAGTCGCTGAGAATCCTGTATAAATTGTGGCTTGTTACCCTCTTCCTCCAAGCCCTTCAATTCTGACATATTAAAGGGTCGAATGCTGTGTTGACAAATTTCTGTCGAAGTCGTAATTACTGTAGGTTTTAATGTTTTACAGGCACAGTTACAATTAATATTATTATTTTTATTAATTACCTAAATATCTTAAAATAAAATTAGGTAAGCTTATATTAAATGTATAAATGTATCTCGAATCGCGAATATTGTTCTAATAATAAATTGGTCAGATTTAAATTAGTGAGCCAGAATTTTCAATAACCTGACATCCGGCGCGGCGGCGCACACTGGTATATAAGTAGGCAGAAAAAAGTCAAGTTTTCACAATATAGTAACGTTTGCCCCATTTTCTTGTTTCCAGATAGTTAGTGGTTACCACCGACTGTTATTTTTTAATTTTCGGGATATACGTTTTATTAGAGCACCTTAAACTTACGCAACTTTTGTGAAGCATATTTAAGTAATTTCGAATAAGTGAAATTATCGAATTTTATGAAATTTATATTATAACTTTATAAATGTTCTTTGTGTTCATTTACAACATCAAACCCTAATGTTTTCTATTATATAAAATTATTACTTAAAAATTGCATATAGCTATTAAAGAAAAAGTCGGAAGAAATACTGTAAAATACAATTTTGTGTTTTGAATCTTTAGTGATATAAAATCAGCTCCATTCGCCTCCACATCCATATGCATATCACAATATACTTGATACATTAGCGTATTAGACCTGTAAGTTTCAACTGCAGAATAGTGCAGAATTAGCTGCAAATCCACTTTTAACACTCTAGGACAGGCTCTGACGCGCCTGTACGATGCTTAGACTTGCTTTTTTCTTTTGGAAATAATTCGCGTATAAACTCGTCTGGATTTTTATTTCTATTTACAGTTATATTTATACCTATCATAATTTATGTATTTCATTTATTGTGTAAGCTTTTGAACGAGATGGATTGTGTCGCGATTTGGTACTCGGTTTTATGCGAAGAACTAATTGTGTGCGGGCATGAAGTAGCTAAACTTCGCCCATACATCGAAAGAACATATCCTATACTTAGTGAAGAACATATCGAAATAGTTTTAAGTGCAATCCAGAAACGTTTTCTGTCCCATTTCAGGGAACGGTGGAAAAAAGTGTTAAGGTTAAAGTCTTCATTTGAACCCAAGTATGCTGACTGGTTGAAAGGTGAATTTTTGGTAACATTTATTCAAAACGTAGAACCTCGCCAAAGCACTAGCAGTATTGGACGACCACGCAAAAGGTTTGAAGAATGCTGTGATAGAGCAAAGTGGTATAAAAGGGGCGAAACTCGAGCTGCTTTCTCCCAAGAAGAAATAAATTACGCTTCTACTTCACGGGATAAGACCTCTACATACCTTAGCGCCGAAAAAGTTCTTTCTGTGTTCGTGCATGCCGAACTGACTAAGGAGCAGTACCACGTCTTAAGGTGCTTCTTTAAAGACGAAGGACATGATATTCTTCCTCCTTATTACAAAATCATGGAAACCAAGAATAAGTGTTATCCCGATGAAATAGGGAACTTGCACATTTTTTATTGCATAAAAATGTTCAGTCACATCAAAAAATAACATATGCAAAATATTACGACTTAAATATCACTCCTTAATTTTTTATTGATTATTAAAGTTCGCGCGCCAATCAAAACATTCAAAACGAGCTCCATAGCGCGGGAAGGTGTGTGATGTCACACCGTGTGTCGGGCCAGCAAGGCAGCAACGTTTAAAGGCGGCTACAGACGGCATGACAAGCCTTGGCCAGCGTTTCAACCAGTGTTTGTAGTAGAGATGAGCGATATCGTGATTTTTTAATATCTATGATATCTGATATCGTTACTTTTTGATATCAGTGATTTAAAAGCGTGACGTGATCACGACTTTCCAGTAGGCAATTTGCTTCTACAAAATATCGTGAATTGCGATATATCATATCACTTACTACTTTTACCAATTAGCTATCTGCACCTGTGCTCAGTGCTGTGTATGTCATGTTCGGAAATAAAACGACAATATATCAAATTTATAATCAAATTAACTTTAAGATGTTTATATTCATTTAATTTCGATCTTTGAAGCATACTCTGTGAGGTAAACTTTGTAAATGTTATAGTGTTCCCTTCATTGTAAAGTGCAAATGTACTTATACTGCACTCTATAATTATTTGTTTGACGTTGCTTATTCATTTTGTAATGATTTAGTTGGCAATAAAGGAAATTATTATTATTATTATTATTTATTAAATTTATAAAAACAACAAAGTGGGTAGTAAATTCGCTGGTACACAAACAAAACAAACCAAACAAATACATCGGTTTGTTCAAACTAGTATAAACATTATTGCCCAATATCTAAGCTGGTAGCGTTTTCCTAAAAAAATAAATGGGTAGGTACCTATTCTAATGTATTCTTTAGAAAAAAAAAAGAAAATGCAAAAACATATTTTTGATCGCTTAAAATAAGTTTAAGTACTTAATTCTGATACCTATAACAAACTTACCAAATTACGATCGTCCAATGCAAGCGAAATTGTAGGGTGCTTATAATTTAAATGATTTTTAAGATTCGAGGTGCTCGTTTTAAAAGACAGTTTATTTCATTTTGCAATACTATTTTTTTCATTATCAATTTCAAAAAAATTCCATAAATATCATCTCTTTCTTTTTTAAATAATACAAGACATTGTGTAACAGCAGCCAAAAAACGAAATTAAAAAAATATATGCTCCAGTCTCCAACTCCAACCCCAAGTCTTTTATTCTATATCTAATCCACAAATTGATATACAATATTAACATCAAGCAGACTGAGTAATCATAATCAACCAGTGATCACTGACACCACTGATATCACATTTCACGAATAACGATAACGAATATCAAATACTAAAAATAAATTCCCGTGACTCCGTGACATGCGAGTCGCGATATGCGTTTCAAAAGAAACGTGAAACGGACGTAAGGCACGATATCCCTTGCAGCCCATATGTTCTTCAAAAGTGACATACGAAAATCGACCTAATAACCTAATGCCGATACATGTTAATGGATAAATATCACTTTTCAAGTCACGAGTCACGCTTTTACCCGGACTCTGGTAGCAACTGTTACTTGTGATTTTTAGATATCAGTTAAAAAATATCAGATCGTGAAATATCGCTCTTCTCTAGTTTGTAGAGACATTGGTCTTTGCTTGATGTTCGCGCACCGACAACCGTACACACGACATGTTTTACCTTTGCCAGTGTTTTCGAGGCAAGTGAAAGCGAATCTCTACAAGTGTACCTACAAGACAGACGAAATGGAGTCCGATGATGAAGTGACAGCAGCGTCTGCTCTACTTTTAAGTTCAGCTGCATTATTTTTATCAGAAACTATTAAAAAAAGAAAAAAACGCAGGTGGTGAACTAATTCGCTTTATCTAAGTAGGACAACGTAGGTTAACTAAATAATATTTAAATGAACATTCACACTACAAATAATTTTTTAGGTACAATAAGTGATATACTTGGCGATTTGACAAAGGAGGCATCTCTAAAGTTCATTAATTTCTGCAGAATGTCTGCAAGTGATTTTGAATACGTGTGTACGGCGATCAAGCCCACTGGCGAGCTTCAACAAGTCCCTTTGATGTGTGTCGAAATTACCGCTTACTAGGCGAACCCTGGCCAGCGCCAACGTTGGCTTTGCTTTGCCATATGTTTTGCATCCACACGATGCGCCAACGTTTTAACGAGCGGCATTGGCCAGGGCTTGCCATGCCGTCTGTAGCCGCCTTAAGCTGCAGTGCATTGACATAACGATTGACATCGAGGTGGAAAATTGAACTAGTAGGGTCTGTTTACGTTTGTGTGTTTATTTTGCGTTTCAAAAAGCCCAAATAATGGAAGATACTAAGAAAAATACATGCTACAAATACTGTATAGTGCCAATGTGTCCTAATACGACTTTTAAAACTTCAAATAAACTGTTTATTCATGTACCTGAAGATAAAAATCGTCGCGTAAAACGGTTTAAAGCATGCAGAAGAAACGTAAAGGACATTTATGAAAAAAATACTGCACTTCACGTATGCGAAGATCATTTTAATGTAATAATACTTTAAATTGTTTTATTCATATCCTTAAAATATTTTTAAGGTACATTTTTGGCCGATTTATATAGATGTGGAAAAATATTATGACGCCAGAAACAGAGTCTGCTGCGTCTATTAACATTTCTGTGTATTCTTGGATATATTCCACCCATATATGAGAAAACTCAGAGTTTTTTTTTTAAATTTGGATCTGCAACACAGAATAAACATTTCCTTTTGTTACATATAAACATCTGCAGCTGAACTTGTGCTTTGTACTTTGCCGTTTGTTAAATAATTAGATACCGCTTTTTCAGACTGAGGACACTTTATTTCAACTACATATCCCTCAGGTATGGCATCTGGAGAAGCTCCAAATATTAGTTGTCTTGAATCAAGCTGTAGTCCTATATGACTTAATTTAATTGCAGATCTAACCCGGTTTCAGTCTCCTCATCAATGTTGCCAGTTACAGCATATTGTTTTTCCTTACATTATGTTCGGGTGTTATCTTAGCTTTCACTGTGCAAATATTCTTATCTCTTCGAACTTGGAACCATCCTATAGTAGAATCCCCATAAGAATACCTTCCAGATCTATAATTAGTTAATTATACTTATTAATACTTAGAAAAGGCATTTATATATTTTTTGCTACTATAGTCAATGCAAACATATTTTTGTGCCTAATGAAACGCTAAACATTCTAAACAGCAATTAACAGTATATAAATTTAACAAAAAACACAAGTTGCAGGATATAATTTTAAGTCAAAGAAAACATACTTGTAAATATTTTATAGTTTTTCACTATTTTTATACTTTAATCTAAAATAGGTGCACATTTTTAAGACGTTTATCACTACATTAGTAGATCTAAAACAATATTTTATGTTCTATAAGTATCTGAATAATTCACAGATCTATTTAAATTTTAACGCAAATGATAAAATAAACTGGAATAGGTACCTAATATATTGTGCCTACTTACTTGCAAGCTTTAACACCGCGAACTTCACCAAGCGAAAAACTCTCAGATTTTTTTTATAAAAGTTGCCACCATAAACATATCCACAGTGGGTAAATTGTCTGATTGTCCTTTTAAAAAACCTTCATCAGTCATCTTAGAACAATATTTATTTGCTCTGAAACTTGAAATCCAAACAAGCACACTAAATTTGTTACCAAACGATTGTCTAATAAATACGTTTCCGTACTCTTGGCGTGCTGCCGCTCACGGGTCATGTCTCGACGAACGGTTTGACGTCACAACCAATGGAGTCGCGTAACTAGAATTGTTCAAATTATGCAACCTTTAATAGTTTATATTTAATCCAGGGGATCAAAAAAAAATAATTTTTGTGAACTATGGGTCTTTTGATGATATTAGCTTACGTTTAAGAGTGCTATTTTTCAAATTTAATTTTCATGCAAGTTCCCTATTAGGATAACAGAAAGCTCGGCAAGCATAAGTTTACAAAAGCTGCTAGATCACACTACCTATAGATTATTAGAAAGCAAGACTGAGGAAGAACTGAACAAAGTAGAAGGAGAATCGCTGACTCTTTTCTCAAAGTGGGGTTACGATGGGGCCTCTGGGCAAGACGAATATAATCAGAGATTTGTTCAAGACGATGAAGTTTCAGACACCAATATGTTCATGTCATCATTAGTGCCTTTGAAATTGTCTCTGCGGCAAAGCGAAAACAGCATTAGGTATATGGCAAAATGATAGGCCTTCTTCTACAAGGTACTGCTGAACTTTAAAGTTCGAGTTCGTAAAAGAAACCGCAGACATTATTAGAGCAGAAAAAATAGAGTAGACGAAGAAATTGCAAACGTAACAGAGACTACAGCGAAAATACATACACAATACATACATATATTTAAAATAAATCATAAACTAATGTTTACTGTGATTGACGGGAACAATTACAAATACTCCTGCGTCCTCTTCTTGTTTCATCTGTGGTGCAACCACATCACAAATGAACAATCTGCTGAAAATACAAAATAGGCCTGTCAGAGAAGAGGCTCTAAAATTCGGTATGTCTCCCTTACATGCACGAATAAAGTTCATGTTTATTGCACGTCTGTTTGAGAGTTGGAGATCAAATGCCGAAACCCGTCCTATTAAAGAGGCTGAAAAGAGCGCATTAAAAAAGAGTTTGATGAACAACTTGGAATTAAAATTGATAAGGTGAAGCAAGGTAAAGGTACCAGTAACACTGGCAATACCTCTAGAAGGTTTTTCGCCAATCCTACACTTACTTCTGAAGTTACAGGAATAGACGAAAATTTAATTAAGAGGTTCGCAGTTATTCTAGAAACAATAACGTGCAGTGAGCCAGTGGACGCCAAAAAATTCGTAAACTACGCCTGGGAAACTGCAGAACTATTCGTCCACCTGTATCCATGGTACAACATGCCTTCGACAGTTCATAAGGTTTTAGCACACGGCCAAGAAATAATAGAGAACTGTACGTTTCCCGTGGGAGCACTAGGTATCAGAAGAGGCCCAAAAACAGAAATAAGGATTACAGGCGATACCGAGCTCTTCATTCAAGAAAATGCAGTAGAGTCTCCACAGATGAGGATGTCATTCAGTGGATTTTGTTATCGTCTGATCCTTTACTATCTAGTCTTCGGCCAAAGCCAAAAAAAGCATGTGGCTATTAGTGACGAAGCCAAAGAGCTGAGTTTATAAAATGGTAAGGATTTGTGTCAATCTTTATTTACTTTATTATAAGAGTACATACCTTATTTTCTATATTGCCGCTACACCTTACGAGTTCTGCAATATGCCCCCTTAGTAATTGTTGAGTAGTACCTGTGTTAATAATAATATAACACATGCAAGTCGCTTTAAGCAGGTCCTCACTACTTTAACCTCTCAAGTGTTATGTATTTTTTTCTTTATTTGTAGCTAAATCCAGAGAACAGCTGTTGAAAACAAGAGTAAAATTTTGTTCAACTAGGCCGACCAGAAATTTTTGAAAGAAAAAGAGTACCTATACAAAAATTTTGGTTCCAAATTAGCTTTAAACAAAAAACTCCCAACACTTAAGAATGTACTTTTTTTTATTTGCCTATTTTAAATCATATTTAACAGAAGATTTGGCATTTATTAACAGGTTTATTTACCTATATCGTCCTTAATTCGGTGGTTTTATGGCAAAAGGTGCTATGTCGATTTTGGCCAAATCACATTTTTTGTGTTACATATTATATGGCAATAAGATCTATGTTCTCTAAAAACCATATGGCTCGATTTGCCTTAAAAATAATTCTATTTTAAATTGTCAAGATGAGCTATGTTTGTTTCTATTACATATTTTTGTGACAGAATGCTTCTTTTTTGCTGTCCTGTAAAATTTTACTTTTCTCACATATCACCTTTTGCCATAAAACCACCGCATTTTTAACCGAAATTCCTCACAACTAAATTAATAATAAACTTTACCTTCATACGATCTTCCAGTAAGTCAAATCAAGATTTTTTGATACAAGGAAATGGTTTATTTTCTTATAAATAGCCAACACTATAAACACATACCATAGCACCATTAATAATTTCAAAATGTTAAAATACTGCCTACCTATAACACAAATTTAATAAAACTCTCTAGAGAAAAGCTGTTTAAACCAAAATAAATACCCTAACTTCAACTAAATTTAAAATGCCCCTCACTAAGCGACGAAACGATATTTTGTTAATATTAAACGGCTTTAATTTTTGTTAATATTAAACGGCATTAACTTTTTCTTTCACAAATTAAGAAATAAATAGCAAAAATAATGTAAACCATATTATTAAACTGGTCATACACAGCTGACGATGACGCATGAGTTCGGTTCGGCCAATCGGAATCACTCGAGCGGTCGGAATGGGGTCAACAACCCTTTAGCGTCGCTTAGGGTACATCTATTAGTCTATAAAGCAAGCTTCGCAACCGTGGGTTATTCCAGGAACGGCTCTAACCTAGTTGGAAATAAAATTAGGGTCCGATTTGAAAATAAAATACAAATATTTATTTACTCACATTGTGTAATTTAAAAATGCGAAATACGAAAATACTTCGGTAAAAGTAATATAACATACAGGGTGTCTAAAAAGTCTTAGTATGGGTAAATATCTTTGCTATGAATAAAGATAGAGACACCAAATTTTAGTTGTATTTTATTGGTTAATAAATCTACTTTTTTATGTAATTTGACTTTTTCAACCCCCTTGGGGTGTTACGCTAGGGAGTTGAGGTCAAAAATTTTAAATGTAACCCTATGCCTTGTGGTACTTCATTTTAAAGGTCTTTTCGAGAATGGCAGATGTTACTTCTTGGCGGAATTCCAAAATGAACTTTATTACTGGCAAGAAGTTCATGGTGGTCATTCTAAACAACTTTTAATGTAATAAGTAAGGCAGGCATTGCTGGTCTGTTACCAGACGCGTCGATACCGAAAATAAGTATGTACGTATACGGTATTTGACAAAAATAATTTTATTCATGGGCGTTGCTGTGATTGTGTAAAATAAAAAAACGGTCGAGTCCGATTTCGACTCGCGCATATAGGGTTCCGTACCACCGTAAGACTCTGTTTATATATTTTTAATAAATTGGCTCATGTTTCATCCCATATTCTTGTTGTGCGGTATCACAATGTCACATAGTTAAGAATGTTCAAAAGAGTAAGACGTCATAAAATCGTAGAAATATGTTAAGTACGTAGTTGTAGTTTTACTATTGGAGATGTATTCTTCAAATTGAGTAGGTTTGAATGTAGACACCAGAGTACATCCCCTGAAATTTCGTGCGCATGTCTAGCCGTCTTGGTTTGCGCGTGGTACGCATTTTCGTCTACTGCGCAGATGTCAAAAAAAATAAAGAAGTCGAAAAAAACTTGGGAAAAAAGTTATAAAGTTAAATATGTAGTGGTACTTTGACTATTGGAGATATATTCTTAAAAGCGAATGGGTTCAAATGAATACACCAAAGTCCATCTCCTGAAATCCCTTGCGCATGTCTAGCACGCTCGGTTTGCGCGTGGTACGCATTTTGGTCTACTGCTCAGATGGCAAAAAACGAAAAATATAAAAAACGACAAATGAAGAAGTCAAAAAGTTGGAAAAAAGTTAGAAAGAAAAGTGCCCCACAAAACAAAAAATTAATGTGCGAGCAGACTGGTACTGTATAGCACAAGAGGTCGACTAACGGTCGACTTATGGCCCGCCCGATTATACGATTTACGATTTATAATTTTTATAGGCTTGCCATTTAAAAATGAATTAAAATACGGGGTTTGCGGTAAAATGTTTATTTTTTGAAGACTTTTAAAAGAAGGGACCACACGGCATAGGTTTGCATTCAAAATTTTTGACCTCAACTCCCTAACGTCACCCCCCAGGGGGTTGAAAAGTCAAATCATCTAAAAAAGTAGATTTATTAACCAATAAGACACAATTACAATTTGGGGTCTCTATCTTTATTAACAGCAAAGATATTTACCCATACTAAGACTTTTTAGACACCCTGTATGTTATATTACTTTTTCCGAAGTATTTTGGTATTTCGCATTTTCAAATTAGGTACACAGAGTGAGTAAATAAATATTTTTATTTTATTTTCAAATCGGATCCTAATTTTATATCCAACTAGGTTAGAGCCATCCCTGGAATAACCCCCGTTTCCAAAGCTTTAATGATATCAATACTGTTTTCTTGTTTAACTTGAGAAGAAAGTTTTGATTGGGTAAGTAATTAGTGTAGTGTGTTCCACAAAGTCTTTTGTTTAAGCTGATAATTTTTACCTTTGCACATTAACAATAAAAAATACGTTTGTATTTGATTCCAGTGTTTATTAAAGTAATCCTAACAAATATCCTTCAACTGGTTCTGGACAATACGCTGCGGACGCACGCTCGTTTGGAAGCAAATAATGGAAGACATTTTCAACATACCTACCTATTCTCTACTAGATAAGTATCATTCTTTGAAACTAAATACTAAATAAATACTAAATACTATGTAGTTGTGCTCAGTTAGTGTTTTTCGTTTTGATTTTTAACTTCTTAGCAGAAAGTTTAAGCTGGTAGAAATAATGCTTATCTTATTAGTAACGTAATAATAGGGTGTTATAAATATTACTTAAAACTTAGGCTACTGACAAAAAGGATTGATTTTGCAGTGGTCTTTTTACTGTTTTTTTTTGTTTTTCTTCGAAAAAGGTTTAAATTTGTTTTACCTTTGTCTTAAATTACGGTTAATAACAGAAAATAAATTATTCTTAAAGATTTATAATATGTCTGGCAACGTTACAACAAATTCAATTGTTTTAAGTTTTTCGCGCGTAATTTTCTGTCAAGCGCTATGTCGGACCTTGTGCTCGCTTAGCCAGGTGCGGCGAATATAGACTGGTTTTAGGGTATTTTTGAAAATTTTTAAAATGTTCGGTTTAAGAAAAAAAAGTATTGGATATGCCTGTAGACTATCCCAGGAGTCGCCCATTCCAATATATTAAATAATTTCCATAACACCCTATATATATATATATATATATATATATATATATATATATATATATATATATATATATATATATATATATATATATATATATATATATATATAAGGTAAAGAAATAGCGACAGTACCAGTTATGAAAGTGAAGGAAATAATGGGAAAGCTGTCTGCAAGGTAGTGCTAGACACGTGTTTCGTGCTTATTAGCACTCGTCAGTAGCACATAACCAAGTTATTAGGTGGGAAACTTGGAACTTAAGAAAAAAAAGAACACAGAGTGACCAGGGACCTGCTAGCACAGTTGTGGTATTTTGTCAGGAGACCCAGAGTTTTCTGGGCAACAGCCAACATCACGGTAGCTGCAATAGCCCCTGCGTGAAACCTCTAACCCCACGGAATATGAAAAGGTAAAGAAATAGCGACAGTAACAGTTATGAAAGTGAAGGAAATATTGGGGAAGCTGTCTGTAAGGTAGTGCTAGACCCGTGATTCGTGCTTATTAGCACTCGTCAGTAGCACATGACCAAGTTATTAGGTGGGAAACTTGGAACTTAAGAAAAAAAGAACACAAAGAGTTCATAGACCAGGGACCTGCTAGCACATTTGTGGTATTTTGTCAGGAGATCCAGAGTTTTCTTGGCAACAGCCAACATCGCTACGGAGGCTGCAGTAGCCCCTGCGTGAAACCTCTAACCCCACGGAATATGAAAAGGTAAAGAAATAGCGACAGTAACAGTTATGAAAGTGAAGGAAATATTGGGGAAGCTGTCTGTAAGGTAGTGCTAGACACGTGTTTCGAGCTTATTAGCACTCGTCAGTAGCACATAACCAAGTTATTAGGTGGGGAACTTGGAAATTAAGAAAAAAAAAGCAAAGAGATCACAGACCAGGGACCTGCTAGCACATTTGTGGTCTGTGAACTCTTTGTATTTTTTTCTTAACTTCCAAGTTTCCCACCTAATAACTTGGTTATGTGCTACTGACGAGTGCTAATAAGCACGAAACACGTGTCTAGCACTACCTTACAGACAGCTTCCCCAATATTTCCTTCACTTTCATAACTGATACTGTCGCTATTTCTTTACCTTTTCATATTCCGTGAGGTTAGGGGTTTTACGCAGGGACTAGTGCAGCCTCCGTGGTGATGTTAGCTGTTGCCCAGACAACTCTGGGTCCCCTGACAAAATACCATGTGACGCTTATTTTACATTAAATCAGAAAAATAAAATAACGTTGAATTTACAAAAATTAACCCTAATATCAGACTAGGTCAAGTTTAAATACAGACTTGCAACAAATTGCTTCAGGGAACAGCTTTTAAACCAGCGAAGAAGGGTCAGAGTTAAGGTATTTTTAGAGCGCCACGTGATTTTAAAGGTTTTACTCCATGCCCCTGTATACTGATGTAAAATCACGAATTGTCAAACCCCTGACTGCAGTCTGCCTTCCACCAACACTCGTTCCGATACTAGTATCCAATAAAACAACAACGCTTAAAACAACAAATTGGTTATATTAATAACCAATTAAAAATATAATACAAAATTGGTTATATTAACAAATTAAAAATTTAATACCGTGTAAGTAAATGAGTCTTAAGGGGTATAACCGGCGCGCGTAGTCCCCAAATGTAATCACGTCTAGTTTACAGTACTTTCGCACACCCTCTATTATATCCCCTGACTTAAATCTAACATATGGAACACGATAGGATCCCCATTGGTTAACTACCAAAACAAAAGAAATATTCAATGACCGAACTAGTATCAGTAAATTGTTACATTAATATTTGTACATTTTAAATTTTACATTTAGGGCGGAACAGAAAAAGTCTCGTGTTGCTTCTCGAGGTCAAAATTCTAGATAAGTATACTTATTCTTAGTTGTCGAGCAACAAAATAATGGGTCGATATAAAAAAAAATTAAAAACTTGCGGTCTCCTTAGGTGGTAAGGGCTCAGCCTCTTCTCTGCGGAGGGAGTGGTGAGCAACACCAATCGCTTGAGGCCCGACAGGTGTAGAATGGCCAACCTCGGTGGTAAGAAGTCCTGGACAGACGTGGAGTCCTGTAGTAAAACTGGGCTAGCAGTGAATGATCGTCAAAATCGGGCCGGACGCAAAGGGAGGGTCACAACTAAACCCCGGAGACGTAATTCCACCAGAAACCAAAACTAAAAAAAAACCTTTAGATCTTAAACGGGATGAGGAAGCACGTGGTGGCGTCGAGAATCTTGATTCTCAACAATGAGAGTGGCCAGTCGAACTCCATAAAAACTAACACAAGGTTCCACTATATGACTTAAGCCCACGATGAGTTAACTGCAGAAACTCCCTAACAAAAAGGCCACAATTTTTGAATCCCTCAAAACAGCAAAACTTCCAGAAAACTCTGTTCTCGCGCCCATGGCAAAACGTGTCTTGCTAGTGAGACTTTCAAATTACGTCTAATTACATTCTTCAATCCGAACCATTCCAGAATTGTTGTTTCGAAACCTACGCAAGCGCAGAAACCAACGCCCAGAGTTCAAGATTACATTTTCAGTCGATATTCTGATTTAAGGCGAAGTTAAATGTATCTTTATAAAGAAAAGTTTCCTCAAGACAAAACAGGATTTTTAAGGGCTTTCTGCAAAAATTCTGCTTATTAAATTCGGAGATTTTCACCAAAGCGTACCCTGAAATTGGAGGTTCAAGATTATCTTATTAGGCCTCCCCTTAGATAACAACAAATACCCCAGGAAATGGGTGTGCCAGATTATCTCACCAGGTTGGCACCTGGTAAAAAATAGCGACAGTTACCAGTTATGAAAGTGAAGGAAATATTGGGGAAGCTGTCTGTAAGGTAGTGCTACACGTGTTCCGTGCTTATTAGCACTCGTCTGTAGCACATAACCAAGTTATTAGGTGATAAACTTGGAAATTAAGAAAAAAAAAGAGTTCACAGACCAGGGACCTGCTAGCACATTTGTGGTATTTTGTCAGGAGACCCAGAGTTTTCTGGGCAACAGCCAACATCACCACGGAGGCTGCAATAGCCCCTGAGTGAAACCCCTAAACCCACGGAATATGGAAAGGTAAAAAAATAGCGACAGTAACAGTTATGAAAGTGAAGGAAATATTGGGGAAGCTGTCTGTAAGGTAGTGCTAGACACGTGCTTCGTGCTTATTAGCACTCGTCAGTAGCACATATCCAAGTTATTAGGTGGGAAACTTGGAAGTTAAGAAAAAAAACACAAAGAGTTCACGGATCAGGGACCTGCTAGCACATTGGTGGTATTTTGTCAGGAGACCCAGAGTTTTATGGGCAACAGCCACCATCACCACGGAGGCTGCAATATCCCCTGCGTGAAACCTCTAACCCCAAGGATATGAAAAGGTAAAGAAATAGCGACAGTAATAGTTATGAAAGTGAAGGAAATATTGGGGAAGCTGTCTGTAAGGTAGTGCTAGACACGTGTTTCGTTCTTAGTAGCACTCGTCAGTAGCACATAACCAATATATTAGGTGGGAAGCTTGGAAGTTAAAAAAAAAAGACAAAGAGTTCAGACCAGGGACCTTCTAGCACATTTGTTGTATTTTGTCAGGAGGCCCAGAGTTTTCTGGGCAACAGCCAACATCACCACGGAGGCTGCAATAGCCCCTGCGTGAAACCTCTAACACCCCGGAGTATGAAAGGGTAAAGAAATAGCGACAGTAACAGTTATGAAAGTGAAGGAAATATTGGGGAAGCTGTCTGTAAGGTAGTGCTAGACACGTGTTTCGTGCTTATTAGCACTCGTCATAGTTTGCACGCTTCATTATAGAATCACAGTTGGATCGATTTCAGGTATACTTCTCTGAATCGGTGCTTTCTTTCCACTAAAAGAAAAGCAAGAAGGGATGTAAGTAGGGGTGTCATTTAAAAATTGTTGCTTGTTGTTACCTTAATGGTCACTTGACAGCTCCGATCAATCGGTTGGTCAAATGCCTAGCTGTCTTTAATTGTTGAATTTCTAGTTTGTGTGACAACTGTTGGCATAATTTCGGGCATTATTAGCGTACAGCTTTATCGTATTTAACGGGCTTCTCCTGGAGGGCCCGGTTCTTGCCTAACCATGCTCGGGTTGGTTTGTTTACATCGTGTTTGCCCAAATATTTCTGGTTTGTACTGACCACAGTTATTTGTGAATAAATACACTTTGTTGAGTATTCTAGAGATGGATTTAGATTGGTTTCTGGTGTAATTTTCCTACATTAATTAGTGCTTAGAGCAAGGCCATGTGTGTGTGTATCCACTACCAGGACACCCGGATTTGAGGGGTGATTTGGGGTACTTACTGTGGTTATTTTGCAGTTTCATTCATGGTTTTGTATCGTATAAACTGCAATTTTCAATCATTTTCTCTTTTAAGCGTTTTATTTACTTCGTTCTTTCTGACATATGTCACTTGCCATCTGATAGAGTGAAGTCCGAATTTAATAAGCAGATTTTTTGCAGAAAGCCCTTAAAAATCCTGTTTTGTCTTGAGGAAACTTTTCTTAATAACGTTACATTTAACTTCACCTTAAATCAGAATATCGACTGAAAATGTAATCTTGAACCCTGAGCGTTGGTTTCTGCGCATACGTAGGTTTCGAAACAACAAGTCTGGAATGGTCCGGATTGAAGAATGTAATTAGACGTAATTTGAAAGTCTCACTAGCAAGACACGTTTTGCCATGGGCGCGAGAATAGAGTTTTCTGGAAATTTTACTGTTTTGAGGGATTCAAAAATAGTGCCCTTTTTGTTACCGAGATCAGAGTACACCCAGTGGCGGCTCGTTAGGTATTAAACTGGGTGTTCAACTCGGTGGTTATACAAGAAAAATACGAAGAGAAATATTGCAAAAAAATCATACCAATTTAAGCTTATCTGTGTAAAAAGTCCATTGTCCTGTTCTTCATTTTTGCAAAAATTTCAGTGATACGATTAAAATTTAAAATCTGGTGCATTTCAATCAAAATAACCTCGAAAATAACCTACTACCACTACTAGCCGTCTGGGCTCCCGCGTATATCACCATCAGCTGACTACTGATATGATTCAGGTGCATTGTGCAGTCCACGCCAGAACGCTAAAATTTGCATCATTTTGATACGACGATGTTTTGTCTCACCCGCCGGGCTCCTCTTTCTCCAACACACGGTCTCTGCCGACACCCTCGGCGTTCAATTCTGATATTGAACACGCTAGAGCTTGTATTAATGTTAATGCTGCACGGTGAAAGAAAAGAGCGTGATTGTTATAAAAATACCAAAATCTATTATACAGTAGTAAAAGTAAATGTAAAATTTGAAATTATAATAAAAAAATTAAAACAAATTATGGTTGATGTGTAATAATGTAATAGTATAGTTGGTATAGTAAACCGTCTTTTTGCGTAGATTTTTAGGGTGTTGACTGCACAATTGATCCTACACAAAAACCGCCACTGATTATACCTCATAACTGGAAACAAAGGTGGCGCTACTTATATCGAAATTATAATTCGGCAGTAAAAATATATTATAAATCCTTGTGACAAAAACTGAATGTTGTAAAGTACTCTAAAAAATAAATGTTTAAACACGTGTTTTACAGTTTTCAATAAATCAACCCCTAAGGGGGTGAAATGGGAGATCAGAGTTTGTAATGGAGTAAAATTGTTATACAGTTCTATTACCTTGAAACTGCTTCAAATTATACCACCTATACTACGCAGACGAAGTCGCGGACGGAAGCCAGTTTATTATAAAGTTACTAGTAATATCCAGAACGTGGATAGAACGACTTCGGTGAATAGCCCTTTCTTGTACAATAAAGGAATACATATTTTTTATATCCACGCACGGACTCGTGGTATTAATCACGCCTATTATCTGCTGACGTGGTTTTGGCTTATTTAATCCCCATTTTGATTTGATTCATATGAATACAGGTGATGACGTGCGTTCATTATTTCCCTGGTTCAAGTTTATTAACTTATTGTCACAAGTGGAAAAATCAATAACATTTCATAGATCAATATTCGGAAGTTAAACTATAATCTTACTTTATTTATTCATAAGTTATTGCCCTCTACAATGGCAGGATGTAGCTTATTTATTGAAGACGCATTAAAATTGCAACTATGAAATATTATAGTTCCTTTAGAAAATTAAACAATTACTTTAAATCATTTATTTAAACGACGCTGAAACATCAAGTCAGCAGAGTTGCGGTTTCTTACTCAAAGTCAATGTTTCCTAAAAACGGGGAAATCTGCTGACGGGATGATAGGGCGATGAGAAAGACTAGTGTGTTACTGTGACCAGTGAGGCACTGTTTAGTTAGACTTTAGTTAGACTGGTACAAGATCCCCGGTCCGGTGCGCCTGCGGCGCCGGATTTTACATTGTGATAGATTGTGAAAGAGTGGTAGAAGAAATGATTCTTAACTCAATATCTATGTAAGAGTATAAACTTAAGTTGGGAAGGTTGTCTTTCATGGGTAACTACATACTACGTGTGTCTTTTATTTTATCATTTTGCACTGTTCCAATTTCTTGTAAATAAATAATTTAAGTTTGCTTTTAACCTGCGTTTATTTTTAATTTAGTTGAAGCTCCGTTACCTCTACTACGCCCCTACCCGGCACCTCCACCAAATGTTGTTTTAGGAGCTTGTGACAAACTTGATCAAACAATTAATAAGTAATAAAATAAACCAGCTTTCAAAACGCTAGCAAAGTTTACAGAATATATAATAGTTACTTCACTCTCCATCGGAACTTTGATGTATTGAGATCACAAGCGTGCAGCCGCCTACCTGCGTCGGTTGTAAAACCCCGTTTTTACGGGGGCTTATTAAAGGCAGTTTGTTTTCGCACGTGGAATATTTGTATATCTGGGGTTTTCCAAAAGTGCAGCTTGAGATTTTTACTTTGTATAAACAATTTTTTCTTAAGTAGTTTTAATTTAATTTAATAAAAAGAAGTATGCATACAATTAGTGAAATATAAATTAATTATCAATTTTAAAATGGTGGGTAGGTTTACAGCCATTTAAAAAAATACAAAATGATATTACTTTATCAAGGTAATTACGCTCAGAGTGGGTCATAAAAAATGAAACACTTTTGGAAATTGGTTTTTATATTACTATTTTAACGACAATAAGGTACAGTAAACAAAAAAATTAACAAATTCTAAACAAGTCATAATCAAAAACACAAACATTTTTACATAGGTAGGTACTTTCTTGAACTACTTGAAGTATTCGCAAAAAACTAATTTTAAAAAAAGTAAAAGTACCTATTTGGGGTAATACCAGATTACTGTCAAAGCTTCGACCGGATTGGGTAGTCCGGGAGTCGATGACTAGCTTATGTTAACAGTGCTGTTGTCTGTGTTATTAAAGTTTTTAAGTGTTTATTTTGCCATCTTGTGTCGTGCAGAAATCTTGTAGCGTTTTGGGCAAAGAACGAATCATACCTCACAGAAAGATGCAAACTTAGGGTTAATTAATTAGACTTTCAGACAACCTACTTTAAAACACATATCGTTCTAATTTTTTTTAAACATCATTTTGCCTAAACTTATTTTAAAAATCTAATCATATTAAATTAAAAAATTACAAGTTTGCTTGGGTAAAGTGACCATTCGTCCCAGATTTTGCGGGACGGTCAGTTTTCATTCAAGCATACCCGAATTATATGACACGACCAACGAACTTCCTTTTAAAAAAACTTTATTTTTCACAAAACGGCCTTAACTTAATTTACAATCTTAGGGACTATGGTGAACGATTAACTTGAACAGCCTTCTAG
Organism: Philopedon plagiatum; assembly: GCA_963971165.1. Classification (NCBI taxonomy): domain Eukaryota; kingdom Metazoa; phylum Arthropoda; class Insecta; order Coleoptera; family Curculionidae; genus Philopedon; species Philopedon plagiatum. The sequence goes on from OZ020193.1 coordinate 70,877,737, forward strand.
CTTTTACACAAAATTAATGTTAACAAATAAATACAATTATTGCTTTTATATGAGGCGATATGTACATTCAGCAATTTATGGTTGGTCTAGGGATATTATTCCTCCACCCTGAGTTCTTTCAACGTCCTCGTTGATGATTTTCTGTAGGGTCTTCACAGGAATGGCCTTTAAATATTTGTGTTTTCTCCACTGATATATAACAACACTTAAACTACATATAAAAATAATACATATTGATGAAAAGATAAAATAAGTATGCATTTGTTGTTGTGGGATGAGGTTTTCAAAATTAATTGGTTCTAAAAGATCCTCTCGAATTTTTGCTGGATCTTCTAAGTGCCTAATTTGCAGGTTTAGGGAGAAGTTGGTTGGCTGAAGATTTGTTGCTTCTGGATATATAATAGATATATTATTTATAGCTAACGAATATTTGCGTTGGCTAATGATGACATCACACTGACTTTGGATGAGGGAGCAGTCCTGAAGGATTTCTTTTTGAAACTGGAAGCAGTCTTCGTAGACTGTTTCTGGTGCTTTTGTGCAAAACAATAAGGAATTTTTATAAGTTAGTGTATGCACCTGATAGCTGTTTTGAACAGTAGCGTACTGACAATTTTTGAGCAATAAGCAACTATTAACAAGTGGATTAAAGCATATCCATTTTGAGTTAATTTCTTTACAATTATCATACCATAATTCGTTACAGTAATATTTACTAGGGCTAATTAAAATTTTAGATTCGTTACTTGGAATGGGGTATACAATTTTTAAGTCGCATACATTTCTTTCGAAAATGGGTATTTTAATTGCGAGAATTGCCATTTCGTCTAAAATTAAAAACCCGGTTTTACAGACTAAGGTTAATTCTGAAATGTGTTTAATAGACCATAGGGTGTTTTTAGGGTAGTGTAATTTTAAGTATTCCCAAATTTCGTTTATTTCGTCCAAGCTAAAAATTTCTAAATCTAGAGTTTGCAAATGTGCAAAGGAGAAAATTCGTAAAAGTTTTTCCAAAAATTGATTTAAATTATTTATTTGTATATATTGGTCTTGTAACGACAAAATTAAATTAATTTCGTTATTTAGTTTTGAAAGTTCAGTTCTGATAGTTTCGGAGTTTTTATTTATAATTTTTATATTTTCTTCGAATTTATTCATAATATTCCCTGCAAATGAACTAAGGTCGTTGATCTTGTGCATTGAGTTTTGTTGATTATGCTTGAGTATTTCTAAGTTTTGAGTAATCGTTTCTAGGTCAGTGTTGTCTAAATTTCCTGTAATGAACTTGATACCACTGCCGATGAAGTTCATCAACCGCGCTTCTTGCGATTCATAATTTCGCGAACATTTAACTTTGCATATGTATCATATGTGTTATTTAAGGCTTTAAATACATGAAAAAATTGTGTTTTAGTAAAGTTATTATTTTGCTTATTCACCATAGGTTGTAAAATTAAAACATTGCGTAGTAATTGGGACAATGTAATGTTTATCTTATATATATTAAAAGGTATATATGTGGTATGATAATGATCAATGACTAATGAGGGTGCTATTTCTTCTATGTAGTAGCCATTATTGGGGGTTTTGTATACCTGAAGTGCCTGGTAAGGGTTCACTAGGGCTTGCATGATCAGGATCAGGAGGCTGAAAAGAAGTATGATTTTTTCTAAGTCTTTTGATCTTCCTGATATGTGTAGTTATTGGTTTCTTTTTCGCGACACCTGTTATTTTGTTTTTGTCGATCGATGTTACCTTTGTTGGTATATACTGAGGGTGTATTTTATTTCTAAGAGTTGTTTTCTTATATATTGTTTGATCGTGTTGTATGTTTGGGGGTTGCTCAGCATTTTTATTTTGTTTTTGAGTATTTTCGGATTGTTTTTGGTGAGCTGTTTTTTAAATATGTTCGTAAAAAGGCATTAGTTCTTTTTTCCGTTTTTCGTTGTACTGTTCGAAGAGTGTAAGGTCATTATTTATATTGGGTTCATTAAGGTATGGACCGTATAAAATGGAAAAGGGGGACTGTCCCGTAGTAGAATGTATGTTTTGATTATAAATAAGAATGGCAGAGATCATGAGGTGTTGGGGAGTCTCTTCTGGATTTTGCATTTTAAGTATTCTTAGTTTTTCGAGCAGTGTAGAATGTAGTCGTTCTACGGGGCTGTTTGAGGAAGAATTACCAGGGGTTGTGTAATGGATTTCTATGCAAAAGAGTTGACAGAATTCTTTAAACAGATTATTTTGGAATTCCTTTCCTTGATCCGTAACGATTTTTTGGGGTGTGTTATGGTGTGAAAAGAAGTGCCTTAATTTACTTAAAATAGTGACTGCGTTTTTATCTGGTACAAAGTAAGCTTGTGCGTACTTAGAAAACGAGTCGATTATAGTTAAAAATTGACAATTTGAAAACTGGAAGATGTCTAAATGAAGGGTTTTGAAGGGTTTTTCGGCAAGTAAAGGGCCTTCGAATGCGATTTTATAAGGGTGCCTTTCGTATTTATTTTGTAGGCATATTTCGCACTTGTTTATAAAATTCGTTATCGACTCTCTTAGTTTCGGCCAATAATATTTTTGTTTAATATGATTGTAGGTTTCTGTTATTCCGTTATGGTTAGTTTGGTGGTAGTTTGTAATTATTTCTTGTTGCTGTTCGGGGTTAATTACATCAATTAAATAAATATTAGAAAATACAAGTTTTGCCGTTGTGTTTAAGTTTGCTGAGATTATTCTTTCAAATTCAATTTTTAGTTCTTGATCTAGGATAAAAATAGTAAAAGTAAGATTAGGTCTTATTATTTCTTTTAATATTTTTAAAATATGTTGTTGTCTATTTTCCTTTTTTATGCGTACAAAGTGATGATTTTTCTTAAATGGCTTTGTAAATGTGTGCTTAAATTCTTCGCCATAGCTGATTACTAGGCGATTTGTCGCATGGTTTAGGGGTAGTTCTGAAATAGGTAACCGTTTTCCTTGTGTATCATTATTTGAGTGTACGGTTACGTCAGAAGTATTGTCGGTTTCGTGCATGAGGTCTATTCTCTTGAGGTGGGTTAGTTTTATTTGTTTCGTCAGTAATTACGTCATATTTTTCGTTGAGAACGAAGTCTGCAAGGTCAAAGTCACAAAGATTGGCAACGGTGTCGTCAACATTAGGGGCGTTAGATTGTGTGTCAATCGCGTCATTTGTTTCATTAGCATTGAGCTCTATACGGGATAGGGCGTCAGCAACGACATTTTCTTTGCCTTTTTTGTATTTTATTTCAAAATTAAATTCCTCTAACTTCAGTTTCCAGCGGATTAGGCGGGAGTTAGGTTCCTTAATTTTGGAAAGCCACACAAGAGGGTTGTGGTCGGTTTCTATGGTAAATTTGACTCCGTAAAGATAGCAACGAAAATGTTTAGTTGAGTCGACTATAGAAAGAAGTTCCTTCTCTATAGTGGAGTAATTTTTCTCGGCGGAATTAAGTGTGCGAGAGTAATATGCTATGGGATGGTCATTTTGGGAAAGAACGCTACCAATAGCCACGTTTGATGCGTCCGTTGTTAATTTAAACGGTTTAGAAAAATCGGGGTATTGGAGTATGGGTGAATTACTAATGAGTTCTTTGCATTTTAAAAATGCTTCTTTGAACTCTTGATTGCCAATGCTATGTTCACTGCCCTTTCGAAGGCATTTTGTTATGGGGAAGGTAATTTTTGAGAAGTTCTTTATGAACCTACGGTAGTAACCTACTAAGCCTAGAAAGGCTTTAATTTCTTTTTGGGTTTTTGGCATGGGATACCGCTGAATCGCTTCGATTTTTGAAGGATTTGGTTTTATTCCTTCAGGAGTAATGATATGTCCAAGAAATGCGACTTCTTTGCATAAGAACTCTGACTTATCGGGTTGGACTTTAAGATTGACGTCCTTTAGTTTTTTGAAAATTTTCCGGATATGATCAATGTGTTCGGATAAGGACTTAGAAAAAATAACCACATCGTCCATGTAAACGAAACAAAATTTGTAGAGGTAGTCACGCAAGATTTCGTCCATCATTCTTTGGAAAGTTGCGGGTGCGTTCTTAAGACCGAACGGCATGCGCAAGTACTCGAAATGACCATTGTTTACAGTAAAAGCGGTTTTTTCGACTGATTTGGGATCCATCTCGATTTGGTGAAATCCTTGGGCTAGGTCGAGGGTGGTGAAGTAAGTACATTTCCCGAGACTATCTAGGATTTCTTCGATTCGGGGTAGAGGCCATTTTTCTTCTACAGTGACGTCGTTAAGCCGACGATAGTCTATAACCATCCTAAATTTTCGTATTCCAGAAGCGTCGAGCTTCTTTGGAACTATCCAGACAGGTGCTGAATATGGGGAAATAGAGGGTCGAATAATTTTGTTATCTAATAACTTCTGGATTTGGGACTGTATTTCTTGGTTCATACTAGGAGGATGCCTAAAGGATTTAACATAGACTGGTCGATCGTCTGTCGTTCGAATAGTGTGTTTGGTTTGGCTTGTGAAGGTGAGGTCACAGTTTTCATGGTACATTATGTCTTTAAATTCGTGGCAAAGAGGTAAAATTTTTGATTTTTCTAGAGGTGATAGATGGTCAAGTCTTAACAGGTTTTCGGGGTTAAATTTCCGTGGTGTATTAGGTGAAGGGTTAATTAATTCGAATTGGTCTTGGGGAATAACCTTAACTCTTTGGTGAAAATTGATGCTTACTGTGGGTGCTGGATTGGGTATTTTACAAAGCCCATTATTTACTTCAATAAGGGAGTCAGGGACTATATGCTCCTGAATTGTAAACGAGGGCAAAATTGCTAAACCCTTTTCATAGTTAACTGGTATTACAAGAAAATTATTATTAAGATTTTCAATAGGTTGTGTTAAAGGTTTATTGTAAGCAAGCGAGAAAGGTATTTTAATATTTTGTAAGGTTAGTGTTTTGTCTTCGTAATTAATAAGTGCATTTAGATTTTTCAAGTCTTTAGTGCCTATAAGTGCGTCAAAGTCGTGGTGCCAATTTAAGACTCGTAGTTTGAAATCTCGTTTAATGCCGATTTCTTGTAAAAGGGGAATTTTTAAGTTTTGATTTTCTTTATAAATTCTTTTACATGCAGTAACTTCGAAGGGTTCAAAAAATAAGTTGTTTGGGTATAATTTGGCTATTTTTGGTGAAATAATGGAGTCAGAAGCGCCTGAGTCGATTAGTATTGTAATTTGTTTTTCGGGGAGATAGAAATATGGCAATTCGATTTGTTGTGCTAAGTTGTTTAGGTTAATGTTTGGTTCGAGGCTTGGTTTTGAAAATTTTCAAAATTTTCCTCAGTATTTTCAGGACTTGTGTCAAAATCGAAATTTTGATCTGGGGGATACTGGATATATGGGTTAGGATCTTGAGCATAGGACTGTTCCTCGAGATAGCTGTAATGTGATACAGGTTCCTGATACTGGTCTAAGGGTTGGTCAGGGTACGACAGTTCAGGGTTTATTTCTACGTTATACAATTCTTGAGAAACAAAATTTCTGGGTCCTGTCGATTGGAAAAAGTTTGGATATCTCATTGAAGGTTGCCTTTGTTGTTGCATACGGGAAGGTCCCGCGGTGGAAGTTGTCATGGGGATAGGAGCGTTATGTCGAGGGGCACTGTTTTGTGGGGGCCCCATTCTTTGTTGTTTGCCAAAAACTTGAGAGTTGGTAGGAAAATGTCTTTGAATCGGTCGGGGTTGTAATGTAATAGGTTGACTAGGAAATACTTGTCTTGGTGGCATTGGTGGTTGTGTGTTAAATGGCCTGTTGGGTATTCGGTTATTTTGGTTGTGGTTGTTGTTTTGCCTAGGAGTGGCGTGTTGCAAAGTAGAATAATTATGTGTAAAGTTTACTTGGGATTCGATCATATTATAGTTTATTACATGTCCGAATGCTTCATTGAGCGTTTTTGGGCGTTGAAGCATAAGCATAGTTTTTAAGGTTTGTGGAGAATTAGCCGTTAAAATAAGCACTGAGGTGTTTTCTATTTGCGCAACTAAAATTAATTTTGAGTTGACGTCTAAAACTTCACATTGAATTTTTGAAATTATTCTTTGGACAAAGGTCTTTAGCCTATCCACAAATTGTAATATATCTTCGTTTTTGTTGATTCTAAAATATTGCAACTGTTGCATTAAAATCTGATAAGTAACGGGGTCACCGAATTTTTGTCTTAAAGCTTCTCTTATAGAAGCCCAATTGTTTAAATCTGGCCTAGAGAGCAGAAAATTTCGAGCATTATCAACTAATTTAGATTTAATGGCAGCCAAGACCACCTTACATTGATTTTCGTCATTGTTGGAATATAATGTATAAAATTCGTCTACAGACAAAATAAAACTCTCTAAATGGTCTTGATTACCAGAAAAGGTAGGTAAAAGGGAAGTATGGAATCTAATATTTTCCATCTTAGGCTTATTATTTAAACTTAAATTTTCAAGTAAATTTACTAACTCGTTTTGAGCGCTTGGAGTTAAAGTCCTATCTAAACTATCTGAATCACTGTCAGAATCTTGTGTATTTTGACTAATTTGAATATCTAACCCTAAAGCGGCCCTGTTTCGTAATAAAATATTTCTTAAACGATTAGAAGCGTCAGTCATTAAATGGCAATTCAGCAATTACTTACGACACAAACAAGGATGAGTCCATAGAGGTTGTATCGCAGTGGTTCACAACCAAAGGGATTCCTATAGAGGTGTGGCTGAAGGGCTCGTGACTGGACGTTGATCTGCGTCGGGAAGTCGGGAACTAGATCCACAGCGTCGCTGACAGCACGGTAGCAGGCTTGTGTCTCCAATATCCTTTTTACAAAATTTTGGAACTCACGGCTCGTACACTTTCACTAGGACGAGTCCGGAATGTCCTTTTTGTTCGGATAATGCACTAAGATTTAAGAATCACTTTCGCACAACGGAGAACCGATAAAGGGCGAAACTGCACTATCCTGTTCGCAGCGCCAATTATATGACACGACCAACGAACTTCCTTTTAAAAAAACTTTATTTTTCACAAAACGGCCTTAACTTAATTTACAATCTTAGGGACTATGGTGAACGATTAACTTGAACAGCCTTCTAGCTTTTACACAAAATTAATGTTAACAAATAAATACAATTATTGCTTTTATATGAGGCGATATGTACATTCAGCAATTTATGGTTGGTCTAGGGATATTATTCCCGCATTTACAACGTCCCAAAAAATGTCCTGTTTGGCCGGATTCCGTCCCCCATTAAAGTGTATTATAGTTGAAATTAAAACTTTAAAACAGTAATAAAAATTAAAGAGATGAGGGTTGGCAGCCACAAGATCTGGTTACTTTACTAATGGGTCGCTAGCACAAGAATACTTAAGTATTCTTGTGTCTGTAGTAAACACAATATGCATATAATTATCCCTAAGTAATTGTTTATTATAGCTCATTTACTTAAGTTTGTTATTTCTATTAGTGGGATGTTCCCTAACTGATATTTGTATTATTATATACTGCCTTCTTCTTTTGTACACTACAGATTATGGTTGTTTAGGTATAAAAATAAAGTACAATGATATTTTATTTTTTCCCAGGTATAGTATGGTTTACATTATACCTTTGATCTTTTGACTGCCATAAAACCCTAATTATCCCTATTTACAATATTTACATATTTTCGGGCAGGGCCGGAGTATAATTTATTTTCTTTACCTGCATCCCTAATTATAACTAATGCCTTATTAATGGGTGCAAAGTCGTCGTATATAAATGGGTATAAACATTTATAAGTGGTTTTCCGATGAGTGACATTTGTTGTATTAGTATTAGAATGTGGCGTTCATGGGCTTGTGCTGATAGTGAGACATCTTGTAGTGTCAATTTCAAAAGAAAGCATTTATCTCCCGATGCTAAACAAATTATTAAAAATGTGTACCAATCTTTGCTACAAAATTTTAATTCAAGTAATGCTTTATCCGAGACGTCTGCTTTAACAAGTACTTCTTTATCTTCAGTAAAGGATATAATACTGAAACCTATCATTCCCAGAAAAAAGCGAAGTGACTCTGGCACATTTAGAAGTATTGACGAGGATGACTTGGATTTATTAAGAAGGAAAATCTATAAAATGTATGAGGAACAATCTGTACCTACCCTACTTTCCCTAAAAAAAAAGGCTGACCAACGACGAAACAAACATTTCCTGCAGCATTTCGAGCCTAAGAAAGATTTTGCTTAAAATGGGTTTTAAATATCACACAATTGATAAAAGACAAACCTTAATGGAATCTCAACGCTTACGGGAATGGCGTCAAAAATACTTAACCGCTATTAAACAATATAGAGTAGAAAATTGACCAATTATCTACCTTGACGAAACATGGTTCGATACACACGATACTTCAAGAAAAGGATGGAATGATTTTTCAAAAAAATGTCAGACCAAAGCTCCATCAAACAAATGAGTAACAATAATACATGCAGGTTCCGAAAATGGATTTGTTCCGAACTGTCTGCTGCTTTCAGCTAAAAACGTAGGAGATTCTTCTCTAGATTACCACCAAGACACTGACGCACCACTTTTTGAAGATTGGTTTGAACATCGACTTCTTAAAAATATACCGAAAAATAGCGATATTGTAATGGACAGTGCTAGTTATCATAGTCGTCAAGTAAAAAATTTTCCTAGTTCTAACAATACAAAAGCAGAAATTCAAGATTTTATGATACACAATAATATATATTTTGAAGAAACTTACAAAAAACGGGATCTGTTAGAAGTATTACAGGCTTTTAAAATTAATAAAGAATACGTATGTAATAAACTTGCAACAGAAAACGGACATACAGTGTTGCGTCTTCCCCCCTACTATTGTATATTTAATCCAATTGAACTAATATGGCACCAAGTAAAATCAAATATTAGAAGGAATAATACTTCCCTGTCCCCAACATTAAATACATCTGTAATAGAATTAATAAAAACATAGTAAGTAACATTCCTGCAGACAGCTGGAAAAACTGTATACAACATGTAATTAAGGTGGAAAATTCTTATATGTGTATCAGTACTAATGTTCAACCCTTAATAATAAGTGTAGATGAAGATAGTGATAGTGACACAGAACTAAATTTAGAGTAAAGCAGAATTAAGTCGATTATTGTAAAACTTTTCTCTGTACACACACTGTGCTGTATTTTAATCTTAATATATACATTTATTTTTACTATTATTATAATTTTTATATTATTAATTGATCTTTATTTTCGTTTGGTTTAAAATGTCTTTTTAATTCTACATAAAAATAAATAATTATGTATAATAGATTCATATTTTCAAACCGACCCTGCACCCATTTATTGCGGTTTGAAGATGTTGGGGCCTACACAATGGGGTTTAAGCAGGTAGTTGATTTATTACAGAAAAGGTCAACGGTATAATGTAAACTATACTATAGTACCTATTTTAGGCAATTTCATTAAATATTTGAATATTTAAATTTATTGTTTTTCTTTAAAATGTGTATAAGTTTTGGATTCAGTAGAAATGACAAAATCATTTTATTTAATATTTTGTAAAATCTTAGGCTTTGCTCTAGCTGACTATAATTTAAATTTTTATAAAAAAAAAGTAGCTGAAATATTCAGAAAATTGTAAACAAAGAAAACAAGGGGTTTATTCTAATATTAAATATTATTGAAATTTTCTCCGGGTGCATATTTTTATTATTATAGTGCCTTCTTCCCTCTTGTTTATTACAAATTATGGTTGTTTAGGTATAAAAATAAGTTATACTGGTACCTGCTTATGATTTCTTTCCTATTTAGATCCAGGTGTACTTATTTTAGGCGGTACTTAAATTTATTGTGTTTGTTTAAGTTTTATAAGTCTAGAATTCAATTGGAATGAAAAAATTATTAATTTTAAAACAGGACCATCTACTCGGCAGTAGTAACCTTTCTACCAAATTTTATTAAAATCGATCCAACAGTTTTTGGGCTGAGCGCGTTACAAGGATTTATCTACAGATAGACCGACTGACAGACAGGCGCAAAACATCTTCTATATGCCCTAATCGTAAAAATGTTTAAAATCGGAGACAAAAAATTATACACAGCCCGATATTTGTGAAATCAACATGAAAAGACCTATTTACTAAAAGAGCGCCAGAAAAAAACGATGCCATTTAGAGGTTTTATTATTTTATCCGAAATCCGAAATCGTTATCCAGATATTTCCATTATTTCAGACTTTATCAGCACCCTGTATAATAACATTTAGATCAAAGTTTGCAAGGAATATACACTAAACTTTAAATCAGATTAATTTCTTACAATTTCTTATAAAATATAATTTAGTTTCTCAGTGTACAAGCAATTTTTACGCGGTCGTAACATTTTCCTGAGTGTACGATAGCTGATGATCGCAAAGGATAAAGGATTCGCGATTTTTGTCGCTTCTCGGCTTTAAAGTGTAATAATCATTTCAAATATACATACATAAATAATTTCCTACCCTCCTTTTTCTTTTGGGCATCTAAAAAACGATAGTTCACCATCACTCACTCGACTTTCGCAGCCGTCCACCGAACAAATATTACCGGACATCTTATAATAACTTTTTGAAAGACACCCTATAAACTTAGGCGTAATTTAATTTTCCGCTCTTGCTGGTCTACTCTGTACTTGTTCGACTGACGTCAGACACTGCTGCTAGCCTATCGGCCAGGCGGTGCAAGGGGTAGGTAGTTTTAATTTTCGACGGAGTGGAGCAACTGATATATTATTCTTTAAACTGTGACGCTAGTGTATGCATCATTTTAAAAATACCAATTTAATACGGAACACTTAAGGACTGGATATTGAAAGTAAACACTGTTGCGGTTTTTAGATGTTCTTTAAGCAAAAACAACTAGATCTTGTAAAAATGTATTAGTACTTTAAAACGTAGATCCTGTTAATTTTTTCTTGAATTGCAGGTCGTACACTCATTTGCAAAAGGCATTTCGAAAAATATGCGACAAATATAAAATCGCTGTTATTATTAAAAGAGAGCAACCAAGCAAAAACCAACAAATCAAAAATATCTGATTTTGAGTAAAATGAGGAAACTAATGAACGTAAATGTTATTAAAATTACTATTGTTATTGGTTAGCAAATGACCCAAAAACGTTTTTTTCAAGAAATACTTTTATCGTTAATTTTGCAATATTTACAACAATATATACTTTTCTTTAATGGATTTATGACATTTTATAAAAAAACTAAAAAAGTTATGAATGACAACTTTTGCGTGTGTAGGTCGGAATGACAGCGCCGATTTCAATAATTTTTTCTCCGTTATATTTAGGATGGTGGTCCGGTGGGTTTGTTGGTATTTAACTTTAAAAAATTAATATGGGGTTGGGGTTGAGAGGGGATACCACCGTAGTATATCGTACTATAAAAAAAAGAGCGACAATCTGGCCTCCACGCGCGGCAAACAACTTGCCTATTTCTTATTTATTTATTTGTTGGTAGAGTAAAGAGTAAATTTCAGTTTGTTCAAAATGTTTCTTACATTCTTAAATATTATAACCGTTTTCTGTTGTAGCTTTTTCGTTTGCTCTTCAAAAGCGCCTATTTTTAAAATAAAAGGCACGTTACCCTTTCTAGATACGGGTTCCTAAGTAGAGATTTTTTATTTTATGATAAAGTACATTTTGAGTCCACTTAAAATGTTTTCTGAAATATATATATATATATATATATATATATACAGTATGTCCACGGATAGAGGTCACAAGAGGACAAACCTAGAAAACGTATGTACAGTAATATTTGATAAAATTATAACACAAAAATAAAAAGTAAAATATTCAGCTGATATTTTGAATTTAAATTTTGACTGTAATTGGAAATATTTTTTGTCTTTATCATTTTGCTCTAAAATAAAAAATAAAGGTAGTTTACTCTTCACATCGTTGATCATTTTTGTATTTTTTGAGCACCCTGTATAAAAAAGTCAAACATTTTCTTCGTATGCCGTATTTTTTTAAGAAGCAGAAGCTTACCAAAAATGATTTTTTTTCGAATAATGAAATTTTTGGTCTATTTGTCCTCTTGTGACCTCTATCCGTGGACATACTATATATATATATATATATATTATATATATATATATATATATATATATATATATATATATATATATATATATATATATATATATATATATATATATATATATATATATATATATACAGTATGTCCACGGATAGAGGTCACAAGAGGACAAATAGACCAAAAATTTCATTATTCGAAAAAAAATCATTTTTGGTAAGCTTCTGCTTCTTAAAAAAATACGGCATACGAAGAAAATGTTTGACTTTTTTATACAGGGTGCTCAAAAAATACAAAAATGATCAACGATGTGAAGAGTAAACTACCTTTATTTTTTATTTTAGAGCAAAATGATAAAGACAAAAAATATTTCCAATTACAGTCAAAATTTAAATTCAAAATATCAGCTGAATATTTTACTTTTTATTTTTGTGTTATAATTTTATCAAATATTACTGTACATACGTTTTCTAGGTAATTTTTACCTTGTCCACCTCAACTCACCATCTAATGTTTGCAACAAAATTTTAAATTTTCTAACATTTGTCGTAAAAGATAGTGAGATGCGGTGGACAAGGCAACAATTGCCTAAATTTAAAATATTTGCAACAAAATTTTAAATTTTCTGACATTTGTCGTAAACGATAGTGAGATGAGGTGGACATGGCAAAAATTACCTAGAAAGCGTAGGTACAGTAATATTTGATAAAATTATAACACAAAAATAAAAAGTAAAATATTCAGCTGATATTTTGAATTTAAATTTTGACTGGAATTTGAAATATTTTTTGTCTTTATCATTTTGCTCTAAAATGAAAAATGAAGGTAGTTTACTCTTCACATAATTTATTATTTTTGTATTTTCTGAGCACTCTGTATAAAAAAGTCAAACAGTTTCGTCGTAGACCGTATTTTTTTAAGCAGCAGAAGCTTACCAAAAATGAGTTTTCTTTCGAACAATGAAATTTTCGGTCCATTTGTCCTCTTGTGACCTCTATCCGTGGACATACTATATATATATATATATATATATATATATATATATATATATATATATATATATATATATATATATATATATATATATATATATATATATATATGTTAGCTTTCGAGACCCCGCCACTGACGGAAGATGATGATGTCATCACCTTCGCCTCGACTGGAGACCGATAAGCTTTTCTGCTGCGACGGCAGAACTGCAGAAGTTTAGTTTATAAAAGACAGTCGTCGAATAATTGTTACACGTTGTTTTGTTAATGAATTATTTACTTAATAAAAGTATTTCGGGTAGTTTGGTGTTTATTATCTTAATCAACTTAATCAAGCTAACATCAGAAGTGGGATACCTCCTTTGTGCTTAAATACGAGGAGGAAGGACCGTAAATTAAAGACAATTTTTTTCTCTTCAAAATGGCGGACCGTAAGAGAAGCGCACCTAGCCTTGTTAGTGAATACAGTGACAGTGACAGTGAGCCTGAACAAGAGGCGTCTAAGCGTGTCAATAACATGGATGAGAAAATGCTGGCAATGTGGGAACTTCAGCATAAGAATAACATGCAGCTTCAAAAACAGATGATTCAGGTTTTAACAACAATGGCTACCCAACACACTTCGGCGGAAGCCGCCTCGCCCAGTTGTAATCAGTTCGCGCCTGCTCATGAAAATATCAGTGCGACTTCGGCGCAGATTAGGTTGTCCAGTTTTGATCCCGATGATACACCTTTCACCATGATCGAATGGATGGATGATGTCACCCGTATTCAGCAAGAAATTGGCATGTCTGATACTTTGATAGTGCTAAAAGCCGGTGACGCGTTGAGAGGTAGAGCGGCGAGATTCTATAAACATTGGAAGCCGGTCGTGCGCGATTGGGTTTCATTTCGGCGCGATTTTGAAGTGGCTTTCCCGGAACAGGGAACTCCAGCTACCAGAGTGCGTGCATGTCTGGCCATTAAGAGTTCCAATTTTGCTTCATTGGTTGAGTATGGCAACGCGAAACTTGCTGCGATAAAACGCTTTTACTCTAAGTTTCCATGGGATATTATTCTAAATCTTGTGGAATACGATGTACAGGATTCGGAAGTTAAAAATAGGATTTGTCTTCAAGCACCCTCTTGTGAAACGGACCTTTTGAAGTTACTTGCAGCATGTGATGCTCGAAATATTACAGAACGAAGTGTTTTAGTCGAAAACCATAGGGAGTCTCGAGATCGCTCAATAAAACGAAGCCATGACTCTCATTTTAATAATTCGCGCGCTGGATTGTCGGTTTTCCCGGGAAAGTGTCGAAAATGTAACCGATACGGACACAAACAAGCCGACTGCAAATTTTGGGAAAACAGTGATTTCAATCAAGGTCAGGCAGGGCCTTCTGGAGTAAGACCTAATGTTCTATCACCAGATGTGAACTCAAGTAGTGTGTGTAATTACTGTAAGAAAACAGGTCATACGGAAGAAGTATGCTACCGTAAACGCCGACAATAACATTAGAAATTGATTTTACAGTAGATTCAGACGGATCTATCCCAGGTGGTGATATCGATGCTCTGGTTGGACTTGACGTATTGCAAAGGCCCGGAATCACAGTGGAAGTTAATACAACTGGTGTCGATATAGTTCACGATTTGTTACATGGTAACCGTATTTTAAGTTTGCGCGTTCTGGATATTAATGATGTAAATGTGTCAGGATTGGACGAGCAAGTAGCTGTCGCCGTAAAAGAAATCGTGGAAATTCAAAAAGCAATCAATAAAGCGTTGGGACCCTTAAGAGACACTATTGCTTTTGTTTATGTTGACGATGTGCTTTGTCCGTCAAAAACTATTGACGAAGGTATCGAAAGATTACGGGAGGTAATAAACACTCTCAGCAAGGCCGGGTTCGAGTTGAACTTATCTAAGTGTTGTTTTTTTAAACCGACAATATCCACTGGTGTGTCTCCGCATGAATTAATGTTTGATTCAATCCGCCGCTTAACAGCCTCCAGTCAGCTGTTTAGCGATCTGCCGATGTGCCGATTCAGCACAAGGTCGTCGATGTTGGTGCGATTCAAGAACAGGTGACGAAGCGTCTGGAAAAAGTTCGAATAAAAACAATGACAGATTTCAATAGGAAGAGAACAGAGGCAGTGTCGTACGCCGTAGGTACGACGGCAGCCGTACAAGATAGTCAGTTTGCTTCAGGGGGTAAGCTGAAGTCCACGTTTCAAGGACCATTTGAGGTAACTCATTGCCTGCCGAATGAAAGGTATGTTTTAAGACGTTTAAGTGGGCGTCGCTAGACAACTGCAGCCGCACATGAACAGTTGCGCTTATGGCCTCAATAAGGTATCACTGTACAATTTCTTTTTTTTTTTAATTTTTAGTACCTTCAGTACGGACTCGATAGCTTGTGATGTAAGCAACGGCTAGTACCTTCAGTACGTAACCGGTAGCTAATGATAGGATAGCAACGGCTAGTACCTTCAGTACGGAACCGGTAGCTACTGATAGAATAAGGAATAAGCAACGGCTAGTACCTTCAGTACGGAACCGGTAGCTAATGATAGAATAAGCAACGGCTAGTACCTTGAGTACGGAACCGGTAGCTAATGGTAAGATAAGCAACGGCTAGTACCTTCAGTACGTAACCGGTAGCTAATGATAGGATAGCAACGGCTAGTACCTTCAGTACGGAACCGGTAGCTAATGACAGGACAAGCAACGGCTAGTACCTTCAGTACGGAACCGGTAGCTAATGATAATATAAGCAACGGCTAGTACCTCGAGTACGGAACCGGTAGCTTGTAGCTTGGTTAATACATACTGAAATCTTTGTAACCATGATCCTTTGGTATGACGTTTACTGAAGGAAAAGGAATTTTTTTTATTAAGGCTTAGCTGTTTTTATTGATTTGATTTTGTTTCTGCCCACAGTTATGCCACCACGTTGTACTGGTGCGAGGACGCCCCCGAGTCAGGAAGGCCGTGTTAGCTTTCGAGACCCCGCCACTGACGGAAGATGATGATGTCATCACCTTCGCCTCGACTGGAGACCGATAAGCTTTTCTGCTGCGACGGCAGAACTGCAGAAGTTTAGTTTATAAAAGACAGTCGTCGAATAATTGTTACACGTTGTTTTGTTAATGAATTATTTACTTAATAAAAGTATTTCGGGTAGTTTGGTGTTTATTATCTTAATCAACTTAATCAAGCTAACATATATATATATATATATATATATATATATATATATATATATATATATATATATATATATATATATATATATATATATATATATATCCGCTTTGCAGAAATGTTGCAAAGGAAAAGCAAAACTATGTATTTTTAACGTTTCTACACTATAATGTAGAAACAATATTAAGCCCCCCCCCCAAGATTTTGTTTAGCCCCCCCTAAAAAGCAGGGCTGGATACGGCCCTGTAGAAGGGAGTGGTGGAAATTTTTTGATGTCATATTTGGGGTTATTGAGGCCAAAAAATCGAATTTAGTCTAGCAGATGTTCAAAAATATTGAAGCAGTGGGGGTGAGAGGGGATAAAATAGTTTTTTTAAAGATTGCTGTATAGTATATTGTTTTCGAGATAGTTTGGGCCAGACGTTCACGTTCACTCCAACATTAATTTTTGCCAAACAAGTCTCGAATCAAGAGCTGAATAATAGACGCAGATCTATGCACCTATCCCTTTCGCAACACCTCCAACTAATCTTAGACTGGGGTGCCAAAACCCTTGTTCAGTTCTACGTCTCCAAAACCCACTCTTGCTTCCTTGTTAATTCGAGGTATTGTTTTTTACTGATAAATGTAAATTATGAAAAAGTTACATTTTGATAAAGTATAGTTCTGTCAATGTTATTCTACATTTTGTTCTTTTTGTTTTTTGTTATTTCTACTCCTCTTGTTTCGAGACATAACTCAACTTAGTTAGCAAACAGCCTTAGAGGTGTGAGCCTTTAAACTGAAGGAATCGCGCCGCTAGCATGGGCTCATGAGCTTCTGTTGTAGGACCAAAATCAGTGGGGTAACATTTGATTTGCCGTTGAAACTCGGTTTAAATTACACCCTGATTCTAGAAGAGTATGTGTTTGGAGAGCACCTGGCACCAGAGAACGGATTAAGCATGTACAGAAAGCTTATGGCTACAGAGAAAGGACAACTTTATTATGATCTGGGCTGAAGTTTTGCTTGGCCGTAAAATCCAGCTCATTTTACTAGATCGCTTTTTAACGCCCAACAGTGACATCAGAAATGTCACACAAATACGGTAACTAGAATCTTTTGGGAACAACAAAATATCCCAATTTTAGACTGGCCCGCTCAATCTTAAGATCTAAATCTTATTGGGCATGCTGGCGACATCCTTTAGAGATGTGTTCTTCGGAATCAAACCCATTTCCAGGACCAGAATCGGTTGTTTTAAACACTTTAACAGTTCTGGAATGAAATTCCGAAGGAAACAACCTAGTTCTTAATATGGAAAGACGTTGCTGAGCCACTGCACGAAGAGGTCACACTCCATATTAATTTTTGTATAAAATTGTTTTTAAGGTTTTATTCTTATGTTGATAGATGTTTTTTGCATTTTTTACTACTTTTTGGGCAATATTCTTTAAGTTTTGCTTAGTTTAACACAAATTTATTATATTCTTTCATTTTCTGCCACAAAATACAAAGACATTTAAAACATCTTCAGTATCCCTAGATTTTGGGCTTCTGTGTAGTTTTTTCCATGTTTACAACCACGTAGATTGGACACCAGTAACCTTCAAGTTCTTTAAGTTTATTTTAATATATTATTATTATCCAGTGTCATATTTTTGTCTGTAGTTTTATTATTGAGTTTATTAAAGTCCATATTCTGAAACTTGTTGTATACCTAGGTGTATACAACGCAAGTATGCACGTCGCACATCTGGACTAACCGAACATCAAGTAGGTTTTACGGACTGAAGTCGGCGCTTTCGCCATCGAGTCAGGATTCTACGTGTAAATTAATTTGAGGGTAGTCTATCTCCTGTGTGGGAGATCGTCAAGGTTTATGTGGTGCACCTCTTTGGGGTAACGGTTTCCTGCATGCAAAATTTCAGCTTTATCGAATCCCACCGGTAACAAAGTTAGGCCTGACGTCTGGAATTCATCCCTTAGCATTCAGTTTTCACTACCAAATTCTAAAAAAAAACAATTTTTCAATCATAAGGCATAAGCTTCAATGACATCGCCGACTCCAATATGCACAGTGGACATGGCCAAACATTCGCACATCCAATTCACAGTCTAAATGTATTGTTCCGGAGGGCAGAATCGCTGTTCTAACATTTATTTACTGACAGTGTCACAACAACCTCTTTAATAACGAGTCAGTGCGTTCCTAAGATTGAATACAAAGTACACAATGTCTCTAAGTCGGGTATTTATTTAAATATTTCTGGCCATCTAGCATTTAAATGCAAATATCTTGAAAGCTAATTAAAATATCCAGGTTAATGAAATATACTTTTTTATGTAAGTATATATGACGCCTCTTGCATAATTTGAGGCGAAGCGGTCAGAAATGTAATGAGCAAAAAAAATTCGCGGGAATTTACCGAACTCATATTATGTAACTAGCGCCCTTAAGGAGATAATTTAATCCTAATAACAAAATCGTTTTTCTCACCCTCAAGAACATAACTCCACCGAATTTAATTCATATGCGCTTCACCATTTTCAAATCATCAATTTTCGCAAATAAATTTTTACCTGCATCACCCTGTATCTTGCTCACCGTGGATATTTTATTATAATAAGTTATGCACAAACCGCCTATTTTCAAGTAGATATGCTGTCTCCTGTTGCGATATGGCCCATTAGTTATTGGACACCCTGTATTAACAGGGTGTCCGAAAAGTCTTAGTATGGGCTAATATCTTTGCTATTACATAGTAAATATAGACACCAAATTTTAGGTGGATCTTATTGGTTAATAAATCTACTTTTTTATGTAATTTAACTTTTTCAACCCCCTTGAGGGGTGACGCTAGGGGGTTGAGGTAAAAAATTTTAAATTCAACCCTATGCCATGTCATACCTTATTTGAAAGGTCTTATAAAGAAACATTTTACCGCAAAGCCTAGGTTCGTATCTTAATTGGTTTTTAAATGGAGCCTTTAAAAATTAAAAATTTCGGTCCCATTTTGGTGTATTCGAGAAAAGTTTTTCTAAAAATTTTGGCATGAGGGCCAATACATAATAAATGCCTAATTGAGATTAATTATTCTTTATTATTCTGAAGTGTAGTTAATTGCTTGTAAATTTAATTATTTTTTGAGATATAAAGCAGAGATGTCAAGTTATTTGTGTGCTCATTTTTAGTTTAAGCAAATTAGTGGTGTGCTGAAATTATTTTGTTTCATATTATCTGTGTTCCGTTGCAATAGCCGCAATAAGTACAAGTAAAAAAAATTAAGGTGGATTGGCTGGTTCCATATTCCACTATCTTATTTGAAGGGGAACACGGTATTTCGTGTGCAGTGAGTAAATCTGAATTTATTTGTACAAAACTATATCACATCTAGCGACATGTCAAAGGTCTAAAGCATTTAGGGCCATCCGCATCTAGAAACCATGACGTATTACACGCAAGGTTTTGCTTGGATTTATGTAAAGCCTTTGTTGCAGCTGGCATTCCGGTCTCTAAAATAAATAATCCAACTATGAGGAAATTTTTACAAAAATACTACCACCAGACGAACCTGCTCTTCGTAAAAGTGATGTGGATAGGTTATACGCAAAAACTACTGACAAAATACGACAAAATATGGACGGAAAAAAGTTGTGGTTTAGCATCGATGAAACCACCGACATCAAGGGACGATACGTTGCTAATATTATAGTTGGGCCTTTGTATTGTATAGAAGCGGAAAACTTATATGTAATCAACAGTAGCTTTCTTTCTAAAACCAATAGTGAGACAATAACTCAAGCTGCAGTAGAAAGTGTCATGCTCCGGATTTTGAGGTATATAATATAATAATTAAAAGAGAAATAATTTTAAGAAAAAAATAACTAATCAGCTCTTATCAATATGTATGAAAATAAATAAATAAAAAGTGTGATTTCAAATATACTTAACATAACCAAATTGAATTTGTGTGGCATTGTAAAAAAAAAAGAAATAAATAAATAAATACTAAAATAAAATTTTCCAACACTTGCTAACTAAATAGAAAATATTCAATTTTAATACGAAGTGCCAAAATAATAGTTTCAATTAAAAATAAATTTATAAGATCAAAAATTAAATTTAAATCTTACAATTAAAACTCAGAAGACGAGTATCCAGTAAAATTTCCATAAACAGGAATTAAAATAAAAATAAAATACATTTTTATTTTATTAATCACTCCGAGGAACCAACACTTTGAACCGAACTGACCATACCGAACTGACACAACTAAAGAAAATTTGACGTTTAGGGCGCTTAAATAACCTCGGTCCCCCTCTAGTAAACTAACGCTTCGTTCTTAATTTTGATTGGTCAACATATGTAAACAAGTTTAAACCAGAGACACCCGCAATGGTAATTAACTATTCGCTGTCTCATAAATTTTGCACGTGGAACCGGTTTCCCTTTGAAGAATGTGTACACAGGTGTTTTTCTCGAAAATTTGTCATAATAAATTTGAAAAATTGAAATATTTATTGCATTTTCTGGCTATAAGGACCCGAAAAATCGGAAGGAAAAAACAGTATAACATTATCATCAGTAACGTGAAGACCGTCGCGTAAGTTAAAAGGTGCAAGTCCGGGCAGTAGTCAAGTGGTCGGGTTGACAGAAACGGGTACGGGAAAAAGAAATCATAGACTAGTGTTTGGCGTCGCGACGGCGATAACTTTACTTTTCTAGTCGGCACGGTATTTTAAATAAGTTTGTAGAAAGAGAAACGCTGGCAAAAGTAAGTGCTGGTGAAAATAAAGATTAATAATTATGGAATAAGTGTTAGGATTTTAGAAATTTCGGTGGCTCTTAAATAATACTTTTGTGACGGAAATTTAATGTTTGTACTGTAACATTGAGAGTTAAGTTATAAATAATAAATAAGTGACTGTTGAATTCGTTTTTTTTTGAGGAAATAAATTTAATCAGTGCTCCCTTGTAGAATAAAATTTTTAAGCTTATCTTCGGCAAATTATAAAGCTTGAATTTTAAAGTTAAAATTCCGCTGTAGTAGTGTAACACACTGGCGCTGCGAACCCCAACACGTAAATTGTAGCTGTAGAAGAAGATAGGTCGAAAAACCGTAAGTAAAGTGATTGTACTGAAAAGGGCGCTACCACAAGGGTAGCGAACGCTACAAAAGTATTAGTTCGCTATTTCCAGATACAATTGTTAGTGAAAACGTTGTTTTGCTGCTTTCGGATAGTGAGGCATAATATGCTAAAAGCCGATAGACATTTAAAAGAACATTTTTCAAATTTGATTTACTCTTTCTAGCTCACGCCTTAGAATATGTGAACGGATACGTGACTTCTATCCAGTTATTGATACTTTAGTTAGTGAGGTAAAAAAGTTTTTCTTCAATCACCCGCGCGAATAAATAAATATAAAAAATGTGCCCTAATGTTCCATTGCCCCCACAACCTGTTACTACAAAGTGTGGACCATGGTTATCAGCCGTCATATATTACCATGCGAATTACGATATAGTTAAGAATGTTATTGACAGTCTAAAAGATGATGCTTTGAGTGTAAAGAAAAGTAAATAAGTTATAAGTGCACTGAATCTTAAAAATGATATAAAATTTATTTCTGAAAATTTTGGATATTTTCCAGATGAAATTGAACAGTTGAAGACACAAAACCTCCCCATTTTGACTTATTTTAATTTATTTCAGACAACCATAGACAAGCTCAAAGCATGACCTACCGAAATTGGTACAAAATTTAAAGTGTATAATATACCAAAAAATCTTGGAAAGAAATCCAGGATTTTCAGAATTTTTTTTTCAAAACACTGGAAACTAAAAATACTGACGTGTAAAATCAGGAAAGGAGCTTTTCCAGACTTAAAGATATTCTAAATTATAAATGAACTCGTTTTACTGAAACCAACTTTGAAAACATGTTAATTATATCATAAATGCCAATAAATTGTAATATAGTCTAAAGTTGTTTTCCTTTTACATTTATTAAAAAAAACTATTTTTACGGCGCCCCTGAACCTTCGCATCTGAAGTCAACAAGCGATGCGTCATTGGCCCGAGCTTGTAACCTTTTCCGTTCCCTACTGATAAGTCCACGCGCTCCTCAAACTGAATACAAAATCAACAACGTTTCTTATCTTTGATATTTAAAATTTTTCGTTTTACTTTTTGTTGTAGTGTCTCGTCTGGTGGAAGTAACCAAGAACAACAAAAGTACAAATACCATATGTCGGATAGCCAGACAAATCAGAACCAAAATTTAAAGACGCTCCAGTTGAAACGTAATGAACCTGAAGACAATGAATTATTTCGATGCAATGAATGTGAATATCGAACCGTGAAGAAAGGCACTTTAAGGAACCACATCATAAAGCACCACAACCCACAAAAAGACGATTTGTTTGAATGTGATAAATGTGAATATCGAGCACATTATAAATCTAGTTTAAAGAGTCACTACTTGAAACATAAAAACACCAAAGAAGTTAAATTATTTAGATGCGACAAATGCGATTATCAAACACGTTATAAGTATAGTTTAAAGAGTCATTATGTGAAACATAAAACCCCCGAAGAAGTTAAATTATTTAGATGCGACAAGTGCGATTTTCATACACGTTATCAGAATGGTTTAAAAAAGCACTGCTTGAAACATAAAAACCCCCAAGAAGTTAAATTATTTAGATGTGACAAATGCGAATATCGGACATATTATAATTCTTATTTAAAGAAACACTACTTGAAACATAAATCTCCCGGAGAAGTTGAATTATTTAGATGCGACAGATGTGAATATCTATCAGTTAGGAAAGCTGATTTAAAGCGCCACATCTTAATACATGAAAACCCAAAAGAAACCGGTTTGTTTAGATGTGAAAAATGTGAATATCGAACAATCAGAAATCATCATTTAAATAACCACATCTTACAGCACCACAACCCACAAAATGTCGGTTTGTTTGGATGTGACCAATGTCAATATCGTACAGCTTATAAGTCTAATTTAAAGAATCACTCCTTAAAACATAAAAACCCCGTAGAAGTTAAATTATTTAGATGCGACAAATGCGATTTTCACACACCTTATAAGGGTTGTTTCAAGAATCACTGCTTGAAACATAAAAACCCCGAAGAAGTTGAATTATTTAGATGCGACAGATGTGAATATCAAACTCGTTATAAAGGGACTCTAAAGGTTCACTACTTAACACACAAAAACCCCCAAGAAGTCGAATTGTTTGAATGTGACAAGTGTGAATATCTAACAAGTAATAAGTCTTATTTAAAACGTCACTACTTGAAACATAAAACCCCCGAAGAAGTTAAATTATTTAGATGCGACAAATGTGATTTTCGCACACCTTATCAGGGTTGTTTCAGGAATCACTGCTTGAAACATAAAAACCCCGAAGAAGTTGAATTATTTAGATGCGACAGATGTGAATATCAAACTCGTTATAAAGGGACTCTAAAGACCCACTACTTGAAACATAAAACCCCCGAAGAAGTTAAATTATTTAGATGCGAGAAATGCGATTTTCAAACACCCTATAAGGGTTGTTTCAAGAATCACTGCTTGAAACATCAAAACCTCGAAGAAGTTGAATTATTTAGATGCGACAAATGTGAATATCAAACTCGTTATAAGGGGGCTGTAAAGAGACACTACTTAAAACATAAAAACCACAGAAGTTGGTTTGTTTGAATGTGACAAATGTGAATATCGAACACGTCTAGTAAAAAGACACTACTTGAAACCAGTGGCGGCACGTGATTTATTCAACAGGGTCGGCAAAATTTTAATCTGACAAACTCAACGATTTACTGTGATTTTGCCCCTCAGAAAGTATGAAAATATATATACTATTTTTTCATGTGTGTCATCATAGGAGCAATAGGTTTTTTAGGCCTACGTTTTCTTTTTAAAAATTTTTTATGTAGGTATTTTGTGATTTTTTTTTTTGTTTTATTTTTTTATTTTTTTTTTTAGATACATATATTGCAAACAAGGAAAAAGTGAGCTTAAATTAAGATTACGTTGACCTTAATAAAACACCAAGAGAATCAAAGTCACCGTATTCTCAAATTAAGAACATCGTGTTCTTGAACAAAGGCGATGGTCTTAATTCAAGAGTACCGGTCTTGGTTCAAAAGTAGGAGGACTTAATTTAAGAATACGGTGATATTAGCATAGCGCCACGAGTAATATCCATAATTTTAAGATCACTTTTTCCTGTGTAGATATATTGTGTTGATACAGTAAATGTTTATAAATTACTTCTATTCGTCTATTTTTTGACGTAGCAAAATGGTAAATCGTAGAATTTCTGTGTTTGCTGTATTTTTTTCAATAAAGATTTTTCTATTGCGATTGATGACAGATTGGTTAACCGTTCGTGCTTCATAGTATTACGCGCGTAAGTTTTAATACGTTTTAAGCATGAAAAATCTCGTTCATTTGATGCTGATGTTGGCGCTAAAAAAAGAATTAAAGAAACTAATTTAAACATTTCGGGAACAGTGTTTTAAGCTGGTTTGAAATAATAAGCATAATATGCATTTCAACTAACTTTTCCCAATTTTCAAATATGTATTTCTTGTTCCGCATAAAATACCTACTCTTAATTCGTTTTCCAATTTCGTTTTATTAAAAGAGGAGATAACATGTTAATAAACTATCCATTAGGTACCTACTTGAGAGAAGCTGTAGCGAAATATGCAAATTTAGTTTTCTCAAAAAGATTAAAAATTTTTAAATGTTCAAAATTTGCAAAGCGAGTCTCTAATTAGTATCAATGATTTAAAAAAAAACAGGCGCCTAACGGATTTTCGCTTGGCTCGCTACGTTCGCTCCGCGACATCTAAGAGATCGTTAATATCACTTAATATAAATTCTAAGTGAGAATCTTCTTGACGATAGGTATACAGTGGCGGTTGGTGAAATTTCAAAGTTGTGTATCTCTGTTCATACTTGCAGGGCCCGTACCAAATTTAGGGGTTTTAATAGTGAGCCCACTGGGAATGTTTTGGTAAAGAAAAAAAACATTTTGTAATTTGTGAAAAAAAGTTAAATTTTTGGTGCGGCCCGCCCAAGAAAAAAATGAACACGTCTAGGTATTTGCTTTCTTTTTTGTCTAAACAAATTTTACATCATTTTGTCGACAGGTTTTAAATTTTGAGAGAAAAAAATGTGTTAGGGGAGAGTTATAGTCATTTGAATTTTTTGTAAAATTATTTTAGGCTTCAAAAATTTAACTTTTTTTCGCAAATTACAAAATGTTTTTTTTCTTTACCAAAACATTCCCAGTGGGCTCACTATTAAAACCCCTAAGTTTGGTAAAGGTCCTGTAAGTATGAACAGAGATAAACAACTTTGAAATTTCACCAACCGCCACTGGATTTCTATGAGTTTGATGATTCTTTGAGAGTAAACAATATCGGTAGATTGATTCTGTAATATTTCAAAAACTACATCCGTACGATTAAATTTTCTTTTGAAAACTTAATAACATATTAAACTCAAAATCTCTTAATAGGGTTTTTAAATCGACAGCTTCTCGTACTCAGATAGCGTCGTTGTCGAAATCATTCCCTTTGATAATTTCTTTAAAAACTTCTAATAGGTGTTCGCGGAAGTCTACTACGGTAGTAATTAGTCGGGCTTTAAAATTCCATCGTGTCTGGCAAACACTTGATAGTCTCTTATTTAAAACGCGCTCTAAAACCTCGGTTCTTTTTGGGGAATTTGAAAAAAGCCGCAAATCCCCTTAAGTTGGCAAAAAAGATTCTACATTCCTTAATTTTTTTTGCAAGTATCTTTCAAAACTAAATTTAACCGGTGTGCATGACAGTGAGTAAATAAAGCTTGCGTAGCAATGCTTTTAACTTTACTCTGTAGCCCGTTTAGTTCCCCCGACATAACAGTCGCGCCATCGTACGTTTGACCAACTAATTTATTGGGCAGATCAAAATCTGAAAATTTGTCTTTCAAAACTGTAAAAAGATCTTCCGCTTTGTGACTTTTACTCACATTCCAAAATCCCAGAAATCTCTCGTAAACTTTGCCATTTAGTGCATACCTAACAACAATGGATAACTGAAAACAACACGATATATCTGTAGTTTCATCTACTTGCCAAGAAAAGCAGCATGCTGGTTTAAGCTCATTTTCAAGTCGGCACGGTATTTTAAATAAGTTTGTAGAAAGAGAAACGCTGGCAAAAGTAAGTGCTGGTGAAAATAAAGATTAATAATTATGGAATAAGTGTTAGGATTTTAGAAATTTCGGTGGCTCTTAAATAATACTTTTGTGACGGAAATTTAATGTTTGTACTGTAACATTGAGAGTTAAGTTATAAATAATAAATAAGTGACTGTTGAATTCGTTTTTTTTTTGAGGAAATAAATTTAATCAGTGCTCCCTTGTAGAATAAAATTTTTAAGCTTATCTTCGGCAAATTATAAAGCTTGAATTTTAAAGTTAAAATTCCGCTGTAGTAGTGTAACACACTGGCGCTGCGAACCCCAACACGTAAATTGTAGCTGTAGAAGAAGATAGGTCGAAAAACCGTAAGTAAAGTGATTGTACTGAAAAGGGCGCTACCACAAGGGTAGCGAACGCTACAAAAGTATTAGTTCGCTATTTCCAGATACAATTGTTAGTGAAAACGTTGTTTTGCTGCTTTCGGATAGTGAGGCATAATATGCTAAAAGCCGATAGACATTTAAAAGAACATTTTTCAAATTTGATTTACTCTTTCTAGCTCACGCCTTAGAATATGTGAACGGATACGTGACTTCTATCCAGTTATTGATACTTTAGTTAGTGAGGTAAAAAAGTTTTTCTTCAATCACCCGCGCGAATAAATAAATATAAAAAATGTGCCCTAATGTTCCATTGCCCCCACAACCTGTTACTACAAAGTGTGGACCATGGTTATCAGCCGTCATATATTACCATGCGAATTACGATATAGTTAAGAATGTTATTGACAGTCTAAAAGATGATGCTTTGAGTGTAAAGAAAAGTAAATAAGTTATAAGTGCACTGAATCTTAAAAATGATATAAAATTTATTTCTGAAAATTTTGGATATTTTCCAGATGAAATTGAACAGTTGAAGACACAAAACCTCCCCATTTTGACTTATTTTAATTTATTTCAGACAACCATAGACAAGCTCAAAGCATGACCTACCGAAATTGGTACAAAATTTAAAGTGTATAATATACCAAAAAATCTTGGAAAGAAATCCAGGATTTTCAGAATTTTTTTTTCAAAACACTGGAAACTAAAAATACTGACGTGTAAAATCAGGAAAGGAGCTTTTCCAGACTTAAAGATATTCTAAATTATAAATGAACTCGTTTTACTGAAACCAACTTTGAAAACATGTTAATTATATCATAAATGCCAATAAATTGTAATATAGTCTAAAGTTGTTTTCCTTTTACATTTATTAAAAAAAACTATTTTTACGGCGCCCCTGAACCTTCGCATCTGAAGTCAACAAGCGATGCGTCATTGGCCCGAGCTTGTAACCTTTTCCGTTCCCTACTGATAAGTCCACGCGCTCCTCAAACTGAATACAAAATCAACAACGTTTCTTATCTTTGATATTTAAAATTTTTCGTTTTACTTTTTGTTGTAGTGTCTCGTCTGGTGGAAGTAACCAAGAACAACAAAAGTACAAATACCATGTGTCGGATAGCCAGACAAATCAGAACCAAAATTTAAAGACGCTCCAGTTGAAACGTAATGAACCTGAAGACAATGAATTATTTCGATGCAATGAATGTGAATATCGAACCGTGAAGAAAGGCACTTTAAGGAACCACATCATAAAGCACCACAACCCACAAAAAGACGATTTGTTTGAATGTGATAAATGTGAATATCGAGCACATTATAAATCTAGTTTAAAGAGTCACTACTTGAAACATAAAAACACCAAAGAAGTTAAATTATTTAGATGCGACAAATGCGATTATCAAACACGTTATAAGTATAGTTTAAAGAGTCATTATGTGAAACATAAAACCCCCGAAGAAGTTAAATTATTTAGATGCGACAAGTGCGATTTTCATACACGTTATCAGAATGGTTTAAAAAAGCACTGCTTGAAACATAAAAACCCCCAAGAAGTTAAATTATTTAGATGTGACAAATGCGAATATCGGACATATTATAATTCTTATTTAAAGAAACACTACTTGAAACATAAATCTCCCGGAGAAGTTGAATTATTTAGATGCGACAGATGTGAATATCTATCAGTTAGGAAAGCTGATTTAAAGCGCCACATCTTAATACATGAAAACCCAAAAGAAACCGGTTTGTTTAGATGTGAAAAATGTGAATATCGAACAATCAGAAATCATCATTTAAATAACCACATCTTACAGCACCACAACCCACAAAATGTCGGTTTGTTTGGATGTGACCAATGTCAATATCGTACAGCTTATAAGTCTAATTTAAAGAATCACTCCTTAAAACATAAAAACCCCGTAGAAGTTAAATTATTTAGATGCGACAAATGCGATTTTCACACACCTTATAAGGGTTGTTTCAAGAATCACTGCTTGAAACATAAAAACCCCGAAGAAGTTGAATTATTTAGATGCGACAGATGTGAATATCAAACTCGTTATAAAGGGACTCTAAAGGTTCACTACTTAACACACAAAAACCCCCAAGAAGTCGAATTGTTTGAATGTGACAAGTGTGAATATCTAACAAGTAATAAGTCTTATTTAAAAAACGTCACTACTTGAAACATAAAACCCCCGAAGAAGTTAAATTATTTAGATGCGACAAATGTGATTTTCGCACACCTTATCAGGGTTGTTTCAGGAATCACTGCTTGAAACATAAAAACCCCGAAGAAGTTGAATTATTTAGATGCGACAGATGTGAATATCAAACTCGTTATAAAGGGACTCTAAAGACCCACTACTTGAAACATAAAACCCCCGAAGAAGTTAAATTATTTAGATGCGAGAAATGCGATTTTCAAACACCCTATAAGGGTTGTTTCAAGAATCACTGCTTGAAACATCAAAACCTCGAAGAAGTTGAATTATTTAGATGCGACAAATGTGAATATCAAACTCGTTATAAGGGGGCTGTAAAGAGACACTACTTAAAACATAAAAACCACAGAAGTTGGTTTGTTTGAATGTGACAAATGTGAATATCGAACACGTCTAGTAAAAAGACACTACTTGAAACCAGTGGCGGCACGTGATTTATTCAACAGGGTCGGCAAAATTTTAATCTGACAAACTCAACGATTTACTGTGATTTTGCCCCTCAGAAAGTATGAAAATATATATACTATTTTTTCATGTGTGTCATCATAGGAGCAATAGGTTTTTTAGGCCTACGTTTTCTTTTTAAAAAATTTTTATGTAGGTATTTTGTGATTTTTTTTTTTGTTTAATTTTTTTATTTTTTTTTTTAGATACATATATTGCAAACAAGGAAAAAGTGAGCTTAAATTAAGATTACGTTGACCTTAATAAAACACCAAGAGAATCAAAGTCACCGTATTCTCAAATTAAGAACATCGTGTTCTTGAACAAAGGCGATGGTCTTAATTCAAGAGTACCGGTCTTGGTTCAAAAGTAGGAGGACTTAATTTAAGAATACGGTGATATTAGCATAGCGCCACGAGTAATATCCATAATTTTAAGATCACTTTTTCCTGTGTAGATATATTGTGTTGATACAGTAAATGTTTATAAATTACTTCTATTCGTCTATTTTTTGACGTAGCAAA
The DNA here is from genome assembly GCA_963971165.1 of Philopedon plagiatum. Taxonomy (NCBI): domain Eukaryota; kingdom Metazoa; phylum Arthropoda; class Insecta; order Coleoptera; family Curculionidae; genus Philopedon; species Philopedon plagiatum. The sequence continues at coordinate 70,907,803 of OZ020193.1, forward strand.
ATGGTAAATCGTAGAATTTCTGTGTTTGCTGTATTTTTTTCAATAAAGATTTTTCTATTGCGATTGATGACAGATTGGTTAACCGTTCGTGCTTCATAGTATTACGCGCGTAAGTTTTAATACGTTTTAAGCATGAAAAATCTCGTTCATTTGATGCTGATGTTGGCGCTAAAAAAAGAATTAAAGAAACTAATTTAAACATTTCGGGAACAGTGTTTTAAGCTGGTTTGAAATAATAAGCATAATATGCATTTCAACTAACTTTTCCCAATTTTCAAATATGTATTTCTTGTTCCGCATAAAATACCTACTCTTAATTCGTTTTCCAATTTCGTTTTATTAAAAGAGGAGATAACATGTTAATAAACTATCCATTAGGTACCTACTTGAGAGAAGCTGTAGCGAAATATGCAAATTTAGTTTTCTCAAAAAGATTAAAAATTTTTAAATGTTCAAAATTTGCAAAGCGAGTCTCTAATTAGTATCAATGATTTAAAAAAAAACAGGCGCCTAACGGATATTCGCTTGGCTCGCTACGTTCGCTCCGCGACATCTAAGAGATCGTTAATATCACTTAATATAAATTCTAAGTGAGAATCTTCTTGACGATAGGTATACAGTGGCGGTGCAGGGCCCGTACCAAATTTAGGGGTTTTAATAGTGAGCCCACTGGGAATGTTTTGGTAAAGAAAAAAAACATTTTGTAATTTGTGAAAAAAAGTTAAATTTTTGGTGCGGCCCGCCCAAGAAAAAAATGAACACGTCTAGGTATTTGCTTTCTTTTTTGTCTAAACAAATTTTACATCATTTTGTCGACAGGTTTTAAATTTTGAGAGAAAAAAATGTGTTAGGGGAGAGTTATAGTCATTTGAATTTTTTGTAAAATTATTTTAGGCTTCAAAAATTTAACTTTTTTTCGCAAATTACAAAATGTTTTTTTTCTTTACCAAAACATTCCCAGTGGGCTCACTATTAAAACCCCTAAGTTTGGTAAAGGTCCTGTAAGTATGAACAGAGATAAACAACTTTGAAATTTCACCAACCGCCACTGGATTTCTATGAGTTTGATGATTCTTTGAGAGTAAACAATATCGGTAGATTGATTCTGTAATATTTCAAAAACTACATCCGTACGATTAAATTTTCTTTTGAAAACTTAATAACATATTAAACTCAAAATCTCTTAATAGGGTTTTTAAATCGACAGCTTCTCGTACTCAGATAGCGTCGTTGTCGAAATCATTCCCTTTGATAATTTCTTTAAAAACTTCTAATAGGTGTTCGCGGAAGTCTACTACGGTAGTAATTAGTCGGGCTTTAAAATTCCATCGTGTCTGGCAAACACTTGATAGTCTCTTATTTAAAACGCGCTCTAAAACCTGGGTTCTTTTTGGGGAATTTGAAAAAAGCCGCAAATCCCCTTAAGTTGGCAAAAAAGATTCTACATTCCTTAATTTTTTTGCAAGTATCTTTCAAAACTAAATTTAACCGGTGTGCATGACAGTGAGTAAATAAAGCTTGCGTAGCAATGCTTTTAACTTTACTCTGTAGCCCGTTTAGTTCCCCCGACATAACAGTCGCGCCATCGTACGTTTGACCAACTAATTTATTGGGCAGATCAAAATCTGAAAATTTGTCTTTCAAAACTGTAAAAAGATCTTCCGCTTTGTGACTTTTACTCACATTCCAAAATCCCAGAAATCTCTCGTAAACTTTGCCATTTAGTGCATACCTAACAACAATGGATAACTGAAAACAACACGATATATCTGTAGTTTCATCTACTTGCCAAGAAAAGCAGCATGCTGGTTTAAGCTCATTTTCAATTGTATTATTCAAAACGTGGCTTATGCTTTCAATTATTTCATTTTGAATGGTTTTGGAAACTCCACTAAATGTTTTTGAATTTGACAACAACTGACATTCTAGATTGTAAAGCTTTTTTCCATATAATTTCCCTGATTTAAGCTATCTACCCTCTCATCGTGGCCCCTGAATGCTAACTCCTGAGTTCCAGGAAAATGGTTATATCAATTAATTGTCGCAAGAGAGCGTGATTTTTTTTTTACAGCCTCATTATGTTGTCTATTAGTCTCGCGTTCAGGTGTATTTAAAGCCGTGTAAATATTTGGTTTACCAAATAAATCTAATTATAATTGACTATACGTGTGCTCTTGTGATACATCGTATTTTTGAAGTGCCCTAAATAAATCTTTCAAGTTATAATACCCGCTTCTAGTCCAAGGATTTTGATTTTGTCCAATGTTGTTTTTAGAGAAAAGCAAACATGCCCAACAAAAAAGTTTATTTTTGGCTTCACTTCCAGTCAGCCATTGGTATTTTTGATACCAGTTTACATTAAATGATCTATTTGAACCTTTCCCGCCAGCGGCAGTATTTACTAATGAAACCATTTTGGCGTTGGACGGCAACTGTTTTTTACAATAATTTTTTTTATCATGCGGCAGAGATGTAAATTCTTGAGATAAAAGTTCAATAACAATATCTTTACTTTTGGTAATACTTACAATTTAAGCTGCATTCGAAGCGTTTCCTTCCATTTTTTAAATACTTACGCTGTTAGGCTTACTTAACCCAATTTTTCGAGCCGGCAAAAAATCACTTAAAATGTTTAAAATTAAAGGTACGCAGTCAGCGACATATATACTTGGAATGCTGATATTTAAAGTTCCATTCATAAAATACACAGGTTGCGCAGAACTATCTAACTCCCCTATGGGCGAAATATCTGCCACAGGAACGCATGCGCAGTATACGAATAGTCTCTTTCCCGAATTCATCAACGACAAACCGATTCCAGTCAGTCAGCGCGCTCTCCTTGTTTAGATAACGTAGTTAAAAACTTAACCACGAGACAGGCTCGTCCGCCGGTAAATTCAAACCAACACAGCTTTATCTATGCAACAGAACAAATCTAGATCAGGAGCGGAGCAGCAGCCGAAGTCCGTTCTCGGTCTGCTTCGGTTAGCTTCGTACGAGTTGTTTGCGTGGGCCAGTGTTGACAGGTTTCGGTTATTTCTCCCGATCCCATGAATCAAGTACGAAATCTCACGATTTTTAACTTTATAGAAATATCAATCAGCGAATCTCACGACATTGATCTTTGCAAATTGCAATTTTATTGCAGTTGAGGTTTGAAACTCTGTTTCTATTTTCACATTGCACTTGCTCAATATACGGAGTTCAAATAGTTCCAGTATAATCCAAATGAAATCTAAAATCTGAATAACGAATGGCGAATGTCAAGATCCCACTAAACAATTTTGATAACGATACCTAGTTGTTTTGGAGAAAAAATCATTAGTACTAAAAATAGCAGATGACTCTCTAAAATTTCCGGGTCTTAAGATTTGTTTTTCAGATTTTTTGCGTACCACACTCGAAAGCAGCAGTAGAGAGAACATTTTTTCAAATTTATTTAATAAAAACTCAAATACGCAACAAACCTAAAGTGAAAACAATAGAAGGCATTTTATATACCAAAAGTTTGTCAAGAGACAAAAATCGCTACGATTTTTGTATCACAAATAGCTAATACGATTAAAAAGTTAGGTTGTGGTCACGTATTTTATTCAGATAAAAATAAGATAGAAACTCCAGTGATACAGATGAATAGCGTCTTTCTTTTTGTCTGTTTTGTGTTAGTTTTACACTTTTATTTATAAAAAAAATATGGCGTTTTTTATAGCACAAAGTGATGGATATTTGTTTAAGCTTGTAAATTTGTTTTAATAATATTTTGATATCGTAAAATGTTTCTCAGTTTTATTAAAATAAATGATGATAGAATAAAATTATTTAATCCTATAGGATTGATTCGGAGCAAAAATTATATATAATTTTTGCTCCGATGCAATCATTACTGGCTCGCGATTTATCAGGAATTTCGGTGATCAATTCTCACGTTCTTTTTTAATGTCTTCTGGCAACACTGCAGGTAGCGCTGGCGCGTCTCGCTAAAGCAGTGTTGCCAACGACACGGTAATTGCCGTGTTTTTACGGCTTTCCAAACCGAAGGTACGTGGGTTTACTGTCCTGCCGCGCATATAGAAACACGACTTTTTCGTGTAAAATCTCCAAACACATACTTGGCCATTTATGCACGAAAAAGGCTAAATATGAAGGTAAAAAAATGAGTAGCATTTTAATTTGCCAAACAATCCACCCGCCAAGTAGATTGTGAATCGCTCATTTTTCCGTGTGGACAGTTGACAATGTATGAATGAAACTTCGGTTATTCATCTTGAACTGTTATGTAGTGCAAGTTTACCGTTTGACTTTATATGCTTTCTTTATAGACGTTAGTCACTAGACTAGATGTTTATGCGTAACAGAGTGAGAGTAGCGTGATTAACAATACGAAACTATGTTTTATTTCATGGTAGATTTGCCACCCGTCATTCTTTGCTAAGGACAGTTCTTACTTTGACCCTTATGTCCTTCCATAATACTTCAACCGAAAATGTCCTTACGTCACTGTATTCGATAATGTAAATTAATAATAGGCACATGCACACTAACCCTAGGTACGTACAATCCGATAAAGTCGCCCATTGAATATGGACTTTTTGTTTAATGAAGTTTCTCTAATTGTGGAAAATTAGATAATTGTAGTTTAAGCGACAGATTTTTTTTAAACAAATAAGTACTGCTAACAAATGGAAATATATGTATATTTAATGAAGTCGGAATTTAAAATTCAAAAAAACATATTTTCCATTATATCACTATGTCGTTCGTATCGATGTTTCTGTGTACCTAATGTAAAATGGAGGGATTTGATTTATTCAGAATTGTTAATATATTTTAATTTTAAGGAAAGCTGTCAACAGTTTTATGAATATGCTAAAAATGACAAAGGTATTTTAACTGCCGCTGAGTCGAACAAAAATACGTGTTTAAATTTAAAGCGTGAATAAAAAAAGTCTTCCTCCGCCACGGCTTTTATTCCCTGTCGGTTTGTCAACACTGCGCTAAATGCTATGGCGTGGCTCGTGCTTGTGTCGTTTTTAGCAGGGAACTGAAACCTTAAATACGAATTATCGCAGCTGCCACTTGTCACTTGCTTGTCACATTTAGTTAGCGAACTTGCCACAGATGCCCCTGCTTCCATTCGACAGACAACAGATACGTCAAAATTAGACCAATCACGTCATCTTATTCCCGATTGTCCCGCCCTCCCTTGTCTTTTTGGTATTCGTCTGCCATTTTAATTTTTAATGTGTTGATGAAAATTATTTTCTGTGTGATTTTAATCACAAATCATCGGCTTAGAAATGTAAATTGAGGCTTTATTACTGTTCCAGGTAAGTGTTGTTTTATGTATTAAAGACAAATCATTAGCCTATTGTCAATACCGGTGCTGAAACATGGTATTCTATTACGTTTTATAGCTCAGTAAACAGAAACATTTTTCCAGGTATTTTTAATTTTAAATTGTACGTGTAGTTTGTTAAAGATATACAGTTTTTTCGTTTTTCGTTATTTTAAAGTGCAGTTATCAGCAAGTCTGTCAACAAAATATACTTTGAGGCTTCAAAATAATACACACCCTAATGTATTTCCAATACCAATATGTTCCGAAGACTAGGCTAATATTAATAATTTATTTATTATATTATGGTTTATTTAAGTGAACATGGTTTCGTAATAATAAAATAAATGATGAAAGTTGGCAATAGTGAATTTGGCCATTTCTGTTTTGTGGTCTTTGTGTCATAAATAATGATTTTAATCAAACTTTTTTTTATTGTAGATGTAAATAGACAAATCAGATATTGTAGTTTGGTAAGTACCATTTTCTTAATCATATTTAAAACATATTTCGTGCTAGGTGTAACTATTTAGATGATGTTAATTCCAGAACATTCAATGTGATTTATATTTTTTCTGTTTGTCGGAAAAATTAATTTTGTAGTTTGCCATCCATACCCAATCTTACTGTCTCTGTATTTTCTCTAATATGGCTGCAGTCATAGCAGCTTCTTCCTTTAGCAGAGTTTAGTACTCATGTAAATATCCATTGTGTAAGAATTCCTATTACACGTAATGTCACAAAGGATTATAAAAACATTTTTTTTTATTTTCCCAAAACTCTTGCCACATTAGAAGCTTGAAAAACAGCTTACTGAATAAGACCTAAAAACTGTGCCAATTTCTATGTATGTTGAGACGAGACCATTTTTCAATGTCAGATTTTAATAATGCTGATGTCGGGTGCAAAATGAGCTTAATTATTCAAACAGACTACAGCCAAAAGTGTTATTTTCTACTATCTTAACAAATATGCTCACTCTGTTGGCCTGGAGGACAAGTTTTTTAAAATTTACAGTAATGAATTTCAAAAATGTGTTTTTTTTTTGTGGCGAGCACAATATTGTTAATGATATAGTAAAATTTAATGTCTTCTTAAGTCTTTACAAATATTTAAGAGAAAAAAATAATGAGGATAAACCTATAATGGGTACTCATCTAGACGTATACGTTTATTTCCGAAGTGAAGACCGGGCATATTCAGGAGGTTTTTTGGATGTTCTTTACATCCCTCATGTGATTGGTTGAAGCAAGATGGCGGCCTTTTGCTTTTAAGTTTTACAGACTGGTATTTTACCGCTCTTAGGCATACAGTGTTACAAATAATAACGGTTACGTATATCAGTTGGTGCATGGCATGAGAAAATGTTCACTTGCTGGACTATAACACAAGTTGTCAATTGGCATACATATGTTTGTGTGTAGCATCCCTACGTTAAGCTTCGGAAATAAACATAATCTTGACGAGTACACTTTAACTCTGGATTGCCCTACTGGACACTATAGAAAGCACAACATTTCTACTGACGGCAAAATCAATAGCAGTAATAAATAAAAAGTTGAAACGTAACTAAAGTTTTTTTTATGTACCATTCAATTAATAAGTAAAGTTAAATAGTGCACCTGATTTGTATGATATAAATAACTATTAGGTACTTAGTGTATTTGTTTTGTTTCATGTTAAATGCTCAGTGGAATTGGACCTACACACAAGCCCAGCATGATGTTAACGGAACTGAAGAAATCTGATTAGAACCTTCACCCGATTGTGACTTTTACCTTGCTTTAACATTCTCAAGTGAGCCATGTTATGAGTTGACTTGATAAAAATTTCATTATATTTATATTGACTAAATTAAGAAATTAGTAAAAAACTAGTAAAAATGGGACATCGTTGTTTTACTTTTAAATACGATACGGTTTTGTATTGCTTTTAAAGGTTAATTGATGTTTTGGTATTTTATGCTTTGTTGTATGTAAATATTTGTTTTAGCAAATAGCCGCTATTGACATTTTTGATATTTTCTCTGAAAATTCTTTTATGAAGTCCAATAAAATATTTTTTAACATGTAAATACAACAAGGTTATAACATTTCAAAACATTAAAGTGACCTTTAACTGTCAATGATCATATGGTAGATTCCCCTACGTCCCGCTTCCGCCATTAGTACTTTGGACCGTACCACGGAGGGCGCCACCATTGACAGAAATGTTGCGACCAATTAGCACGCTCTTAACGATTCTTTCCTGTTCTGTGGTTTTTAGTATCACTCTGGAGTTGGTAAAGGGTGCATCGAAGGCATGTCTCAATTTGGCGTCACGAAGCAACCGTGTCGCCGTATTTCCACGTAAACATAATATTTACTTTGTTGAATCTAGACTGTAAAAGGGTTCTTGCGGTGTGTCGGCTTTTTCGCTGATGGAAATCTGCTAGCAACCTTTATTTCTCTTTGCGATTGCCGGATCCATACAGCTGGCTTTCATAGTTTTAATTTACGTGGGTAACATCCATATCTTTATGAAAAATATTTTTTAAGTTTTCAACCTATTACAATAAGTATTTCTACATGGACATCGGCGTATTAAACTAAAAATTTACTAAATCTTTCATAAATATGTGTTCTATGTGAACTGATATACCTACCACCATACACAAATATTAAGACGCGTCCTGTAACCTTTTAACTGAGCATGCGTTCCTGTGGCATTGCGCGCGGTCGGAGAAGGAGGCATTCTTGGTTCAAGCTAGAGGTGGTAAAAACTGTTATTTTTTAATAACAGTTCCGTTTCGCACCTGTTTCGCTTACGGAACAGTTCCAAAAACCTGTTACTTTTTAACAGTTGTTCCAACGTTGGAACTTTGAGATTCTCGGAATAGCTTGTTACATGCGACGGTTGGGTTTGCTTGGGTAAGTAACAAGTTTTTGGGTAACATGCAACAAGCAACAGAACGCGGAATAGGAATAGTACTTAGATAAAATTACGACGGACGTGTAAATAGCTTCGGATTTAAAATTCTTCATGTTAAAAAGGAGTATATTGTTACTTGTCATGTACATACATATTATGTGTATATTATTCGGATGCTTTCGTGAATTAATTCTTTGTACTGTTCTGTCCTCCTTAGTTAAAACGTCCTAACTACATTTTTTTCCATTTTCGGCTTATTGCATGTATTGATTGTCCGATACCATATTAATTTTAAACTGTCCTAACGGTAAATTTTGATCAAGTTAGGACTATTTATTTTTATAAATGCTAAATTGGTCGTTCTAAACTAGGGAGAATAGATGAATATGGTATCAGACAACCAATATATGTATATAAGTCGAAAATCAAAATAAATATATTAAAATGGCATCTTTTCAGATAAAATTCCCGATTACTTTTTATAATTACGATGAGGCCAGAACCCACCTGGGGTTAGATAAATTAGAGTACAGGAGGAAAAAAGCTGATGTCTACTTCCTGTTTAAACTAATAAACGGTAATCTTGAGTGTCCAGATCTGCTATGGCAGGATGGCTTAAGAGCACCCGTTAGACAGACCAGAGCTACTGAACTGTTTGCAGTACAATTTCATCGCTGCAATTACGGCGTTTCTCACCAATATGTCAGGAATTGCAGCCAGTGGAAATAAAATACGCGTTGACTTCTTCTCACATACTTTTGATTCATTTAAGCGACATGTTACTAAACTGAAGTTATCTTAGGTCTATGTTTCTGTTGCTGTTGTTATTATTGCAATATTTTATTGGGTATTGTACCCGTTAATAAATAAATAAAAAATGAAGTTAGGACGTTTTAAAGGAGGGCAGTGTTATTGAAAGTATAATTTAAGATAATTATTTTTTTTAAATAAAAAATAAATTTATAATGATATATTCAAAATAAACTTTTATAGAAAATAAAAAAAATGGATCTTAACAATATATAAAAAAGTGATACAGAAAAAACAAAACGCTCAGCCTGACATCCTGACAGAAAACGTCTAAGTGTAATGACATGTTAGGCGGGAAACCGCAAAACGCCAAAAGCAGCGGAAACAAAAACCGCTTTTTTGTTTGAGGACATACTGCAGAATCGCTCGGCGGCGCGGCAGGGGGATGGGACCTGGAGGGTCACATTCTCCGTTTGTCATCAGTTCTGTTTTACACATTTCGCACGTTTTGTTAATATAGTAGCTGTTTGTGCTGCTGAAGCTGAAGGCCTGTTGGAAGAACCACGAATTCGCAGATATGCAGTGCACCCGTATAACAAGCTACGTTCGAGGATGCCCCAAATTTTTGGAAGATATTAGAAAGCACCCCGATAAATTTTTTAAGTACTATCGCATGTCAATTGCATCATTCGATGAAGCACTTTAAACTCTACTTCCTCTTATCACGAAACGGGAGAATTCTTTCAAAATGCCAATTAGCGCAGAAGATAGGCTGACCGTCACACTCAGGTAACCTACCATATGTAATTCATACTTGTACAAATAATGCAGCGTCCTTGGTCAAAATCACGACAGATACTGAACTGCAAGTCGCAAACCGCAGCGGTTCAGTAGACAAAATGTCATCAGCCGTTAGTTTGTGTATGTTCCCCTCGCCCAAACCGCAAATCGCTTTTCCGCCGACTCGACGCGGGCTAAATTTTGCCGCCGATCGCAGCGGCAGGCGGGAACGTAATATGTCTTTGGGCATTGGGATTACACTGCTGGCGGTTTTCAAGCGCGCCGCTAGTTTTAGCGTTTTTGCGGTTTTCCGCCTAATATGTCATTACACTAACAGCGGGTTGCACAAAACTTTTAATCAAGCGTTAAATCCTAATTCAGGGTTAAAAACAAAAGATATTCAGTTTAACACAGCGTTAAATTTTTTTTCTTTCTGCAAGAGCCCAAATTTTGAGCTAATCCGTGATTAAACAGACAAATGCCACTAAAAAACCAAGGTGTTGTTTACTTTTTCATTTGTTTTTAACCCAGAGAGCACTTAACGCTGAATTAAACTAATTCCACAATATGGTGGGATTAAAGTCATGTTTTTTTTAACATGTTTGATAAAATATTGGTTACTTTGGCAAAAGTTTATGTTCTAGTACAAGAAATTAAAAGACAACTCCTTCCTTCAATATTTTAAAAAACAACTATATAACTTTTATTGCAGATGGGCATCTAATTTATCATAAACCCAACCTAAGCAGGTACCTACCTTCACACACTAACAAAAAATGTAGGAAAAATAAAGTTCATCGTTTATAATGTAAATTTTACCAAAAATTATATAAATACCATAACAAAATTACCTCGAAAATTACTCTTTATAATATTATTTTGTTGTTAGACATGCAAACATATTCTATTCCTCAAATTCTTGTTCCTTATTATAAACTATTCTTTATGGCATTATATTAAAACAGTTTTCCTACTGTAGTCTTCTATAAAAATATAGATATTCTGCTAAATTTCCGTCTGCTTACTTTTCTTCAATCACATAGTTTTCTTTAACACCTCTCTTAGTTTAAATAGCAAACCCTTTTGTGGGTTTAAAAATAATATAACAACTTGAAGAGGTAGTTATTTTCTGAATTACTTTCGTCCTAACGTCGCAAAATAATCTTTATTACAGCAAGTAAAAATACTGGAATGCAAGCAAGTTTGTATTTGTATTAATCATTTCTTTTATGTTACTCACGGCTCTCTCGATAACAGAAAAATAAAGGGCTTGTACGTAAACAAAACAAATAATCTAATTTATATTTTTTTAAAAAACAAAACACTGACGTACGTATAACCTAACCTCAAAGATTTCAAGATTTATAAGTACCGTGTTGCCAGACCCAGACATTACTTTATTTGATACTGGATTTTAATTGCGAAAGTACTAAATTTAATGAAAATGTACTAGATCTTCACACAACAGACCAGGCAATGCACTGACACAGGAGATATAAAGAACCTGTACCTACTTGGTGTAAAAAAATAAAATATGTAATTATTCCTAATTTTAAAAATGAAACAATTACTTTCAATCTCTGAAAAAGGTAGGATCTAATCTGCGGCAAAACAAAACAAAAAATACGAGACCTGTAAAATATGATTCGAGTATCTCTTAAAAACGTCGGATGGCATTTTCTACTAAGGTTTTGACTCAAGTGTACTAGCGTACTAGGGATATCCTAAATCCTAAAAAGGTTGTAGATTTAGTACAATTGTAGTAGACTGGCAACACTGTTCATTACCGGATCCGAGCCTGGCGTTTCGATGGACAAAATTTCATCGATCCGGATGACTTTGCGAGAAATACGTAACTGAATCAAGAATGAATGCAGAACGAAATAAAATAGCGCTGGAGTGTCGCAACGTAATTTGTTTCAAGTGCATATTCAACTTTCTTAAATTTAAAAATAACATTAATGCCACAGATCAAACTTAAAAAAAAGCATATCAATTATAACTATAATAAAATAATATAATTAAAATAATAGTTTTTATTATGGAATCTTTATGTAGTTTTACAAATTTCCAGGGAATAATGAACAAAGATATAAAGTAACTGATGTAAACTTATGTTTTGAAAAATCACAAAACATGTAAATAACAAATTTTTATTTAAAAACTACTTTAACATTGCTGTCACCAGTAGGTATTTTTTAAGCCCATCTTTACATCAAAATATCTGCAAGGTTTTTTCTTGTGACTTATCTGGTACCTGTAACAAAAGAAAACAAAGCAAATAAAGTCAAAAAATTACACAATTACGTAATAATTTTAATAAAAGCACTATGTTCTACAGTGTACACCCAAGTAAATAACTTGTTTATAGATCAGGCGCGGCCCGTCCATAAGGTCATTTGGTCAATGACCCACCTAAAATTTTCAGTGATCTACCTAATAATTTATTTTTTAATTTTTTAAAACCAAAAAAGAATCTTTTGTTTCAAAGTTCCATGCTAAAACTCCCCAAGAATGAATAAAGTCAAGCCAGCCATCGTCAAAGGATATCCAAGCTTGTTCCGGGCTGGGTCATATTGTACATTGATCTTATAGGTTTATTTGGACGATATAAATTCATTAAAAGCAAGAGAGAAACAGACATACGCGCTTTAGGAAGTTAAAAAGAGACACAATTGGTCGACGGCCCACCAATAATATCTGGCCACTCCCACTATGGAAATACTCTCAAACCGCCCCCTAAAATATATTATTTCAAAACATTTGGTTCGGAAAAAGAAAAACTAATTAGGTACCTAATATGCGCATTGTAATAACAATTTTAATTAGTGGTTAAACATAAAAAATTATAAATACGATTTCTGTCAGGCCAGCGCTAGCCATCGAATTTAACGGTATCGGACCGATTTTCTGACATAGCTAGCGTAGCTCAAAATCTCTACTCCTTACTCACCCCTAGATCATCCCCTGCTCCCAGTAATAAATTGGCAATATATAAACAAATTATACGACCCATTCTAACGTATGGTGCACCTATCTGGAGCCGCACATCTGACACACAGATGAGTAGGCTCCAGAGAATGCAAAATAAAATTCTGAGATGTGTAACCGCTTTACCGCGTTACACAACAGTTGCCGACTTGCACGAACAAGCTGGAATACAGAGATTTCATGAACATGTTTATGGAATCTCTGATAAGTTCTACAGAACCAAAGTCGGCAACTCAACACTAACAGAAAACCTTACACAAATCAGACATAATGATAACCCCATACATAAACCTTTATACCACAATTTGCCAATTTATTACGAAAATTTCCTTCCTAATCCTAATAATTGATTGGGTTTGATAGACAAGATATATTTAGACCATCACAACGTATTCGCGATACCAGCTGAATCCGTCCAATGTATGGGCGAAAAAGTGCGCTTGTGCGCAGTGGGCGCCAGTCAGATTTTTAAACGACGGTCCTCTCGAGGCATGCGCACTCGGGACGTCTAGCAAAAGTGGTTGTTGAACTCAATGACGCAACGCGGCGAACAGAACCGGGCCGAAAAAATCTCAGTCATTTGTATGTTATGGTATTTTTGGTTGGGGTGGCGAATATAGCGAACCTCTGAAGCTTGTTATTTCGATACAAAAATAGTCTTTACAAAGTGTTACAGACATTTCATACGTTTCGCCAATTATGTATCCAACTTTTAAATATAAGGAATTATTTCGTAGTCTATTTCTTACAAGTAGTGCATAAATAGAAATAGTTTAATTCCAAATTTAAGTTATATGAATATGTGAAAGAATAGGAGGTAAAAAATATAATTTATCTTAAATGCACTCCGGTGTTGAAGTGAATACACACACGGAGAAGTAGAAATATTTGTCAGTGACGTATATTGAGTGTGGTCAAGGTGTCAGAAAGGCACTGATGGGGTGTGTGTGTATTAGGGGCATTGTATAAGGGGTAAGATGGTGTAAGAAGGTCATATATAGTGTCAATGCCTCCTTCCCCTATATTGCATAAGGGTGAGTGTGTCCAAAAGGCATATTTGCGCTTTCGCCAAAGGGGCACTAAAAATACTAGTGGATTAGGGTAGAGGGGAGTATTTTAAAACGGATGGCGAAAGAAAAAAGCGCTTTCGCCAAAGGATCACTAAGATATCAGTGGATTAGAAGGGTGAGTGTCCAAAAGGCATATTTGCGCTTTCGTCAAAGGGGCACTAAAAATACTAGTGGATTAGGGTAGAGGGGAGTATTTTAAAAGGGATGGCGAAAGAAAAAAGCGCTTTCGCCAAAGGATCGCTAAGATATCGGTGGATTAGAAGGGTGAGTGTCCAAAAGGCATATTTGCGCTTTCGTCAAAGGGGCACTAAAAATACTAGTGGGTTAGGGTAGAGGGGAGTATTTTAAAAGGGATGGCGAAAGAAAAAAGTGCTTTCGCCAAAGGATCGCTAAGATATCGGTGGATTAGATTGACATGGGGCCGTAAGTAGTAGCGCTTTCAGCAAAGTATCAAGTGCACACACTGTAAATAGGTGTAAAAATATTTACATCTTACCCTAGAACTTGCTTTGTTCAAGAATTATACAGGATGGGATGCCAATCCAATAAAATATACACATGTAATTTTTTTGATTTACTATTTTACTTCTTAAAACAGTTGCATATTTTATTTCTATTGTTTAGAATACTATGTTTATATTTTATTTCAACTTTCAATTTTGTAAATGTAACGTTTAAAAACATTAAAGAGACGCACTGTATATATATATATATATATATATATATATATATATATATATATATATATATATATATATATATATATATATATATAGATATATATATATATATATATAAACTGAGCTATGTTCGAGGAATTATCGACAGTTTTGTATAGCAAGACAACTCAGATTTAAGCCAACAAACTATACACTTTTTGTTAAAATCTCACTAATGGTTACATTTTTATCATTAATAAAAAGAATAATTACAAGTAATATATTTAGCATTTATTACTCGATAAAAGATTCATGTCATGTAAAATAAATTTTGAAGTACGGTCCTGTCTATCACAAGGCAAACGTTCGACAATGCGCAATCCCGCAGAGGACCGTCTTTGTTTACGGATTCAGCTCGGTAAATTTGCCGCATTCGTAATTGACATTATTTCTCTACTATATATTTTCTCTATGGTATAAACACAGAACTTGAGGTAAAAATAAGGAACAAAATTGTACTCAAAAATTTTGTAACGTAGGTAGTGATAGGTGATAGCTACCTAAAGATATTATTAATGACAATATTTTACCTTTATCAAGAAAATAACAACAAAGGTTTTGTTTCCAAATTTTTTCCTTGGCAGTAAGGTATTTCACGGAATATTGATTGCGTCTAGGATAATCTCTCAAATAACATTCATTTAGAACTCCATTCCTTACATATAGGTTTATCAGGAAGTATGTTTTTGTGCTTTATCTTTCATCAAAAGTCCGATTTTTAGGATTAGGAATTCACCTTCTTTAGAAATATTAGGATCCTTCGGATGTACCTAAAACAAACACATAAATGGATAATAAGGTCAAGAGTATAGTAGTTAAGGAAGCTGAAAAGCAGCAAATTTTTTACGTAAAGCATTTTTAAGGCAAATTTTAAAAATTAACAGAAAACTTACACAAATTTTGCTGGGCCTATGTATCTGTACGGTATTTTATGGTTCAATGGTTTCATACATTACCTTATAGGTAGTACATACTACATATATAAGTACTATGTATATACTCGTATATGTTCAGAAGTTCATTTTCTTCTATATTTGTGTAATTTTCCTATTCGCTTTGCCTATTTTCCCAAAAATATTTCTTTTTGGTTCAAAATAACCTCGCTTTACAAGAAATACAAAACGCTTTGTTGACATCAAAATCTGACGTTTATCGCTCGACTTTTCCCGAAACTGCGACCGCTTCCAAATCTAAAAGCCGATGTTAAGCGATTGCTGTTTCAAGTGGGCCTGGGCCGGCTTTGATTAAATCTTGGGCAACTTGACCAAAATTTAACACCGTGTTAAAATTTAACGCGGTGATAGTTAATCATCCTTTCTGCAACCCGCCGTAAGTGTAATGACATATTAGGCGGGAAACCGCAAAACGCCAAAAGCAGCGGAAACAAAAACAGCTTTTTTGTTTGATGACATACTGCAGAATCGCTCGGCGGCGCGGCAGGGGGATGGGACCTGGAGGGTCACATTCTCCGTTTGTCATCAGTTCTGTTTTAGCTTTGTAGCATGGAGGTCGCACATTTTGTTAATATAGTAGCTGTTTGTGCTGATGAAGCTGAAGGCCTGTTGGAAGAACCACGAATTCGCAGATATTCAGTGCATCCGTATAACAAGCTACGTTCGAGGATGCCCCAAATTTTTGGAAGATATTAGAAAGCACCCCGATAACTTTTTTAAGTCCGTCGCATGTCAATTGCATCATTCGATGAACTACTTTAAACTCTACGTCCTGTTATTACGAAAGGGGAGACTTCTTTCAAAAGGCCAATTAGCGCGGAAGAAAGGTTGACCGTCACACTCAGGTAACCTTCCATATGTAATTCATTATCATTATCAATTCATACTTATACAAATAATGCAGCGTCCTTGTCAAAGTCACGACAGACACTGAACTGCAAGTCGCAAACCGCTGCGGTTCAGTAGACAATATGTCATTAGCCGTTAGTTTGTGTATGTTCCCTCGCCCAAACCGCAAAACGCAAATCGCTTTCCCGCCGACTCGACGCGGGCTAAATTTTGCCGCCGATCGCAGCGGCAGGCGGGAACGTAATATGTCTTTGGGCATTGAGATTAACACTGCTAGCGGTTTTCAAGCGCGCCGCTAATTTTAGCGTTTTTGCGGTTTCCCGCCTAATATGTCATTACACTAAGTACTGAAAATAACAGATCAACAGGAACAGGCCAGCAAAAATTTAAAATGCAAAAGTAACAACAGTTCGGCAGAACGCGACAAACCCAAATTAATATTATTTCAGCCGTAGCCGGCCGATGAGCATGATATGATAACTGTTGCAATTTGCGCTGTTGCCCAGTGAGAACGGTTTCTTAATGCAGAACGTCCGTTTTGTTACTCGGAACAGTCGAAGCCTTGGAACAGATATTCTATTAAATTGATAACTGTTATAATGTTCCTCGTTCGTAACTGTTCCAAAATAACTGTTCCTGTTATTTTGTGTCACATCTAGTGCAAGCGTTGTTAGACCAAGTATGTATGTCGCTGTACGCAGTGCATAAGACAATAAGACACAATAACTAATTTACTTAGGCACTTAATCAAGCGTTCACACTAACGAAAATGCCGAAAATGATACTGAAAGTACCTATAATCAGCGAAAAACAGTAATCAATATAGATCAATTCACCCACTGTCACTACTGTTAGTGTCACCCTTTACCCTCAACCCCTCATCAAAACGAATTTCCCCAGTTTCAAATATTCCATTATCCTGGTATTCCTGGTTCTTTTGACCGTCGAAAATATAATTTTAAGAAAATAAACATTAAAAATCTAAACCACATCACAATAAAACACTCAATAATATACTACGTATTAAATAAATTAATATTTGCCATTATTCCAGAAGTACAAACAAGTTTTATTAACTTTATTGTATTCTACTAAAGCCCAAATAAATTTTCCATACATGAAAAAGTGCGCAAATCGGCAACATGCGGCAAATCCAAGTCTGCCGCAAAGCACATTTTGAATCTCCGTGTTCTAACAACAATTAAGATTTACTTAATTGTATGTTTGGTTGCCTGCAATGAATACTAATACAGAAAGAATACCAACGAGCGTTGTTATTTGTCGCAGCACGGATTGATTCGAATGACAAAATGTCATTCAAATTACAATTGGTCTGGCCGTGGCTGGCGATTGAACTAAAACTGGCGCAGGCGCAATCTAAAACTTCATATTTTTGGTTATTTTAAATATTTTAAAGTTGCAAATAAAACTTAAAAATTTATTTGGAATCAAAACCAAATAGGTTTAATGCCAAATAAATGCTTTAGTTTTAAATCCACTTTAGAATATCACTTATAGTATTAATATGAAAAGCAAAATCAAACTTGACGAAGTTGAAACCTGTAACTTTATTATAAAAAAGAAACACAAATATAAACATTTCATAAATAGCTTAAAACAATACAACACTTTATTGGCATTCACCCTGCTGTAACCGCCTTAAGGATTTGGAGTGTTGCACATGCGCACACAACCTAAGATTTGAATAAAAGAGTTCGATGGCGAACGAAGAGTCTCTTCTGCTACTAACTGCCTCGATAAACTAATATCCCATAATGTAAGTCAAATGTATTATAAGTGATAAGCGCAATGTAACCGACTGTGATATATTATATTATAATAAATGAAACAGAAGTATTAACGCGGCTATTATTTAATAAAGTGCAACCAGGATATTTCACCGACTACCAGCGTTATTTCACACCCATGCCTAAATTTTAAAACATCATAAAATTTATAGAAATCAAAATTAATTTAAGGCATACAGAAAGAATAGGAGAATGTAAACTGAGTATACCTAAGAAAATGTCCTTAATCACAATCCTGTCAAAAAATAGATATAACTTGTCCTGATAATGTCAAACCAAATAAGTTAGTCTTCGATTGGGCAGTCTGTGCTTTTGAACTCGACATACACTTGTATGACATTCAAAAGAAAAAAGGATTTCAGGTTTTTATAATACAATACATTACATGGGTCTCCGGTGGCCGAGTTGGTAAGGCGCCAGCTTTGCAGCGGTGCAAGCTGGTTTTTTATTTTATCTTTTCCAGCGATCCTCAAATTAATTGTATATATTTAAATAGAAACTTGTAAATAATAAATAATTTTTAACCTTGTGTAAACTTAACCCCAATGACTCTGCAAGCCTGGCGGAAAGAGTCGCCTCCCCTGTATCTCCGCTACACATGACAACCAAGGGCTAACACCAGCCCCTGCCGCACTCCGGCTGCCTTGTCGGGTTGGACCTCCCCAGTTGGGGGTTGTAACCCGGACCACATTTGTATATAGTAGTTTTAAGTTGTCAATGTAGATGTGTATATATGTAAGAAATAAATATGTTTGAAAGTAGCTTTGCAACCGAGAGGCGCGGGTTCGAATCCCGCTTCGACCATGGATATTTTTTAATTGGTGTTGGAAGATGGTAGAGGAAATCTTCCTCGACCGAGGTGGTACCACCCCACACATCCTCTTAAAGGGCTGGTGAAACCCCTACGGATATTTCCAGCTCTGGATGTGTGAGTCGATTCCCCAGTACACCCACGGTACATAGTCAGAAAAAAAAATTACAATATTTTTCAGGTTGGCTCAAACAGTCGGATATTCTTCTGTGAAGCTAATTCGATTTTTTGTCAAAAGAATATTATTTGCAATAATTTTTTAGAGTTTTGAAAGCTGTAAAACCTAGACGTGGCGTTAATGCACTAGAACTGAAACACAAACACTTAATACTTAGACACTGTAAAATAGACCACTGAGAAACTTATAATGATATGAAATAAAGCTACACTACCATGGTTCTTAGGTCGACTCTTTCTGTTTTGATAAAAACAATAAAATCTATAATAGTGCCTGCTGCAATATACTTGTTTGTCTGTTGTGATCCTTCCTACAATTCAACAAGAAACCTAAAATTAATGAATATATGACTATTAGCACTTTAAGTACCTACATTATAATGCGCATATTTAGGAAAGACACTGGAAGGTTACTTTTACAGCATAATTTTATCTGTATAATAGAATAAAAATTCGCTAAAAACATGTTGATGGCTACAATTGGTCTATTACTACTATTGTCAAGAAAAAGTTATGTTTATTGCACAGCTTTCGTACAAGATTGATCCATTGTATATCAACTTTTTTTCACGTAAGATGTAGGTAGGTATAAAAGAAAATTGCTGCCGGAATATATGTATAAGTATACCAACCAAACCTTTTAGCAGCTTACCTTATTTTTGCTTTAAAGAAAACAAGTTATGTGCCATCATAATAATACTTACAAGATATGTAATTTTATTTAAAAGATTGATTGAGTATTTAATTTAAAAGATTTTACTGGAACACTACTTTAAAAATTGTACTGGCAGCCTTGTCGAGCACTCAATTGGCAACACACGAAATCATTGGTGCAATATTCGAATACTACGTCTCTTGGTCTGAAGCTTAACAACAAAGAGTAAATAAAGTATCCAGCTATTATTGGTTTATAAATGAAAAATTTCATCACCTCCTTTCCTTTTAAAGTTAGTCATAATGATACATTTCGTTCTTGTTAGAATGCTATAATTAAATAAAAAGCTATAGCAAAGTCAAAACTGATCAGCAGCCATTTTTATTTCGTCTAAAAAGAAATTGTGGACGAGTCCACTTTAGCTTCCAGACCGGCCAGACAAGAAAGTTTTTTTTATCTGACATCCCACGTAGACTTCAAGCCTAAGTACTAACGTACCGTGGGTGTCTGAAGAGAAGGGAAATGTAGTCTATTGACACGGGATTTGAAGGATTGGAGGTTGGGACGGAAAGAGAAAACATCTGCAGGCAATTTGTTCCATAATCTGGATACTCTAGGTATGAATGAGCGAGAGAAGTGGTCTGTTCTAGGCTTTTGTAGCTGGACAGTAAAGGGATGCATACGTAACGCGCCTCTTGTTGTTCTGTTAGGGACATTCAAAGGAGGAATAATACCGGCTAGTTCTTCAGAGCAAAATCCGTGGAAGTAGCGGTAGAAAAGGGATAAATCCCCTACAGCGCGGCGATGAGCGAGAGAAAGGAGTTTTCTCGTGAGGGCTGGGGCATTGATAAGTCGATTGGCTCTCTTTTGGATAGAATCAAGGATCTTAAGTGTCGAAGGTGATACCGCTCCCCAGATGTGGGAGCAGTACTCTAGGTTAGGTCTTATTTGGGAAACATAGAGAGTGTATAAGTTGGAAGGGGAGAAGTATTTTCTGGCTCGAAAGAGAAAACCAAGCTTTTTAGCTGCCGATGTGGCTACTGAAGTAATGTGTTTGTGCCAGCTGAGATCATGTTCGAAAGCGACGCCAACGAGATCGAAGGTTTCGTTGTTTTGTAGGGCTTGGCCATTCATGTGGATGGGGTAAGCGTTGTCAGATTTTTTGCGTGAGAGGGAGCAAGACTGGGTTTTGGAGGCGTTGAACTGAACAAGGTTCTTGGCACCCCAGTCTAAGATTAATTGAAGATCTTGGGAAAGGGATAGGTACATAGATCTGCGTCCATTATCCAACTCCTGATTCGAAACTTGTCTGGAAAAATGAATATTGGAGTGAAGAGTACTATCGTCAGCATAACTGTGGATGGGATTAGTAGTTGAAGAGAGCAGGTCATTAATTTATTTATTTATTTATTTATTTATTTACACCCATTTAACAGTTTGAAACCAATTAACAAATGGGTACAACAGATAATTATAACTTAAAGTACAGATACTAATATAGTTATACATAGACATGTAAAATATTGCAGAATAGAAAAATGGATTAGAACATTACAAGACAAAATACAAGGTACAAAGTACAAAGTAAGAAAAGACAAAAACAAAAATTAAACCGGGGTACACTATTAACAATTAACAACTCTTAAGCATGTCCAAAAAAAAAAGAAAATTAATCACAAAAGTACAAAAGGTGGACCACAACAGAGTGTCAGGTCAGACGTACGCTATTTATGCCACAATAAAAAATATCAAACCTATCTTGGTGCATATTGTACGTACTGCACATTCTATTTATGGGTGAGAATTTACAGATATTGGTGCGCGGTGTTGGGACGTAAAATGTGTATGGATGGCGAGATGATGCTCTAGGAATCAGGAATTGTAAGGAATTCAGAATCTCACTACATTCCACCCCATTATGCAAGATCTTGTAAAGAAATTTCAGTTGAAAAACCCTGCGTCTATTCTCCAAAGAGTCCAACGAATGTCTGCGCAATAAGTCCTCCTGAGGCACACCAATATCCGGGTAGTGGGCATCAATTTTGAAACTCAAGTACTTCAAGAATCGTCGCTGAACCCTTTCAAGTCGATTAATATGTATCTGATAATATGGCGACCATATCACCGAAGCATACTCCATTCTGGACCTCACAAATGCGTAAAACAGTAGTTTTAAGGCAGTGATATTCGAAAAATCACGCGAATTTCGTATAACGAACCCTAGTAATTTGAAGCAAGTCGATAGAAGAGAGTTTATATGAGGAACAAAGGAAAGTTTACTGTCCAACAATACACCAAGATCACCATAAGAATCTACTCTTTCTAATGGATTATTATTGATTGCGTAATCGTACGGCAGTGTGATACGTTTTAGCGAGAACGACATAACCTTACACTTATTTATATTTAAAGGTAGGTTATTTATAGTACACCAGTCGTGGATCTTGTCAAGTGAGAGCTGAAGTTTCCCACAGTCTTCCAGACTCCCTATGCGGGCATATATCTTCATGTCATCAGCATAAAGAAGTGTGTGACTTTCAAGGTTTTCGAGAATGCAGTTGATAAATATGTTAAACAACAAAGGACCTAAGATGGACCCCTGTGGTACTCCAGAAGGAGCACTCATATGGACAGACGATTGACCACAACACTCTACTGTCTGCTTCCTATCCGCCAAATAAGATTTAAAGAAATTAATCAAATTATCTGAAAAGCCAAAAGTGTGAAGTTTACTAAGCAGAATGTTGTGATCAAGTCTATCAAACGCCTTTGAAAAATCCGTAAAAATAACATCCACCTGACAGTTCTGATCAAATGCTTCCGCTACAAATTGTGTTAAACAAATTAGGTTAGATATGGTTGATCTCCCCTTGACAAAACCGTGCTGGCTTTCTGCGACTTTATTCTTAACCTGAAAAAGTAATCTCTCATGCAGAATCATTTCAAAACACTTAGAAAAGTTGTTAACAATACTTATGGGGCGATAGTTTTCTATTTTTCCCCTGTCCCCCTTTTTAAATACCGGAATGATTTTGGATGTTTTCCAGATATCTGGAAATTGCGACGTTTTTAAAGATAAGTTAAAAATTATGGTAAGAGGTTCAGCAAAAAGGCAAGCACAATCATGCAATAAAAAAGATGGTATTCTGTCTGGACCCATAGTCCCCTTCTGTTTCATCCTTTTCAGGCAACGTGAAACATGAGCTTTATCAAACTTCGCTACAAAAATAGTATCCGTTGCAGCAGCAGTCTGACGATTATCCACATTACCAGGCAAAACATAGGATGATTGGAAATGGTTGGCAAACGCATTTGCAATGTCGGCATGATCTCTAAAACTGTTTTCACCCAGTGTCATTATTTCAGGAAATTGCTTATTATTTTTCTTACTATTTATTAATTGCCAGAATTTCGTAGGATCAGATACAATACGATTTTCAATATCTTCACAATACCTTTTATAAGCATTGTTTACTTCATGTTTTACTAGAGTTCTCATTCTCCTAAATTCTAATAGATCGGCATGCTTACCAGTTCGCTTGAACCTCCGCCACACTACAAACTTTTTCTTAACTGTTTTAATTATCTGTGAATTGAACCAAGGTGGATAATTTCTGCGACGCTTCCTCGTCTTAGGCACAAAAACATCCAAAGCTTCATAAATTTTTAAGTAAAATAATTCACAAACAGAGTTTACATCACTGACGGCAGTTAAAAAGTCCCAGTTTATGTTACTAAAATGTACATACAGATTTACAAAATCAGCCTTTCTAAAGTTATAATAGACGCAGCTAGTTTTTTGCTTATTAAATTTTTTCTCATTAGCAAAACTAAAAAACGTTATCAGTGGAGGATGATGATTATCTTCAGGCAATAATACATCCTCAGCCTTTTCAACTTCACACGTAAGTATTTCGGAATTACACAGGACCAAGTCTAATAAACGACCATTTATATTCTTAACAAAATTATACTGAGTGAAGTTAAAGAATTGCATATAATTTAACAAACACAGGGTTTTCTCATCAGTACATTCACCAGATAATGCATTTGACAAGTCCGGTAAGTTAAAATCACCCAAAAATACAACTTTAGATTTGTATAAGTATCCCAATTCACTTATTATCTCGAATAATTGATTATAGTTATCGACATTCGTATTAGGTGGTATATAGACCAAGAATAAATAAAAAGAATATAAATTTAAAGTTACTCTAACACTAAGTAAATCAATGGACCTCGGGTTATTATTAATTTTTAAAACTGAAACCTCATAAATATTTTTTACTGCCAAAAGCACTCCACCCCCCCTGGTGCAACCCAACTGTAGGTAATCTCGATCTGCACGATAAACTGTATAACGCGAATCAAATAATTCAGTATTAAAAACATCAGAGTCCAACCAGGTTTCCGAGATCGCCAATATGTCGAAGTTTGTAGCCAAAACAGAATTCAGAAATTCATTCGTTTTGCTCCTTAGGCCTCGCACATTTTGATAATAAACTGATATTTTAAAGTTATTTCGCTGGCTAGAAGATAAATTACTTTTTATTGTAGAAGAATGCGGAGAATTAATATTTGCAGTATTAGATAGAAATAGGTGCGTTTCACCTAAAAGACTCATTGGTTGCTATTTGACTAGTCGAAGGATATCACCCCTAACCTTTTCAATTAACTGTTTATGAGCAAAACAACTATTATAATC
Organism: Philopedon plagiatum; assembly: GCA_963971165.1. Classification (NCBI taxonomy): domain Eukaryota; kingdom Metazoa; phylum Arthropoda; class Insecta; order Coleoptera; family Curculionidae; genus Philopedon; species Philopedon plagiatum. The sequence continues at coordinate 70,932,316 of OZ020193.1, forward strand.
CCATGCAGCATGATTAACTGGAATGTCTAGTTTTTGTTTCTCCTTAACATTAACACAATTAATACATTTATACTGATCTTTGGAAACCCTGCAGGTCTTGATATCATGACTACCGGAACATAAAGGACAAGACAATGCTTTTTTACAAAATTTGACAGTGTGGTTATAACCGTTGCATTTAAAACAGCGTGGAACAGAGAGTGCCATTAATGTGAAGAAGAAACAGGGTTGGTGCCAGGACTGAACCTTGGGGGACACCAGCATTGATAGGATGGAAGTTAGATGAGTGACCGTCAACCACAACAGATATGCGCCGATTAGAGAGGAAGCTGCCGATCCAGGTACATAGTTTGGTAGGAAGACCGTAAGAAGGTAGTTTGTTGAGGAGTGCGGCATGCCATACTTGGTCAAAGGCCTTGGAAATATCGAGAGCAACAATCTGAGATTCGCCATGAAATTCAAGAGACTTGTTCCAGTTATGTGTGACAAAGCTAAGGAGATCAGCTGTGGATCTTTGGTGACGAAATCCGTACTGTCTGTCATGGATGATTTTGTGATTTTCTAGATATTTTAGAATTTGCAAGTTGATTACTTTCTCCATAACTTTGCTGACAACGGAGAGAAGAGATACAGGTCTATAATTGGATGGAAGGGACTTGGAACCTTTCTTCGGGACAGGCTGCACACGAGCAGTCTTCCAGCCATCTGGGAAGATACCCCTGCCATAAGAGATCTGGAAAAGACGAGTTAAGATGGGTGCAAGTTCTGGAGCGCATTTTTTTAGAACAATTGCTGGTATGCCGTCCAGACCAGAGGACTTTTTGGTGTCAAGGGATAGAAGAATTTTTGAACTTGTTTGACCTTAAGTATTATATCGGGCATTTTGTGGGGTACAGACTTAGCGGTTCGAAGAGCGAAATTGGGGGGGAGAGATCAGGGTGGAATTGACAGCGAATTGTTTGACGAATAGTTCTGCTTTCACTTTAGAGGTGGAGATAACTTCGTTGTCAGAGGTCAGGGGAGGAAAAGTGCTTCTACAGAAGTTCTGACTAATGTTTTTGGCAAGTGACCAGAAAGATTTGCCGCCGTTGGGACAGGAAAGCACTTTATCTTTTATGCGGTTGTTAAAAACATTTTTGGACTCTAAGATAGTTTGGTTGTATTGATTTCTGGCCTCGGTGAAAATTTGACGATTTTCGGGTGTAGGATTTTGAAGATACCTTTTGTGAGCTTGGGCTTTTTTGAGCCTGGCTTTGTCACAGCCCGTGGAGAACCATGGCTTTTGATGGTGGCGTTTAGGTTTCTTGCGGGTATGTGGAATGAAACCTTCAATACCTGCTTGAATAATGTCTGTGATATGAGAGCAAATTTCGGAGGGATCGGGAGTGGGAAAACAGACAGGGTTCCAAGGGAAAGCAGAGAAGAAGTCTCGAAGACCATCCCAGTCGGCAGAATTGTAGTGCCAGATTGTGCGTTCTGGCATTATTTCAGCAAACTCGGGATGTATGGGACAAGAGACGGTAATGAGGCCATGATCTGAACGACCAAGGTGAGCGCATACAGATGTTAAGTAAGGCTCAGGATGGGTGGTAAGAAAAAGATCTAGAGGATTTGAATTATGGGTAGAAACGCGGGGAAAGCATGTTTGTTCTCTGATCAAATTGGTGAGCGAGTTGCTGATTGCGAAGTTTTCTGCTGCTCTGCCTTCTGGGTCATTTTTTGTGGATCCTAACCATTCCTTGCTATGGACGTTGAAGTCGCCTAGGACGATAACTTCAGCGGAGGGAAATTCGGAGATGAGATGGTCGATTTTTGCCGAGAGAAAGTCAAAGAACTCATTGTAGGATTTGTCTGATGGGGAGCGATAGATGCAACAGATAAATTTAGTAGAAGATTTAAGGGCGAATTTTAGTCAGAGAATATCGGGCTGGCCTGATTCCAGGTTCGGGAGTCTAGTGCAAGGAAGGCTGCTGCGAACTTAGGCACATACCCCACCATGAAGACTGTTATGTATTTGGTTAAAATCAGAAATAAGACTTTAGTTTATTCCAATACTGTACACACACAATTGAGTGTTTTTGTGGGTACTGTCGACGGCGAGCGATGTGCACGCATCCTTCGCGGGAGGAATTTGACTTCAGTATGAACCGGTGCTAAGTAAAGATTGATTTGTTTAAACTATGATTGTGTGTTATTCCATAAAATGGTAACAAATAAAGCAATGACGACGAGGTTAAGTTAAAACCCACACAGTGAGTGAAGTGATCCGGTGATTTAAGTTAAGAAAACGATTATATCGCAGTTGGAACGGGTAATCGGTAATTCATAAAAATGGCTACCGGGTTTTTGGGAAATCTAAATTCGTTTGACCCAAAAACATCAAACTTTTCTGTTTTTAGAGAAAGACTTAATCAGTTTTTCATTGCTAATAACATAACAGAAGAAGAGAAAAAGAAAGCTATTCTTTTAAACACAATTAATGAAGAAATATATAAAATTCCAAACATCGAACAAAGTTCGATATTATGGAACGTATATCAGTTTTGATTTCTCTCTGGCGTCTCATCCCCGGACGCGTTTCGCCGTATCACGGCTCATCAGCGAGGCTAGAGACGACAGAGAGAAATCAAGCTCGAAGGTACTAATAGCTGTACCAGCATAAATAAATGGCAAAACGCTACGGGTAGCGCCATTTCGGCAGATCTAGGCCAAGTAATACACACACCAGCGCCAACACTAAAGACACATGTCACAATTAGTAATGGAAGTCACCTGCAAAGACATCAAGTCACAATTGCAGGGTGACCGCTAGGTGGTGCGCACCTCAAAGACGATCCTCGTCAGTAGTAATGAAATATATAAAATTCCAAACATCGAACAAAGTTCGATATTATGGAACGTATATCAGTTTTGATTTCTCTCTGGCGTCTCATCCCCGGACGCGTTTCGCCGTATCACGGCTCATCAGCGAGGCTAGAGACGACAGAGAGAAATCAAGCTCGAAGGTACTAATAGCTGTACCAGCATAAATAAATGGCAAAACGCTACGGGTAGCGCCATCTCGGCAGATCTAGGCCAAGTAATACACACACCAGCGCCAACACTAAAGACACATGTCACAATTAGTAATGGAAGTCACCTGCAAAGACATCAAGTCACAATTGCAGGGTGACCGCTAGGTGGTGCGCACCTCAAAGACGATCCTCGTCAGTAGTAATGAAATATATAAAATTCCAAACATCGAACAAAGTTCGATATTATGGAACGTATATCAGTTTTGATTTCTCTCTGGCGTCTCATCCCCGGACGCGTTTCGCCGTATCACGGCTCATCAGCGAGGCTAGAGACGACAGAGAGAAATCAAGCTCGAAGGTACTAATAGCTGTACCAGCATAAATAAATGGCAAAACGCTACGGGTAGCGCCATCTCGGCAGATCTAGGCCAAGTAATACACACACCAGCGCCAATACTAAAGACACATGTCACAATTAGTAATGGAAGTCACCTGCAAAGACATCAAGTCACAATTGCAGGGTGACCGCTAGGTGATGCGCACCTCAAAGACGATCCTCGTCAGTAGTAATGAAATATATAAAATTCCAAACATCGAACAAAGTTCGATATTATGGAACGTATATCAGTTTTGATTTCTCTCTGGCGTCTCATCCCCGGACGCGTTTCGCCGTATCACGGCTCATCAGCGAGGCTAGAGACGACAGAGAGAAATCAAGCTCGAAGGTACTAATAGCTGTACCAGCATAAATAAATGGCAAAACGCTACGGGTAGCGCCATCTCGGCAGATCTAGGCCAAGTAATACACACACCAGCGCCAACACTAAAGACACATGTCACAATTAGTAATGGAAGTCACCTGCAAAGACATCAAGTCACAATTGCAGGGTGACCGCTAGGTGGTGCGCACCTCAAAGACGATCCTCGTCAGTAGTAATGAAATATATAAAATTCCAAACATCGAACAAAGTTCGATATTATGGAACGTATATCAGTTTTGATTTCTCTCTGGCGTCTCATCCCCGGACGCGTTTCGCCGTATCACGGCTCATCAGCGAGGCTAGAGACGACAGAGAGAAATCAAGCTCGAAGGTACTAATAGCTGTACCAGCATAAATAAATGGCAAAACGCTACGGGTAGCGCCATCTCGGCAGATCTAGGCCAAGTAATACACACACCAGCGCCAACACTAAAGACACATGTCACAATTAGTAATGGAAGTCACCTGCAAAGACATCAAGTCACAATTGCAGGGTGACCGCTAGGTGGTGCGCATCTCAAAGACGATCCTCGTCAGTAGTAATGAAATATATAAAATTCCAAACATCGAACAAAGTTCGATATTATGGAACGTATATCAGTTTTGATTTCTCTCTGGCGTCTCATCCCCGGACGCGTTTCGCCGTATCACGGCTCATCAGCGAGGCTAGAGACGACAGAGAGAAATCAAGCTCGAAGGTACTAATAGCTGTACCAGCATAAATAAATGGCAAAACGCTACGGGTAGCGCCATCTCGGCAGATCTAGGCCAAGTAATACACACACCAGCGCCAACACTAAAGACACATGTCACAATTAGTAATGGAAGTCACCTGCAAAGACATCAAGTCACAATTGCAGGGTGACCGCTAGGTGGTGCGCACCTCAAAGACGATCCTCGTCAGTAGTAATGAAATATATAAAATTCCAAACATCGAACAAAGTTCGATATTATGGAACGTATATCAGTTTTGATTTCTCTCTGGCGTCTCATCCCCGGACGCGTTTCGCCGTATCACGGCTCATCAGCGAGGCTAGAGACGACAGAGAGAAATCAAGCTCGAAGGTACTAATAGCTGTACCAGCATAAATAAATGGCAAAACGCTACGGGTAGCGCCATCTCGGCAGATCTAGGCCAAGTAATACACACACCAGCGCCAACACTAAAGACACATGTCACAATTAGTAATGGAAGTCACCTGCAAAGACATCAAGTCACAATTGCAGGGTGACCGCTAGGTGGTGCGCACCTCAAAGACGATCCTCGTCAGTAGTAATGAAATATATAAAATTCCAAACATCGAACAAAGTTCGATATTATGGAACGTATATCAGTTTTGATTTCTCTCTGGCGTCTCATCCCCGGACGCGTTTCGCCGTATCACGGCTCATCAGCGAGGCTAGAGACGACAGAGAGAAATCAAGCTCGAAGGTACCAATAGCTGTACCAGCATAAATAAATGGCAAAACGCTACGGGTAGCGCCAGCCGTGATACGGCGAGACGCGTCCGGGGATGAGACGCCAGAGAGAAATCAAAACTGATATACGTTCCATAATATCGAACTTTGTTCGATGTTTGGAATTTTATATATTTCATTACTACTGACGAGGATCGTCTTTGAGGTGCGCACCACCTAGCGGTCACCCTGCAATTGTGACTTGATGTCTTTGCAGGTGACTTCCATTACTAATTGTGACATGTGTCTTTAGTGTTGGCGCTGGTGTGTGTATTACTTGGCCTAGATCTGCCGAGATGGCGCTACCCGTAGCGTTTTGCCATTTATTTATGCTGGTACAGCTATTAGTACCTTCGAGCTTGATTTCTCTCTGTCGTCTCTAGCCTCGCTGATGAGCCGTGATACGGCGAAACGCGTCCGGGGATGAGACGCCAGAGAGAAATCAAAACTGATATACGTTCCATAATATCGAACTTTGTTCGATGTTTGGAATTTTATATATTTCATTACTACTGACGAGGATCGTCTTTGAGGTGCGCACCACCTAGCGGTCACCCTGCAATTGTGACTTGATGTCTTTGCAGGTGACTTCCATTACTAATTGTGACATGTGTCTTTAGTGTTGGCGCTGGTGTGTGTATTACTTGGCCTAGATCTGCCGAGATGGCGCTACCCGTAGCGTTTTGCCATTTATTTATGCTGGTACAGCTATTAGTACCTTCGAGCTTGATTTCTCTCTGTCGTCTCTAGCCTCGCTGATGAGCCGTGATACGGCGAAACGCGTCCGGGGATGAGACGCCAGAGAGAAATCAAAACTGATATACGTTCCATAATATCGGACTTTGTTCGATGTTTGGAATTTTATATATTTCATTACTACTGACGAGGATCGTCTTTGAGGTGCGCACCACCTAGCGGTCACCCTGCAATTGTGACTTGATGTCTTTGCAGGTGACTTCCATTACTAATTGTGACATGTGTCTTTAGTGTTGGCGCTGGTGTGTGTATTACTTGGCCTAGATCTGCCGAGATGGCGCTACCCGTAGCGTTTTGCCATTTATTTATGCTGGTACAGCTATTAGTACCTTCGAGCTTGATTTCTCTCTGTCGTCTCTAGCCTCGCTGATGAGCCGTGATACGGCGAAACGCGTCCGGGGATGAGACGCCAGAGAGAAATCAAAACTGATATACGTTCCATAATATCGAACTTTGTTCGATGTTTGGAATTTTATATATTTCATTACTACTGACGAGGACCGTCTTTGAGGTGCGCACCACCTAGCGGTCACCCTGCAATTGTGACTTGATGTCTTTGCAGGTGACTTCCATTACTAATTGTGACATGTGTCTTTAGTGTTGGCGCTGGTGTGTGTATTACTTGGCCTAGATCTGCCGAGATGGCGCTACCCGTAGCGTTTTGCCATTTATTTATGCTGGTACAGCTATTAGTACCTTCGAGCTTGATTTCTCTCTGTCGTCTCTAGCCTCGCTGATGAGCCGTGATACGGCGAAACGCGTCCGGGGATGAGACGCCAGAGAGAAATCAAAACTGATATACGTTCCATAATATCGAACTTTGTTCGATGTTTGGAATTTTATATATTTCATTACTACTGACGAGGATCGTCTTTGAGGTGCGCACCACCTAGCGGTCACCCTGCAATTGTGACTTGATGTCTTTGCAGGTGACTTCCATTACTAATTGTGACATGTGTCTTTAGTGTTGGCGCTGGTGTGTGTATTACTTGGCCTAGATCTGCCGAGATGGCGCTACCCGTAGCGTTTTGCCACAATTAATGAAGAGTGTTATATTTTATTACGTAACCTTAGCGTACCAAACTTGCCCGAAGTGGAAACATTTGGTAACCTAATTGATACCTTAAGAACATATTTTTCACCGGTGAAATCTTATTTTGCTGAACGACAAAAATTTTATAACGCAAAAAAATTGCCTAGTGAAAATGTGTCCGAATGGCAAGCAAGGATTCAAAGTTTAGCAGCAAATTGTTGTTTTGGGGAACGCGTGCTGAAAGTGGTGGTGCTCGATGTTTTCGTTACTGGTATGGCAAATGAAAGGATTATGGAACGTTTGTACGAAGAAGATGCCTCCAAGGACACGGTGACATTGGCAAAAATGGTAAAATTAGCGTTGGCTAAAGAATCGTCCCTCAAAGAAACTATATCCTTGACAGGTGCCATGGGGGGTGCCAGTGAGACAGTTCGAGTCAAGGAAGAAGAGCTTCATTTTAACAGGGGGCAAACCAGCGGCAGCAGTGGCCAAAGATCTAGGCCTAGGCCACAGCAGGCTCAACAAAGCGCCAGTTTTCTTCCTAATCGCCGGACCCCGACAAGACAACAGCAGGTACAAACAAGGAATGCAAGTAAGTGCTTTGTTTGTGGTAGACAAAATCATAAATCTGCGGAATGCTCGTTTCGAAACTGTTTTTGCCATAAGTGCGGGTTACAAGGTCATTTAGCTTCGGTGTGTCAAAATACGAATCCGCGACATTTCTACATAAATAATAACAATAACGATGAAAGTGATAGGGAAACCGTTGACAATTATATGTTTAACTTGCGGAATATTTATTTAGATTCCACGGAGAACGTAAAACCTACGTATTTAAAACTGCTAGTAGAAAATATTCCGATATGTTTTGAAATTGATTCCGGTTTTGCCTATGCGGCAATTTCTGAAAAGTTGTATTTAAGATATTTTAAAAATTTTAATCTATGTAAAAATGATTTAACACTTAAGGATTATGTTGGAATATCCTTTCAGCCGTTGGGTTATGTAAACTTAAATGTTTTTTATGAAGGTAATAAACAAATATTAAAAGTGTATGTAATTAAAAACGGTGGTCCACCCCTTATTGGTAGGAACGGAATGGAAATATTAAATTTAGGAATTTGTAATCTTAATGGTTTACCTAAAGAAACTAATATTTTTAACATAGGTCGTCCTATTAATTTTGAAAATAGTTTGTCAAAGTTCCCTGAAATTTTCAAGCCGGAGATCGGAACTTTTCGGAAATTTGAGGTGTCATTAAAACTTAAGGAAGGGGCCGTTCCAAAATTTTTTAAAGCTCGCCCTGTTCCATTTGCACTAAAACCAAAGATCGAGCATGAAATTTATCGGTTGGTTAAAAACGATATTTTAAAACCAGTAGAGTTCTCCGAGTGGGCGACGCCTATAGTTCCTGTGTTGAAGCAGAATGGGTCAATTAGGCTTTGTGGAGACTTTAAAATAACCCTCAATCCACAACTGGAAATGCAACAATATCCATTACCAAGAATTGAATATCTTTTTAATCAGCTTAGGGGCGGGCAAAAATTTTCTAAAGTAGACTTATCGGAGGCTTACCAACAGTTGGTATTGTCGAAAGAAAGTCAGAAATTAGTTACGATTTCAACACACAAAGGGTTGTTTAGTTTTAAGAGGTTACCTTATGGTATTCACTGCGCACCAGCGATTTTTCAAAATTTAATGGAAAATTATTTTACCATGCCGGGGGTAGGTATGCTGTTTCCTGGATGACATTTTAATTAATGGCAAGGACGATTCTGAACACTTGGAAAGGTTAAATTGTGTTTTGGAACGTTTAAGGGACTGTGGGCTCCGAGTTAGGAAAGAGAAATGTTCATTTTTCCAAGACTCTGTCATTTATATGGGTCACGAAATTGATAAGAATGGTCTGCATACCTCTGATGAGAGGGTTAAAGTAATAAAAAGCGCACCATTGCCAAGTAACGTTACCGAATTAAAATCCTTCCTTGGAATGGTTAATTACTATTGTAAATTTATAAAAAGTGCATCAGCAGTTTTGCAGCCATCTTCTAAAAAAAAATGTTAAATGGCAGTGGTCAGATAAATGTCAAGATAGTTTTATTAAAGTCAAAGACATTTTAACATCAGCACCAGTTCTAGCCCATTACGACCCAAATATACCCTTAAAATTAACCGTCGATGCCTCCATGTATAGTGTTGGCGCGGTAATTAGTCACATTTATGAAGATAACTCGGAACGCCCAGTAGCTTTCGCGTCGCGACTTTTAACTTCAACGGAAGGTAATTACTCGCAAATAGACAAAGAGGCGGCAGCTATTGTATTTGGCGTTAAGCGTTTTTTCCAGTATTTATACGGAAGAAAATTCATATTATGCACAGATCATAAACCCCTATTAAGTATTTTTGGTAATAAAAAAGGGTTACCCACCTTTGCAGCAAACAGGCTGCAACGGTGGGCCTATATGTTGTCTGCGTTTGATTATGTCATCCAGTACGTTCGTTCGGGACAGAATTGTGCAGATTATTTATCACGTATTAAACAACCCCAAGAAATCATGCCAATTAAATCAAATTTACTTTATTTAGATCAAAGCGATTTTTCGTACCTAAACCTTCTGGAACAGGAAAACATTCCTATAAATGTTAGACAAATTAAATTAGAAACGGCTCGGGACCCAGTCTTAAGTAAAGTTTTATATTATGTGCGACATGGTTGGCCGAGGAAATATGATCCCATGCTTCAACCATATTTTATGAGAAAAAACCAATTAAGCAAGGAACAGGATTGCTTAATGTGGGGATATAAACTTATAATTCCAAAAAAATTTCAAGAGAGCATTTTAAAAGAACTCCATGCAAACCATCTTGGTATGGTTAAAATGAAGTCACTGGCACGATCATATTTTTGGTGGCCCTCTATCGACGCGCAAATTGAAAGTCTGTCGCGGAATTGTGAAATATGTCAAAAATTTTCTAATAACGTACCGAAAACTGCAATGCGGCTTTGGGAATGGCCTAAAGCGCCATGGACTAGGCTTCATGCAGACTTTTTTGGTCCATTATTTGGAAGATATTTTTTTGTAGTGGAAGATGCTACTTCTAAATGGATAGAATGCTTCCAAATTTCAAATATGACTTCCCAAATAACTATTAGTATTCTTCGAAATTTATTTGCTAGATTTGGGTTGCCTCTGGAGTTATGTACCGATAATGCACAAACCTTCTTATCTGATGATGTTCAAAATTTCTTAAAAAGAAACGGTGTTAAACACAGTTCAGGGGCACCATACCACCCGGCTACGAATGGGTTGGCTGAGTCGGCAGTGAAAATTATGAAGGCTGCCATTTTAAAGGGGCGACAAAAGGGCGTCACTGATATAGATTATATTATAGACTGCTTTCTGTTTCAATACAGAAACACCCCTCATACAACTACCAACGAAGTACCTTCCTTAGTTTTAATGGGGCGACATTTGCGCACCAAATTTGATTTAATCATGCCCTCGGTTGAATCAACAGTTCAGTGTAAACAGGAAGCGCAGGTTAACAACCAGAAAAATAGACAGTTACTGTTATTTGAACATGGGGATAGTGTATGGGCCCGCGATTATAGGTCGAACAAAAAATCAAATTGGTGCCAGGGTGTCATAACAAAAGTTATGGGTAGCAGAACTTACGAAGTGGAGGTGGACGGTGGAATAAAATGGAGACGACATAAGGACCAGTTAAAAAAACGTGATTTAAATGAGATTGGCATGAATAACCAACCCATGGTTCCACGGTCCACCTTAGTAGACACTTCAGATCAAACTACGGTTCAAACAGATAATGAATCACATAATGATCATTCTAGTAATAAGGAGATAGATAACAGATCACTTAGACGGCGCACTCGTCTGAAACCTCCAGAACGACTTGCTTATTAATAATAAGAAAAAAAAATTAGTTTAATTTATGTTGTATATTTTTATATAAACTGCTGGCCAATTCAAGCGGGACAAACTAAATTTTTGATAAAATTTAGAGTGGAATATTTTCGAAACGAAAAAAGATTTTGATTTAACTTTTTCAGTATGTAATTGAATAGTTCTTCTAGTTTTTATACTTCAAGGCACTATTGCTAGCAGTCGCTGCAACTCTATTTTATAGGGTGTTAAGTGAAACCCTGACTTTTTTGGAAAAGTTTTCCAGTTCCGAGAATCTAGGAAGAATTTTTTTTGAATTTTCTTTTCATACTAAAATGATCCATGGTCAAATACAAAAAAACAATTTCTCCGGATTTTCTCTATTTTCATTTGTTTTCCGTATACAGGGGTTAGTCGAAATTATCGACTTCTTCTTACAAAGGAACCCCTAATTTGGCCGTTTATTCACAAAAAGCGAAAGACCAAGTAAATTTGTAGTTTGAAGTAGTCCAGCTAACAAAATTAATACAAATTTTTGTACAGGGTGTAGCAAGTTTGGATCACGGGCTAGTAAATTATTATTTTTTAATTTCTACTACTTTTTCCTAAGTTAACTATTAATTATCACGTGCTACGTTAAAGGGTTAAAATTTGTTAGGTCCGATAACAGTACTGGATAGAAAGATCCTTTTTGCCCAAACGGGTTTTTCATTTTTTGTCTAGTCCCATTTTTAGTGATTAAACGGCTCGCATTTTGAACCTAACTTTTTGCAATTGCATCCATGAACGATTGAAGTGAGAGTGCTTTTTTGGTGGTACATAATGAATGTTTTATCCAACCAAAAAACATGTAGTGGCCAAACAGCTAATGATGCTTATTCGAAGAATTTTTTAGCATTATACAGGGTTGCAAAAAATATACCACCTATACTTTGCAGGTGGATTTCTGTTAATTTAGCGGCGTTTCTATTTCTTAGTCAAAAGATCTAGAAGGCCAAAAAATACAAAAAATTTTCTTTGCTATTGACAGTTACCTAGGCAACAAAGTATTCTTCTTTGAATTGGTGCGTTATTATCCTTTATAATGGCTCGATTAAGTGCAAAAGAACAAGCTAATTGTTTGCGTTTACTACAAGATGGGGTAAAAATTAGTATTATTGCGGATATGTACGGGGTTGGGCGAAGTACAATATCTCGACTGCGTCAACGCTTCCACGAAACGGGAAGTGCAAACTATCGTTATGGGGGAGGTCGCCAAAAGAAAGTCGGCATTGCAGATGAAAGATGGTTGGTTAGAGAGGCTCGTCGAAGGCGAAAAATTTCATCAGAGAAAATTAACCAGGAGTTCAGAGCAAGAACACACATTCGTGTGAGCAATAGGACCATTAGAAGAACTTTAAACAATAATAACTTAAGGTGAGTTACTTCAAATGAGATCTTATTTTTTGTACCAATATTTTTAGTGTTTCATTTTAGTAAGTCGGCTATTATAATATCGACGTCAGCTGAGGCGTGAATCTTGGATTTTGCGCACCGATATTATAAATGTAAACTTGAACTAAGTTGTTCATAAATTAAAGTTTTGATAGGCGACCCTAAACACATTATTTGTGCTTGCAGCGTAATGTTCCTCAGTTCTTCCCTAGAACTAACGTTATGAAAATTGACCTAATTTTGCATTTTAGTATAATAAAAGCTACTGTTGGCTTATTTATTGGTTCATTCCCTACACCTATACTACAGATTTTTAAGCCAAAATTTTAATTTTAGAGCTCGGCGACGTGCTAAATGTGTGCGACTTCTACCACAGCATAGGCGAAGACGTCTCCAGTGGGCATATGAACATCGCAATTGGCCATTAGATAACTGGGAAAACTGCATGTTTGTAGACGAGTCAAGATTTAATTTAATTCACTCGGACGGCAGAATATTAGTTTGGCGTGAACGTGGCGAACGGTATATGGAGGAGAATATGGCTCCTCAGGAACCTTTTGGTGGTGGAGGCGTTACTGTTTGGGGTGGTGTAATGTTTAATGGCAAAACGGAACTTTTTTTAACATTGGAGCCCATTAACGGTCAGGTATATAGGGACGAAATTTTAAGCAATATCGTTCTACCATTTGCAAACAATTTTGGGAACGATTTTGTGCTAATTGACGATAACGCCAGACCTCATAGAGCACGCATTGTGCAAGAGTTTTTGGAAGCTAATAATATTACCAGGATGGTCTGGCCTGCAAAATCACCAGACATGAATATTATCGAACACGTCTGGTCTAAATTGAAATTATTGGTAAGTTCTAGGGAAGATCCTCCTCAGACTCTAGAACAACTTGCAGACGCCATTGTTCAGGAGTGGGAAAATATTCAGCAAGAATTTGTCAATAATTTGGTAATAAGCATGCCTCGAAGATGCCAAGAGATAATAAATGTAAGGGGAGGTCCTACTAGGTATTAAGATTTGTTTTGTTTTCGTTAGTTGCAAGTTTTTATAATACCTTCAAGTAAAAAAAATGTTCTATAATTTAAAACGTTTTCTGTTTACCTATAAAAGTAACAACCAAAATTTACATTTTGGATCTCCTAAAGTAATGCCGGGAAAAATAACTACTAAATTTGAAAATTACGTATCTTTTCGAGTACTTTCAAAAGTAATTAAATCTTCTGAAATTTCTATACCTTCTAAAAACTACGCTATACAGAATTTTATAACTTGTTCAGTTGAATTCACTATCCATCTCCAATTTTTGACGAGAAAAATGTACTCCGTGACTATTAATTTAAGACACTTCTTATTAATTAAAATTTCTCAATGCCATGTACTGACTTTTTAGAGCAGTGGTAAAATATTTTTCTTTTATAATGAATAATCGAAGTTTACGAAAATCCAAAGATATCGAGAAACACGTGGCTTCTATTATAAGTAGTAACTTCTGCACAATCCTGTATAATGTGAAAAAGTTCCGAATGAATATTATTCTTTTTATCTGTATCGTTACTAGATTTTATTAATAATAAGTAGGACATTTTCTTTAATAATTATTAATATAGCAAAAAGGAACTTTATGAATACCTAAAGGACTCTAAAATCACATGATTTTCATATAAAATGTAGGTGATATGTTTTGGGCAAACGCGGACAAAAGCTCTAGCTCTATGGCCACGACACTTTTTTATTGGTTGGTTAAACCAATAAACGATGTCCACTTCAATAGTTCATGAATGCAATCGCAAAAAGTTAAGTTTTAAACGCAAGCCATTTGTATCACTAAAAATGGGACCAGACAAAAAAATTCAAAAACAGTTTCGGCAAAAAGTTCCAAGAAAATTGGGACTATATTCAATTAATTTGAAAATCACATGACTTCCATATAAAGTATAGGTGGTATATTTTTTGCAACCCTGTATAATGCTAAAAAATTCTTCGAATAAGCATCATTAGCTGTTTGGCCACTACATGTTTTTTGGTTGGATAAAACATTCATTATGTACCACCAAAAAAGCACTCTCACTTCAATCGTTCATGGATGCAATTGCAAAAAGTTAGGTTCAAAATGCGAGCCGTTTAATCACTAAAAATGGGACTAGACAAAAAATGAAAAACCCGTTTGGGCAAAAAGGATCTTTCTAACCAGTACTGTTATCGGACCTAACAAATTTTAACCCTTTAACGTAGCACGTGATAATTAATAGTTAACTTAGGAAAAAGTAGTAGAAATTAAAAAATAATAATTTACTAGCCCGTGATCCAAACTTGCTACACCCTGTACAAAAATTTGTATTAATTTTGTTAGCTGGACTACTTCAAACTACAAATTTACTTGGTCTTTCGCTTTTTGTGAATAAACGGCCAAATTAGGGGTTCCTTTGTAAGAAGAAGTCGATAATTTCGACTAACCCCTGTATACGGAAAACAAATGAAAATAGAGAAAATCCGGAGAAATTGTTTTTTTGTATTTGACCATGGATCATTTTAGTATGAAAAGAAAATTCAAAAAAAATTCTTCCTAGATTCTCGGAACTGGAAAACTTTTCCAAAAAAGTCAGGGTTTCACTTAACACCCTGTAAAATAGAGTTGCAGCGACTGCTAGCAATAGTGCCTTGAAGTATAAAAACTAGAAGAACTATTCAATTACATACTGAAAAAGTTAAATCAAAATCTTTTTTCGTTTCGAAAATATTCCACTCTAAATTTTATCAAAAATTTAGTTTGTCCCGCTTGAATTGGCCAGCAGTTTATATAAGGGGAAGGTACTGTTATGTATTTGGTTAAAATCAGAAATAAGACTTTAGTTTATTCCAATACTGTAGACACACAATTGAGTGTTTTTGTGGGTACTGTCGACGGCGAGCGATGTGCACGCATCCTTCGCGGGAGGAATTTGACTTCAGTATGAACCGGTGCTAAATAAAGATTGATTTGTTTAAACTATGATTGTGTGTTATTCCATAAAATGGTAACAAATAAAGCAAAGACGAAAAGATGACAGGAGTTCATAGCCTGGAAACAGGAGATGTTTGGTTGAGGATTTGGAGCTGATTTGGGTTTCGGTCAGAAAAAGAATGTGGGGTTTGCATGATTGGAGATAGTGGTGGACAGAATCCAAATTGGAATTAAGCCCGCAGATGTTGGCAAAGGTTACCATGCTCTTGGAATTCTTCGATGGTGCCCCCCCCCCATGAGCACCCCTCGCCCGGAGATCCGAATGGAGGGGTAGTTTACCTCCGGAATTTTTTACCCCTGGGAGCTCCATCATCATTTTCATATTTGTTTTTTTTTTTGAAGAGGTGGATAGTTAGAAGAGAGAAGGAACACAAAAGAGAAGGGAAAGAATGACAGTCTGAAGAGGAAAGGAGAAGAAAAAACCGACTCACGCACCCAGGACTGGAAACATCCACTAAGATTTCACCAGCTCTTTAAGTGGTTGCGGTTGCGTGGACAAGAAAGTAGGATGGTAAAATAATTAAATTGTTGGATTGGTCGCATAACGCACCCATCTCTTTCTGTAGTATCGTTGGTTGGACATTTAAAAAGAGATAGCGAGATGTCGGAGGTGGAGAGCCTATTACTTACAACGAAGACAAAGAAAAAATTGTATGTCCGAACTTTATTCGAAACAAGTATGGCGGGTTACGTATGTCGTAACTAAGCGTGTTGCGAAACTTGCCATAAGAAGTTTCATGGGGCTGGTTGCCTGTTTCGGTAGCTTTTTTCGGCGGCTTCCCTCAGTAGAAGCCCCATGAAGCTTCTTATGGCAAGTGTTGCAACACGCTTAGTTACGACATACGCACCGGCCAGACTTTTTTCTAATAAAGTTCGGACATTCAAATTTTTCTTTGTTTCTTTTTAAATGTCCAACCAACGATACTACATAAAGAGATGGGTGCGTTAGGCAACCAATCCAACAATCAACAATTTAATTATTTTACCACCCTACTTCCCGGTCAGGCCGTCTGGAAGCTAAAGTGGACTCGTCCATAATTTCATTTTAGATGTAAAAATGGCTGCTGGTCATTTTGGACTTTGCTGTAGCTTTTTATTTAATTATAGCATTCTAACAAGAAGATGGATTATTTTTTCTATTCCAGGTAAGAAATTAAAATATTTTGTTTGTAGTATGGGTTACTTTTATTACTTTACTGTTTTCCAAGAGAAATGCTCCGAAATGTATAACATGACTAACTTTAGAAGGAAAGGAAGTGATGAAATTATTCATTTATAAGCAAATAATAGTTAGGACACCTTATTTACTCTTTGCTGTTAAGCTTCAAAAACAAACAATTCGAATATTGCACCAATGATTTCGTGTGTTGCCAACTGAGTGCTCGACAGGGCTGCCAGTAGAATTTTTAAAGTAGTGTTTCAGTGAAATCTTTTAAATAAAATACTCACAATCAGTCGTTTAAATAAAATACCTATCTTGTATTATTATCATGGCATATAACTTGTTTTCTTTAAAGCAAAAATAAGGTAAGCTACTAAAAGGTTTGGTTGGTATATATATTCCGGCAATTTTTCTTTTGTACCTTCATATTACGTGAAAAAAAGTTGATTTACAATGGATCAGCCTTGTACAAAAACTGTGCAATGAACATAACTTTTTTCTTGGCAATAGTAGTAATAGATCAATAATTGTAGCCATCATGTATTTAGTGAATTTTTATTTTATTATACAGATAAAATTGTTGTAAAAGTAACCTTCCAGTATCTTTACTAAATAAGTTGTGTGTTATAATTTAGGTACTTAAAGTGTTAATAGTCATGTACTCATTAATTTTAGGTTTCTTGTTGAATTGTGGGTAGGATCACAACAGGCAAACAAGTATATTGCAGCAAGGACTATTATAGATTTTGTTTTTATCAAAACAAAGAATCGACCTACGAACCATGGTAATGTGGCTTTATTTCATATCTATAAGCTTCTCAGTGGTATATTTTACAGTGTCTAAGTATTAAGTGTTTGTGTTTCAGTTCTAGTGCATTAACGCCACGTCTAGGTTTTACAGCTTTCAATACTCTAAAAAATTACTGCAAATATTCTTTTGACAAAAATTCCAATTATAGTTTCATAGAAGAATATCAGACTGAGCAAACGTGACAAATATTGTAATGTATTGTAAAAACCTGAAATCCTTTTTTCTTTTTCATTTCATACGAGCACTCCAAAAGCAACCCAATCGAAGACTAACTTATTTGGTTTGACATTATCAACACAAGGTACGTCTATTTTTTGACAGGATTGTGATAAGGACTTTTTCTTAGGTATACTCAGTTTACATTGTCTTATTTCTTCTGTATGCCTTAAATTAATTTTGAGAAAATCGTGTTCTTGGTTTATGTTATACATATATCTAAAAAAAATGACTAGAATATAATGTATATTGTTTTTGATTTCTATAAATTTTGTTGTTTTAAAATTTAGGTATGGGTGAGTGTCTGTAAAGTGTTGCATCGTTTTAAGCTATTTATGAAATATTTATATTTGTGTTTCTTTTTGATAATAAAGTTACAGATCTCGACTTCATTAAGTTTGATTTTCCTTTTCATATTCATGCTAGACGTGATATTTTAAAGTGGATTTAAAACTTAAGAATTTATTTGGCATCAAACCTATTTGGTTTTGATTCCAAATAATTTTTTAAGCTTTTTTTCATACTTTAAAATATTTAAAATAACCAAAAATATGAAGTGTTAAATTGCGCCTGCGCCACCTCTAGTTCCCAACCCCACCGTTCCCAAACGTCCAGACCAATTATTGTCGCTGTAATTTGACGTTTGATTGACATTTCATATGACCTTCGACCCGATTCGTGCTGCGACAAATAACAACGGTAGTTGGTATTCTTCCTGTATTAGTATTCGTTGCTCAGTAGTGTTTCTTAATCTGTGAGAAGACCTGCTATTATTACTTTCGGCCGTAGTCATTGCCTAATATGAAGATGACCGACCGGTGAAAGAGTAAATAAGTTTGTAAATGAAAGTAAACAGTTAAATTAACAGGTGCATAATTGAATCATTCGTTTTAAAAAATAGTTAAAATTAAAAATATAAAATTTTTTATTATTGAATGAGAGATTTATTACTGCCTATTCTTCTATTTTGTTGGGTCGGCACTGCCGACCCTACCACCCCTGGCGAGCCGAAACTGCTTGGAACATAAACCTCCCGAAAAAATCAAATTACTTAGACGCGACAAATGCGATTATCAGACTCGTTATAAGCATTATTTCAAGAGACACTGCTTGAAACACAGTATAAATGTAACTTAACAAATCACTTCTTGAAACATAAAAACCTCGAAAAAGTTGAATTATTTAGAAGCGACAAGGGCGATTATCGAGAACGTTATAAGACTATTTCAACAACCACACATGACAAATGTGATTTCTTAGCAATTAAGAAGTTTTAATTTAACTAGGAGACTAGTACTGTTGGCATACACGTAGGTATACAAATTATAATTTTTGGAGGCGGCCGTAAGCTAGTACATGACATTTCACACTGATTTTATCTCCTTTTTAAATTTACCTGTTTATAGTATATGGGAACCAATTACCTGCAGACGTTTTTCCTTTCAAATTCCAACCTACAATCCTTTAAATCCTGTGTCAATAGATTACAATCCCCTTCTCTTCAGCCCTTGGGTTTGAAGTCTACGTGGGCTGTCTCGGATAAAAAAACATCTTTAGTAAAAGACATGCTGACGTAGGAATTGCTTTGTTGCGTGTTACGTTTTGATTAAACGATTTTGAGAAATTACGTTAAATGTCAAAATTCGGAAATGGTTTAATCGTAGTATAATTCCGACCAATCAGAGGAATTTTCATGTCAAAAATTATTTTTAAACAATACAATTATTATTTGACAGCTCCTGTCTGTGATTTATTTCATTTTGCATGCATAGAAGTGCATCTAATTTTCCGTAAAAATTGTTGTTAGGCACTTTTGTTGATAAATGGAATGAATGCTACTTATTGGCCATAAAAATTCGAGTCGCAGACGAGAATTTTTGACACCTCACCTGCACGAATGACATTTGAAAACAAAATTGCTAGCAGCTTATTTCTTGGAATTTCTTTACAAGAAAAATTAGATGCACGAGCGCTATTTCTTGAATAATCGCACAACACAAATAGTTTCGGCTCAGGTAACTTTACTGTAATTTTTTTCAACATATGTTTGTCAAGTTTTGCTCCAACTAAAAAATCTATAAAGTTGCTAACAGGAGCTGTCACACAATTTTTTCTTTATAAATAATTTTCGCATCCCATTGTTCGGAATTAAAACGAAAGAAACAGTTGAAGAAAAATGCATAGAAACAGCCATTTTTAGGGTGCAGTTTCCTCGAAGCGGCCAAAATAAGCGATCGTCCCTGAGCGATCGCCGTCAGCGCTCGTCGCTAAGTGTCCATTTTCCTCCGAGCGGTTCAGTCGCCTTTTTTTCTTTCGCCATGGAAGCATTCACGTATTTATTTTTTGAAGAAATAGAAGACGATGAAGTACTACAAGAAGCATTAATTCGAAAAACACCTATTTCTTTCCAAGCATTATCTTTTATACGTTGGTTTTTGTATGCCGGCGAGTTTAAATCAAATAAAGAAGGGTTTTTAGCCACCATTTCTATTAGCTTTTCATCTTCTTCGTCTTCAAATGTTATTTTTCTGTTAAACTCATCACAAACTTGGAAATATACACAAATAAAACAGTCTTGCCCATCCAGCGATTGCAATTATACTGCTCTCTGAGCAGTCGACTCGCGACGATCGCTAAAGACACGTTCAGTCGCTCAACATAGCCCCTGGAGGGAGACGGTTACATTGATTTGCCATTGAGCAGTGGTTCACGATCATCGCCGAGCGACGATCGCCTATCATGGTCGCCCCGAGGAAACCGCACCTTGAGAACAGAAGTCAAGCAAACATAGGGTTGCCAGACGTACGATAATTATCGTACATGTACGATAATTTTAGATAGTTTTGCGTACGCTAACAAAGCATTAGCGTACGCACGTATCGAATATTAACAACTGTATTTTATTTTACTATTATAATTAAGCAGAATCGATTTACATACACTCTCGTGACGTCATCAAGTCAACTATGATCAAAAATTTACATATTTTTTGATATCTACATCAATTTAGGACTGGTACCTACCGCTTGTACGATAATTTTTCACAAAAAAAGACAATTTTGTAGTGCCTGTACGATAAAGACGAAACTAAAACCTGGCAACCCTGAGCAAACACAACTTAATGAACCAGTAGGCGCTTGCCGGCTCGTACCTCTTAAGGTGCGCGCACACTTAGGCGAAGCGTCGCGAAGAGAAGAGAATCCATTCAAGAACTTTACATGCAATCAAATGGGAGCCCGCACACTGAAGCGTCGAGAAGCGTTGTGCAGGCTTCCATTTGATTGCACGTAAGTTTCTTGGACGGATAAAATTCTCTTCGCTTCGCCTAAGTGTGCGCGCACCTTTAACGTCACGGTGGCTGATCCTGCGTCGCGCAGCGTCGTTTGCAATCCAACTCACAAAACATTACGTATGTTCGTCAAGTTTACAGATATTGAAATAATTATTTCAACATTTTTAAGGATATGCTTTATTTATACCGATTGTGTGATGTTAACTTTACGAATATCTTACTCAGATGGAAACTATAATTATTAATATTGCATTATATTGTTATCTTGTTATGTCCTGGCTTTTAAACATTAAAAGAGAATATATTGCAAAGCCACTGTTGCCAGATGTGGCTAAAGATAATTCGCCCTAAACTGTTATCATACAGATAACGATTGTGACCCAGGTACACCCTGAGAAGGTTATCTACTTACAACTCTTACCTAATCGACCAAATCAAGCTGCTTGTAGAACACCTCCATACGCTAGCTCTATCTCAAGGGTAGGTGCTTTTAGTGACAGATGAGCGTTTAGATTTTAAAGTCAAAATCGGTAATTTTAGTCAAAATAGAGAGGCGCCACCATAGTTTTACTTTCCAAAGTTAGGCTCTAAATGGTGGTCCGTTTAGCCGTTAGCGTTGAAACAAATCCAGAAAAAGAAAACTAATATGTCAAGTCCGGTATTAAAATTACTGGGTAAGCAAAACAAATTATTGTTTAAGGCCAATACATTTAATCTTGGAAAATATTTAGGATAAAATAACAAGTCCTTTTTTTCTTTAAGTTAAATGCAAGCTCCTCTGAGACAAAACAATATAAGAGTTTCTTACGTAATTCACAATAATTGATGAGTTATAACTCACCCAGTAGGATTGATCCGAGTGTGTTTGACGGCAGACACTATATCCGCACAATAAAGTCAGCTGTGCTTTAAGGGTATAGTGACCACATAGACCAGACAACTGGAATTTCGGCTTGGTCAAAAACACTTGTATCAAAACAAATGAAAAGAAAACTAATGAAACCGTTTGGTTCCAGTCGATGCTTCCCCAAATTTGTACACCTAAAATTTATGCCCAAGTAAAAATTTAGTTATATGACTATACGTATCGATTCTAGTATTTAAATTTGTTACATGAAAATTTACAATATACAAAAAATTATATGTCCAGCTTGAACTAACGAGGCCTGGTATTACGCTTGCGTGTTGTCGACAAACCACCCACGTTTACACGTCACCGGCTCTTTACATTACTGCACTGACTTATGTCACATTTCAAACTAAATAATTTCGAAAACAAAATGGCCTAATCGAAGTTCTAAACCTAAACAAATGTATCTAATTATCAAATCTCGACGACTAGCAATATATGCCAAGAAACCGTCGTAAAATTCACTATCCTAAACATGGAAAATGATCAGGAAAAACCACTGGAACAAGCATCGATTCCTCCTATGGGTCTTTCTGTCCTAGCAAGGATTACAGAAAGTATAAGGTATTGTTTATTAAATGATTATTTAATTGCTAATTAAGGTTTCTAAAATCCCACAATAAAAATCTTTACTTATAAAAATAAAGTCTAAAACTGGTACTTTATTACAAAATTATTTATTACATCAAGTTGCTGTTTTCTACCCGTAACAATCTTAAGGGACTTAAATAATACTGGTGTGTAACAAACCAGTCAAATTTATTACAATCTAATGAGAGAGAAAGAGAGAGAGAGAGAGAGAAAGTCTGATATATATGTATGTAGTTACAGAATCGTTACCGAATGTTCACATTCTACCAAATGTTCACATTCATTTTTGGAATATAAAAAACGTATTATACGGTTAAGACTTTTATTTGATTTACCTGTCCACCTCGCCCTGTAAATAGCCCTCATCCTCATCCTCATCCTCATCCTCATCCTCATGCTCATCCTCATCTTCCTCCTCGTCCTCCTCCTCATCCTCATCCTCTCTTCCTCCTCCACCTCCCCCTCCTCCTCCTCCTCCTCATCCTCATCCTCATCCTCATCCTCCCCCTCATCCTCCTCCTCATCCTCATCCGCATCCTCATCCTCATCCTCATCCTCATCTTCCGGTTCTATGTAACTGACCATCGTGGTTGTTTAATGTCGTTTGCTAATTGAGTACTAACATGAGAATGATTTGGTTTATCTACTATTATATAGGCGAAAATGTGCATGCCTTTCCAGTTTTATTGGTTGAGTTTTCTATCCGAGCTTTTCTTAACATGTACAAATAACTCATTATTGAAGCGGTGCATATACCCACCAGACAAACTAGACAGTCGAGTAAATTAAAACCTTGTTCTTTGCTTCAGATTCGTTAACAGCTTCTTTAGGTTTCAAATCACTCAGTTTGGGTTTGATTGGGTTTGATTTGTTCTCATCTATCGCAATATTCCTCGGGGAAACAAAACTTTTCTCATCTAAATTGTTTGTTGTTTCATTACTTTTCCCGGTGGTATAGTGTTTACTTTTCCCGGTAGTATAGTCGTTACTGATGTAAATGGTCGTTTCCATACCCTTCTCAGTACTTTTCTCAGTAGTATAGTCGTTACTTGTGTAACTGGACGTTTCATTACTTTTCCCGGTAGTGTAGTCGTTACTTTTCCCGGTAATACAGTCATTACTGGTGTAAATGGTCTTTGCCGCTGCAATCGTAGTCCAATTCGCACTCTCCATTAGGGTTCTGTTGAAAAATTCCAGTCTCAACTTGCACTGCAAATAATTAGTTGCGTTCGTAGGAAGCCACGTAAAAAACACTGGAACTGTTTCGCTGTGTCTTTGTTTGTACAGACACGGCGTCCAAGAACCGTTAGAGGAAAAATTTTGCGCTTCAAATTGAACAACGACATTCGTTACTTGTGGCGGCTTATGAACGTAAAAAACGTTTTGAACGACCGCCACAACATTACAAAGTTCGAACTAAGAAAAGAAACCATGATCACAAACTCTGAAGCTAGACGATCCGAGGACCGGGCTTTCATACAAGTTCACGAAGCCGATAAGCATCCTCATCCTCATCCTCATCCTCTTCCTCATGCTCATCCTCATCCTCATCCTCATCCTCATCCTCATCCTCATCCTTATCCTCATCCTCATCCTCATCCTCATCCTCATCCTCATCCTCATCCTCATCATTATCCTCATCCTCATCCTCATCCTCATCCTCATCCTCATCATCCTCATCCTCATCCTCATCCTCATCCTCATCCTCATCCTCATCCTCATCATTATCCTCATCCTCATCCTCATGCTCATCCTCATCCTCATCCTCATCATCATCCTCATCCTTATCATAATCCTCATCCTCCTCCTCGTCCTCCTCGTCCTCCTCATCCTCATCCTCATCCTCTTCCTCATCCTCATCCTCATCCTCATTCTCATCCTCATCCTCATCCTCATCCTCATCCTCATCCTCATAATCATGCTCATCCTCATCCTCATCCTCATCCTCATCCTTATCCTCATCCTCATCCTCATCCGCATCCGCATCCTCATCCTCCTCATCCTCCTCACCCTCATCCTCATCCTCATCCTCATCCTCATCCTCATCCTCATCCTCATCCTCATCCTCCTCATCCTCATCCTCGTCCCCATCCTCATCCTCA
>OZ020193.1:70964271-70971771 GCA_963971165.1 Philopedon plagiatum
TGAGAATGAGGATGAGGATGGGGATGGGGATGAGGATGAGGATGAGGGTGAGGATGAGGATGTGGATGAGGATGAAGATGAGGATGAGGATGAGGATGAGGATGGGGATGAGGATGAGGATGGGGATGAGGATGAGGATGAGGATGAGGATGAGGATGAGGATGAGGATGAGCATGAGGATGAGGATGAGGATGATAATGAGGATGAGGATGGATGAAGATGAGGATGAGGATGAGAATGAGGATGAGGATTGGGATGAGGATGAGGAGAATGAGGATGAGGAGGATGAGGATGAGGATGAGGAAGATGAGGGGGATGAGGATGAGGATGAGGATGAGGATGAGGATGAGGATGCTTATCGGATTCGTGAACTTGTATAAAAGCATGGTCCTCGGATCGTCTAGCTTCAGAGTTTGTGATCATGGTTTCTTTTCTTAGTTCGAACTTTGTAATGTTAGTGGCGGTCGTTCAAAATATTTTTTACGTTCATAAACCGCCACAAGTAACGAATGTCTGTTCAATTTGAAGCTCAAAATTTTTGCACTAACGGTTCTTGGACGCCGTGTCTGACATGGCTATTAGGGTGGACCGAAAATAAAAATTTTCAGTTACGAAAACGCCTGTGTGCTCAAAAGTGTCCTTGCCATTGTAGTAGTTACTATGCAAAATTTTAGCTCTCTAAATTAATATCTTCAAGTGCCTAGACGGCGCTAAATTTGCCTAAAATTCCACAAAAACTAAATATCGGTTTTCCAATATTAAATCACATGCATCTCTCAAGTATAGCATAAATTTGTACTTGACTGATAGAAATCCCCTCCTACGAGATGAGCACGTGACCGAACGAACACAATGACGTCGAGAAGTGGCCGTCCAGTTCCGAAATCAGTGTGATATTATCTATCGTTAAGGAAAGACGTGCTAATTCGTTGTTAAAAGTGTTAAGTTGTGAAAAATGCCCAAAACGCGAAAAGAGACTATTTGCGAGGTGTTTGGTTCGGCTGAACTACTCAAGTGTAATGTACTTCCTACTTATTTCGACGTTATGAGAGCATATCTCTCGTACAGACAAAAACTTAAAGACCAGAATAAAGGAAAAGACCCAAGTGTTTATGAAGTGTCTAACATTCTTATAAATGATTTAAAAAATATTTGGAAAAAGGCCTCTCTTTCTATAGTATCTGATCAAGAGATTTTTCATATTATTAAGGACTATCATAGTAAGTACAGAGCTGTAAAAAAAAATATCAAAGCAGTATATAACAAGAAGTGTCTTGAAAAGTTAGATTTATATAAGAAAGCAAGTCATAAACTATTTGACATATCAAGCTGTAAGTGTAAAGATTTCTCGAAGTGTAAATGCAAAAATAAGGTGCCTAAACAGGAAAAAGAGTTTCTAGTTGATCAGAGAGAAGAGCGCAAGATGGTCATTGGAAATGTTGACGTTAAATTAACCAAAGTTTTAGAAAACAGCTTGAAACGAAAGTCTAGACAAGAAAAGACCATAATCCAAGAGAGTTCTAAGACCAAAGAAAATGAAATTAAAGACGCAATTATTGACTCTACCGATATTGAAATAGAGAACACCTCACGCAGTTCTGCTAAAATCGATCTTGTTCCTGATTTGCATTCCCCGTCAACGTCAGCAAGCTCTAAAACAGATCTTCGAGGAATACAGTTTAAAAACCTATCTGAAGCCTGTGACCGAACAGGTATATCCGACAGGTCTGCCTCGCTGATAGCCAATGCTGTACTACAAGACTTGGGTGTTGTAACTAAAGAAGATCCGTCCAAGTTATTAAATCGCAGCAAGTTGAGAAGAGAACGTAAGAAGCGAAGGACAGAGCTGAAACATGATGCTATCGAGAGTAATATTGTGACAGGAATTTATTTTGACGGAAGGAAGGATAAAACGTTAATAATGGAGAAGAAAGGAGACCGATACTATAAAAAAATTATCACCGAAGAGCATGTCGTTTTAATAGCGGAACCTGGTTCCCTATACCTGGGGCACGTGACTCCTACTTCAGGAAGTGCTAATAGTTCAAAAACAAGTATAGTCAATTTTCTAAGACATTTTTTGGGAACTAAATTGTAAGAAATTGTGGCTGTTGGCTGTGACGGGACCGTTATCAATACTGGATCTAAAAATGGCGTAATAAGACAAATAGAGACCGACCTAGGACATTCTGTGCTATGGTTAATTTGTTTACTACACGCCAATGAACTTCCTCTTCGTCACCTAATTCAAAATTTAGACGGAAAGACCAACGATCCTACGGGATTTTCCTGGCCTATAGGAAAATGTTTAGCAATATGTCAAAATATGCCGATAGTCAAATTCGACAAAATAAATGGAGAACTTCCTATATTCGATCTAAACGACGCCAGCACTGACCAAAAATACCTGTATGAGATGTGTTTAGCGATACAAAAAGGGGAAGTGTCATCAAATTTGGCCAATCGTGACCCTGGAAAAATGGCGCATGCAAGATGCCTGACTACAGCTAACAGGGTTTTAAGATTGTATGTGGCCACAGAGAAACCATCAAATGAACTTAAAATAATAACAGAGTATGTTGTCAAAGTCTATGCCCCAACATGGTTCCAGAAACCGTCTTGTACAGAAGGCCCTAAACACCTATTTCAACTCATATATAGATCCCGATATTTACCTGAAAAAGTTAAAAAAAATTATAGAACCGGTCATACAACGAAATGGTTATTTTGGACACCCAGAAAACATTCTTCTTACAATGATAAGGGACAGTCAAAAGCATATTAGAGAACTTGGACTGAGAAGGATTTTAAAGTGTAGGACAAAAAGTGGTACCTCGCGTGGAATTAGAGAATTTAGAGTTCCAGAGCTTAATTTTGAGAGTCAACACTACAGTGATTTAATAGAGTGGCAATCCGTTCCAATAACTGAGCCACCTTTAACCAAGAAAATACCGAATGATATGTTGCAAGATATAATTTTAAAAGTTCCAGATGAAGTTGACATTCTGAAATATCCTTGTCACACGCAAGCTGTAGAAAGATGTATTAGAGTAGTAACTGAAGCTTCCACGTTGGTTTCCGGGACAGAAGAAAGAGATGCTTTAATTCGTGCAAGAATAGTTTCCCGTCAGAAAATACCGAAAATTGGAACAAAACAAAATTTTTTACATGCGTTAGGTAAATAGATCAATCAAATCTAGGGCAAGGGAGGGCGGGAGGAACTCGTTTTGCAGCCACCTCCACGTGGTGAGTTCTGGGTTGTTTCATAAATTGTTGTTTTCTAAATTGTTTAATTTATGAAACAAGCGAAGAGCTGCACTTTTTCCTTATATTTTCAGTATACGACTTCATAAAAAAATATCAACAGTTTGACCTCATATAGGCACCTGAAGATGACATCTGTTACGGACGAAATTTTGCAGGATTAATTGACTTATATAAGGGCAACTATTAAGCACTCAGGTTAAACTACACAACGCATTTCATTTTTCGTCACCTATAGATTCGGTCCACCCTAATGGCTATGTGTTGCGAATGGATTACGATACAGCAATTGGAAGGAAACGAAGACGTCTGGTTGGTACACGTTAAAGCGAATCCGTTTTGCAAATTTCTCATTCAAACAAAAGTGCCAGAATTTATTCAGGAAGAGTTCAATCGACCCATGCCCTCTTCTTTAACGTTGGAGCACTACTGTCATGGCGATGGAGATGTACCTCCTGTCCTAGATGACCCTAGGCTTAACTGGCTGATACCATTTGGTTCTTTTCAGCTAACTCAGTGTCACTGTAAATTAGAAAGTTTTCAACCTCCGGCTCTATGTTTAATGTGTAAACGAATGGTGCCGTATGATTCCTTGTGGACATACAAGTTGTTGTAGATATTGTAGCCGTAGTTTAAGAACTTGTCCTATATGTAAATGTCCTATTACGTTTAAAATAAATGGAATGATTAAAGGCTATATTGTGGTTGTTTATTTTTATCCTGTATCACAAGCAAACCCCAGCAAAACTGAAAAGTTAAGCCGTAAGCAGACAAAATGCTTTCCCTTATACTTTTCATTATTCTTCTATTGTGGGGACACGTTCTAATTCAAATGTGCTATTTTGTCGAGTCTCAAACTGTTTCGAATCGAGTGCTCGTCAACCTAACATTGCGGTGGTATTGATCTGGCGACGAGACAAAGAATATCTTTACGGCGCAATTAAATCCGTCCCTAAATCCTCGTCCCAACCCAACCTGAGAAAAGTACGGAAACGGCCATTTACACCAGTAACGACTATACTATCGGGAAAAGTAAAGACTATACTACCGGGAAAAGTAATGAAACAAGAAACAATTTAGATGAGAAAAGTTTTGTTTCCAGTGGAATATTGCGATAGATGAGAACAAATCAAACCCAATCAAACCCAACCTGAGTAAATTGAAACCTAAAGAAGCTGTTAACGAATCTGAAGCAAAGAACAAAGTTTTAGTTTTACTCGGCTGTCTAGTTTGTCTGGTGGGTATATGCACCGCTTCAATAAGGAGTTATTTGTACATATTAGGAAAAGCTCGGATAGAAAACTCAACCAATAAAACTGGAAAGGCATGCATCGTTTCGCCTATATAATAGTAGATAATCCAAATCATTCTCATGTTAGTACTCAATTAGCAAACGACATTAAACAACCACGATGGTCAGTTACATAGACCGGAAGAGTTGGACTTTTCGCTAGAAGAAGATAGACTATAAAGCTTTAGTTTCAACGAATGGTTCAACTATTCGAGGTCACAAGTCAATTAATCCTGCAAAATTTCGTCCGTAACAGATGTCATCTTCATCAACATCTTGGCCGAATGTGGATTTTGTTACAATGAATTGTCGGACATGGTTATGTGTTGCGAATGTCCGATTACGATACAGCAATGGGAAGGAAACGAAGACATCTGGTTGGTACACGTTAAAGCGAATCCGTTTTGCAAATTTCTCATTCAAACAAAAGGGCCAGTATTTATTTAAGAAGAGTTCAATCGACCCATGCCCTCTTCTTTAACGTTTTAGCACTACTGTCATGGCGATGGAGATGTACCTCCTGTCCTAGATGACCCTAGGTTTGACTGGCTGATACCATTTGGTTCTTTTCAGCTAACTCAGTGTCACTGTAAATTAGAAAGTTTTCAAACTCCGGCTCTATGTTTAATATGTAAACGAAACTATACCCGGTGCCGTATGATTCCTTGTGGACATACAAGTTGTTCTAGATATTGTAGCCGTAGTTTAAGAACTTGTCCTATATGTAAATGTCCTATTACGTTTAAAATAAATGCAATGATTAAAAGCTATATTGTGGTTGTTAATTTTTATCCTTTATCACAAGCAATGAGGATGAGGATGAGGATGAGGATGAGGATAAGGATGAGGATGAGAAAGAGGATGAGGATGAGGATGAGGATGAGGATGAGGATGAGGATGAGGATGAGGATGTGGATGAGGATGAGGATGAGGATGAGGATGAGGATGAGGATGAGGATGAGGATGAGGACGAGGACGAGGACGAGGATGAGGATGAGGATGTGGATGAGGATGAGGATGAGGATGAGGATGTGGATGTGGATGAGGATGAGGATGAGGATTAGGATGAGCATGAGGATGAGGATGAGGATGAGGATGAGGTTGAGGATGAGGATGAGGATGAGGATGATTATGAGGATGTGGATGAGGATGAGGATGAGGATGAGGTTGAGGATGAGGATGAGGATGAGGATGAGGATGAGGAAGATTATGAGGATGAGGATGAGGATGAGGATGAGGATGAGGATGAGGATGAGAATGAGGATGAGGACGAGGACGAGGACGAGGATGAGAATGTGGATGAGGATGAGGATGAGGATGAGGATGTGGATGTGGATGAGGATGAGGATTAGGATGAGGATGAGGATGAGGATGAGGATGAGGATGAGGATGAGGATGAGGATGAGGATGATTATGAGGATGAGGATGGGGATGAGGATGAGGATGTGGATGAGGATTAGGATGTGGATGAGGATGAGGATGAGGATGAGGATGAGGATGAGGATTAGGATTAGGATGAGGATGATGATGATGATGAAGATGAAGATGAGGATGAGGATGGGGATGAGAATGAGGATGAGGATGAGGATGGGGATGGGGATGAGGATGAGGATGAGGATGAGGATGAGGATGAGGATGAGGGTGAGGATGAGGATGAGGATGAGGATGAAGATGAGGATGGGGATGAGGATGAGGATGGGGATGAGGATTAGGATGAGGATGAGGATGAGGGTGAGGATGAGGATGGATGAAGATGAGGATGAGGATGAGGATGGGGATGAGAATGAGAATGAGGATTGGGATGAGGATGAGGAGAATGAGGATGAGGAGGATGAGGATGAGGATGAGGAGGATGAGGATGAGGATGAGGATGAGGATAGGATGAGGATGAGGATGAGGATGCTTATCGGATTCGTGAACTTGTATAAAAGCATGGTCCTCGGATCGTCTAGCTTCAGAGTTTGTGATCATGGTTTCTTTTCTTAGTTCGAACTTTGTAATGTTAGGGGCGGTCGTTCAAAATGTTTTTTACGTTCATAAACCGCCACAAGTAACGAATGTCTGTTCAATTTGAAGCTCAAAATTTTTGCACTAACAAATACACAGCGAAACAGTTCCAGTGTTTTTACGTGGCTTCCTACGAACGCAACTAATTATTTGCAGTACAAGTTGAGACTGGAATTTTTCAACAGAACCCTAATGGAGAGTGCGAATTGGACTACGATTGCAGCGGCAAAGACCTTTTACACGAGTAATGACAGTATTACCGGGAAATGTAACGACTACACTACCGGGAAAAGTAATGAAACGTCCAGTTACACAAGTAACGACTATACTACTGAGAAAATTACTGAGAAAATTATGGAAACGACCATTTACACCAGTAACGACTATTCCACCGGGAAAAGTAAAGACTATACTACCTGGAAAAGTAATGAAACAAGAAACAATTTAGATGAGAAAAGTTTTGTTTCCCGTGGAATATTGCGATAGATGAGAACAAATCAAACCCAATCAAACCCAACCTGAGTGATTTGAAACCTAAAGAAGCTGTTAACGAATCTGAAGCAAAGAACAAGGTTTTAATTTTACTCGGCTGTCTAGTTTGTCTGGTGGTTATATGCACCGCTTCCGTAATGAGTTAAAGAAAAGCTCAACCAATAAAACTGGAAAGTCATGCACATTTTCGCCTATATAATAGTAGATAAACCAAATCATTCTCATGTTAGAACTCAATTAACAAACGACATTAAACAACCACGATGATCAGTTACATAGAACCGGAAGAGTTGGATTTTTCGCTAGCAGAAGATAGACTAGAAAGCTTTAGCGTCAAGGGAGGGCGGGAGGAACTCGTTTTGCAGCCACCTCCACGTGGTGAGTTCTGGGTTGTTTCATAAATTGTTGTTTTCTAAATTGTTTAATTTATGAAACAAGCGAAGAGC
>OZ020193.1:70984271-70991771 GCA_963971165.1 Philopedon plagiatum
TAAATGGCCGTTTCCGTACTTTTCTCAGGTTGGGTTGGGACGAGGATTTAGGGACGGATTTAATTGCGCCGTAAAGATATTCTTTGTCTCGTCGCCAGATCAATACCACCGCAATGTTAGGTGGACGAGCACTCGATTCGAAACAGTTTGAGACTCGACAAAATAGC
This sequence comes from Philopedon plagiatum, assembly GCA_963971165.1. Classification (NCBI taxonomy): domain Eukaryota; kingdom Metazoa; phylum Arthropoda; class Insecta; order Coleoptera; family Curculionidae; genus Philopedon; species Philopedon plagiatum. The sequence continues at coordinate 70,984,439 of OZ020193.1, forward strand.
ACATTTGAATTAGAACGTGTCCCCACAATAGAAGAATAATGAAAAGTGTAAGGGAAAGCATTTTGTCTGCTTACGGCTTAACTTTTCAGTTTTGCTGGGGTTTGCTTGTGATACAGGATAAAAATAAACAACCACAATATAGCCTTTAATCATTCCATTTATTTTAAACGTAATAGGACATTTACATATAGGACAAGTTCTTAAACTACGGCTACAATATCTACAACAACTTGTATGTCCACAAGGAATCATACGGCACCATTCGTTTACACATTAAACATAGAGCCGGAGGTTGAAAACTTTCTAATTTACAGTGACACTGAGTTAGCTGAAAAGAACCAAATGGTATCAGCCAGTTAAGCCTAGGGTCATCTAGGACAGGAGGTACATCTCCATCGCCATGACAGTAGTGCTCCAACGTTAAAGAAGAGGGCATGGGTCGATTGAACTCTTCCGGAATAAATTCTGGCCATTTTGTTTGAATGAGAAATTTGCAAAACGGATTCGCTTTAACGTGTACCAACCAGACGTCTTCGTTTCCTTCCAATTGCTGTATCGTAATCCATTCGCAACACATAGCCATTAGGGTGGACCAAATCTATAGGTGACGAAAAATGAAATGCGTTGTGTAGTTTAACCTGAGTGCTTAATAGTTGCCCTTATATAAGTCAATTAATCCTGCAAAATTTCGTCCGTAACAGATGTCATCTTCAGGTGCCTATATGAGGTCAAACTGTTGATATTTTTTTACGAAGTCGTATACTGAAAATATAAGGAAAAAGTGCAGCTCTGCGCTTGTTTCATAAATGAAACAATTTAGAAAACAACAATTTATGAAACAACCCAGAACTCACCACGTGGAGGTGGCTGCAAAAGGAGTTCCTCCCGCCCTCCCTTGCTCTAGATTTGATTGATCTATTTACCTAACGCATGTAAAAAATTTTGTTTTGTTCCAATTTTCGGTATTTTCTGACGGGAAACTATTCTTGCACGAATTAAAGCATCTCTTTCTTCTGTCCCGGAAACCAACGTGGAAGCTTCACTTACTACTCTAATACATCTTTCTACAGCTTGCGTGTGACAAGGATATTTCAGAATGTCAACTTCATCTGGAACTTTTAAAATCATATCTTGCAACATATCATTCGGTATTTTCTTGGTTAAAGGTGGCTCAGTTATTGGAACGGATTGCCAGTCTATTAAATCACTGTAGTGTTGACTCTCAAAATTAAGCTCTGGAACTCTAAATTCTCTAATTCCACGCGAGGTACCACTTTTTGTCCTACACTTTAAAATCCTTCTCAGTCCAAGTTCTCTAATATGCTTTTGACTGTCCCTTATCATTGTAAGAAGAATGTTTTCTGGGTGTCCAAAATAACCATTTCGTTGTATGACCGGTTCTATAATTTTTTTAACTTTTTCAGGTAAATATCGGGATCTATATATGAGTTGAAATAGGTGTTTAGGGCCTTCTGTACAAGACGGTTTCTGGAACCATGTTGGGGCATAGACTTTGACAACATACTCTGTTATTATTTTAAGTTCATTTGATGGTTTCTCTGTGGCCACATACAATCTTAAAACCCTGTTAGCTGTAGTCAGGCATCTTGCATGCGCCATTTTTCCAGGGTCACGATTGGCCAAATTTGATGACACTTCCCCTTTTTGTATCGCTAAACACATCTCATACAGGTATATTTGGTCAGTGCTGGCGTCGTTTAGATCGAATATAGGAAATTCTCCATTTATTTTGTCGAATTTGACTATCGGCATATTTTGACATATTGCTAAACATTTTCCTATAGGCCCGGAAAATCCCGTAGGATCGTTGGTCTTTCCGTCTAAATTTTGAATTAGGTGACGAAGAGGAAGTTCATTGGCGTGTAGTAAACAAATTAACCATAGCACAGAATGTCCTAGGTCGGTCTCTATTTGTCTTATTACGCCATTTTTAGATCCAGTATTGATAACGGTCCCGTCACAGCCAACAGCCACATATTCTTACAATTTAGTTCCCAAAAAATGTCTTAGAAAATTGACTATACTTGTTTTTAAACTATTAGCACTTCCTGAAGTAGGAGTCACGTGCCCCAGGTATAGGGAACCAGGTTCCGCTATTAAAACGACATGCTCTTCGGTGATAATTTTTTTATAGTATCGGTCTCCTTTCTTCTCCATTATTAACGTTTTATCCTTCCTTCCGTCAAAATAAATTCCTGTCACAATATTACTCTCGATAGCATCATGTTTCAGCTCTGTCCTTCGCTTCTTACGTTCTCTTCTCAACTTGCTGCGATTTAATAACTTGGACGGATCTTCTTTAGTTACAACACCCAAGTCTTGTAGTACAGCATTGGCTATCAGCGAGGCAGACCTGTCGGATATACCTGTTCGGTCACAGGCTTCAGATAGGTTTTTAAACTGTATTCCTCGAAGATCTGTTTTAGTGCTTGCTGACGTTGACGGGGAATGCAAATCAGGAACAAGATCGATTTTAGCAGAACTGCGTGAGGTGTTCTCTATTTCAATATCGGTAGAGTCAATAATTGCTTCTTTAATTTCATTTTCTTTGGTCTTAGAACTCTCTTGGATTATGGTCTTTTCTTGTCTAGACTTTCGTTTCAACCTGTTTTCTAAAACTTTGGTTAATTTAACGTCAACATTTCCAATGACCATCTTGCGCTCTTCTCTCTGATCAACCAGAAACTCTTTTTCCTGTTTAGGCACCTTATTTTTGCATTTACACTTCGAGAAATCTTTACACTTACAGCTTGATATATCAAATAGTTTATGACTTGCTTTCTTACATAAATCTAACTTTTCAAGACACTTCTTGTTATATACTGCTTTGATACAGCTCTGTACTTACTATGATAGTCCTTAATAATACGAAAAATCTCTTGATCAGATACTATAGAAAGAGAGGCCTTTTTCCAAATATTTTTTAAATCATTTATAAGAATGTTAGACACTTCATAAACACTTGGGTCTTTTCCTTTATTCTGGTCTTTAAGTTTTTGTCTGTACGAGAGATATGCTCTCATAACGTCGAAATAAGTAGGAAGTACATTACACTTGAGTAGTTCAGCCGAACCAAACACCTCGCAAATAGTCTCTTTTCGCGTTTTGGGCATTTTTCACAACTTAACACTTTTAACAACGAATTAGCACGTCTTTCCTTAACGATAGATAATATCACACTTCGGAACTGGACGGCCACTTCTCGACGTCATTGTGTTCGTTCGGTCACGTGCTCATCTCGTAGGAGGGGATTTCTATCAGTCAAGTACAAATTTATGCTATACTTGAGAGATGCATGTGATTTAATATTGGAAAACCGATATTTAGTTTTTGTCGAATTTTAGGCAAATTTAGCGCCGTCTAGGCACCTGAAGATATTAATTTAGAGAGCTAAAATTTTGCATAGTAACTACTACAATGGCAAGGACACTTTTGAGCACACAGGCGTTTTCGTAACTGAAAATTTTTATTTTCGGTCCACCCTAATAGCCATGTCCGACAATCCATCGTAATAAAATCCACATTCGGCCAAGTTATTGGGCGACATAGCAGAGTTGAACCAGTCGTTGACGCTAAAGCTTTCTAGTCTATCTTCTTCTAGCGAGAAATCCAACTCTTCCGGTTCTATGTAACTGATCATCGTGGTTGTTTAATGTCGTTTGTTTGAGGTTTGAGTTTTAGAGTTAAGATGTTCAAAGGAATTGAGTTCTAACATGAGAATGATTTGGTTTATCTACTATTATATAGGCGAAAATATGCATACCTTTCCAGTTTTATTGGTTGAGTTTTCTATCCGAGCTTTTCTTAACATGTGCAAAAAATAACTCATTATTGAAGCGGTGCGTATACCCACCAGACAAACTAGACGGCCGAGTAAACCTAAAACCTTGTTCTTGGCTTCAGATTCGTTAACAGCTTCTTTAGGTTTCAAATCACGCAGGTTGGGTTTGATTTGGTTTGATTTGTTCTCATCTATCGCAATATTCCACGGGAAACAAAACTTTTCTCATCTAAATTGTTTACTTTTTTACTTTTTTATTTTATTACTTTTCCCGGTAGTATAGTCTTTACTTTTCCCGGTAGTATAGTCGTTACTGGTGTAAATGGCCGTTTTCATACTTTTCTCAGTACTTTTACTAGTATAGTCGTTACTTGTGTAACTGGACGTTTCATTACTCTTCCCGGTAGTGTAGTCGTTACTTTTCCCGGTAATACAGTCATTACTCGTGTAAATGGTCTTTGCCGCTGCAATCGTAGTCCAATTCGCACTCTCCATTAGGGTTCTGTTGAAAAATTCCAGTCTCAACTTGTACTGCAAATAATTAGTTGCGTTCGTAGGAAGCCACGTAAAAAACACTGGAACTGTTTCGCTGTGTCTTTGTACAGACACGGCGTCCAAGAACCTCTAGTTTACAAATTTTGCGCTTCAAATTGAACAGACATTCGTTACTTGTGGAGGTTTATGAACCTAAAAAACATTTTGAACGACCACCACTAACATTACAAAGTTCGAACTAAGAAAAGAAACCATGATCACAAACTCTGAAGCTAGATGATCCGAGGACCGGGCTTTTATACAAGTTCACGAATCCGATTAGCATCCTCATCCTCCTCCTCCTCGTCCTCCTCATCCTCATCCTCATCCTCATTCTCTTCCTCATCCTCATCCTCATCCTCATCCTCATCCTCATCCTGATCCTCATCCTCATCCTCATCCTCATCCTGATCCTCATCCTCATCCTCATCCTCATCCTCATCCTCATCCTCATCCTCATCATCCTCATCCTCGGGAGAACATGAGGATGAGGATGAGGATGAGGATGAGGATCAGGATGAGGATGAGGATGAAGATGAGGATGAGGATGAGTATGAGGATGAGGATGAGGATGAGGATGAGGATGAGGATGAGGATGAGGATGAGGACGAGGATGAGGATGAGGATGAGGATGAGGATGAGGATGAGGATGAGGATGAGGATGAGGGTGAGGATGAGGATGAGGATGAGGATCAGGATGAGGATGAGGATGAGGATGAGGAAGAGGATGATGATGAGGATGAGGATGTTTAGGACGAGGAGGAGGAGAATGAGGATTAGGATAAGGATGAGGATGATGATGAGGATGATGATGAGTATGATGAAGCCCGGTCTTCGGATCGTCTAGCTTCAGAGTTTGTGATCATGGTTTCTTTTCTTAGTTCGAACTTTGTAATGTTAGTGCCGGTCGTTCAAAATGTTTTTTACGTTCATAAACCGCCACAAGTAAGGAATGTCTTTGTTCAATTTGAAGCGCAAAATTTTTCTACCAACGGTTCTTGGACGCCGTGTCTGTACAAACAAATACCCTGAGAAACAGTTCCAGTGTTTTTTACATGGATTCCTACGAACGCAACTAATTATTTTCAGTACAAGTTGAGACTGGAATTTTTCAACAGAACCCTAATGGAGAGTGCTGAAACGTCGATAGACACGCACGTGGAGTGCATTACGGATGATATTGTACATGCACTACGAATTCAGGGGTTCCAAGAGCTGTTAGTTCTCAGGCAATGTCCAAACATGTTTTGTGGTAAATGCATTTACGGGTCGGCGAGAAATCTGTCAACTGTGTTTGTGTTTTCCGGAACGCGTTGCACACGCAATCATCGACAAATCGGACGTTGGAGTGAAATACTGTTTATATGACGAAGAAACATTCACAGAGGTAATACAAAGAGAATACTATTGAATAATATTGCTGTCGCGACCTGGACATTAGCATTTCGGACAACCAAGAACGACCACAAGAAGAAAAGGTAAATTTTTGGCCGCTATTCTCTCCGATAGCCAGTTCTTTTTACGCAAACGTTTAATACTAATCAATTGGAATGAGTCTAGGGAGCGATTTAGGGACGGATTTAATTGCGCCGTAAAGATATTCTTTGTCTCGTCGCCAGATCAATACCACCGCAATGTTAGGTTGACGAGCACTCGATTCGAAACAGTTTGAGACTCGACAAAATAGCACATTTGAATTAGAACGTGTCCCCACAATAGAAGAATAATGAAAAGTGTAAGGGAAAGCATTTTGTCTGCTTACGGCTTAACTTTTCAGTTTTGCTGGGGTGAGGAGGAGGATGAGGAGGAGGATGAGGATGAGGGATGAGGAGGAGGAGGAGGAGGGGGAGGGTGGAGGAGGAGGAAGATGAGGATGAGGATGAGGATGAGGAGGTGGACGAGGAGGAAGATGAGGATGAGGATGAGGATGAGGATGAGGATGAGGATGAGGATGAGGACGAGGACGAGGACGAGGATGAGGATGAGGATGAGGATGAGGATGAGGATGAGGATGAGGTTGAGGATGGGGATGAGGATGAGGATGAGGATGAGGATGAGGATGGGGATGATGATGAGGATGAGGATGAGGATGAGGATGAGGATGGGGATGAGAATGAGGATGAGGATGAGGATGACGCTGAGGATGAGGATGAGGATGAGGATGAGGATGAGGACGAGGATGAGGATGAGGATGAGGATGAGGATGAGGATGAGGATGAGGATGAGGATGGGGATGAGGATGAGGATGAGGATGAGGATGATGATGAGGATGAGGATGAGGATGAGGATGAGGATGAGAATGAGGATGAGGATGGGGATGGGGATGAGGATGAGGATGGGGATGAGGATGAGGATGAGGATGAGGATGAGGATGAGGATGAGGATGAGGATGGGGATGAGGATGAGGATGGGGATGAGGATGAGGATGAGGATGAGGATGGGGATGGGGATGAGGATGAGGATGAGGATGAGAATGAGGATGAGGATGACGATGAGGATGAGGATGGGGATGGGGATGAAGATGAGGATGAGGATGAGGATGGGGATGAGGATGAGGATGAGAATGGGGATGAGGATGAGGATGGGGATGAGGATGAGGATGAGGATGAGGATGAGGATGAGGATGAGGAAGAGAATGAGGATGAGGATGAGGATGAGGATGAGGATGAGGACGAGGATGTGGATGAGGATGAGGATGAGGATGAGGATGAGAAAGAAGAAGAGGATGAGGATGAGGATGAGGAGGAGGAGGAGGATGATGATGAGGATGAGGATGAGGATGAGGAGGATGAGGATGAGGGGGATGAGGATGATGATGAGGAAGTGGATGAGGATGAGGATGAGGATGAGGATGAGGATGAGGATGAGGATGAGGATGCTTATCGGATTCGTGAACTTGTATAAAAGCCCGGTCCTCGGATCGTCTAGCTTCAGAGTTTGTGATCATGGTTTCTTTTCTTAGTTCGAACTTTGTAATGTTAGTGGCGGTCGTTCAAA
>OZ020193.1:71019271-71021771 GCA_963971165.1 Philopedon plagiatum
TCATCCTCATCCTCATCCTCATCCTCATCCTCCTCCTCATCCTCATCCTCATCATCCTCAGGAGAACATGAGGATGAGGATGAGGATGAGGATGAGGATGAGGATGAGGATGAGGATGAGGATGAGGATGAAGATGAGGATGAGGATGAGGATGAGGGTGAGGATGAGGATGAGGATGCGGATGAGGATGAGGATGAGGATGAGGATCAGAATGAGGATGAGGAAGAGGATGATGATGAGTATGAGGATGTGGAGGAGAGGAGGAGGAGAATGATGATAAGGATGAGGATGAGGATGAGGATTAGGATGAGGATGAGGATGAGGATGAGGATGCTTATCGGATTCGTGAACTTGTATAAAAGCCCGGACTTCGGATCGTCTAGCTTCAGAGTTTGTGATCATGGTTTCTTTTCTTAGTTCGAACTTTGTAATGTTAGTGGCGGTCGTTCAAAATGTTTTTTACATTCATAAACCGTCACAAGTAAGGAATGTCTTTGTTCAATTTGAAGCGCAAAATTTTTCCACCAACGGTTCTTGGACGCCGTGTCTGTACAAACAAATACCCTGCGAAACAGTTCCAGTGTTTTTTACATGGATTTCTACGAACGCAACTAATTATTTTCAGTACAAGTTGAGACTGGAATTTTTCTACAGAACCCTAATGGAGAGTGCTGAAACGTCGATAGACACGCACGTGGAGTGCATTACGGATGATATTGTACATGCACTACGAATTCAGGGGTTCCAAGAGCTGTTAGTTCTCAGGCAATGTCCAAACATGTTTTGTGGTAAATGCATTTACGGGTCGGCGAGAAATTTGTCAACTGTGTTTGTGTTTTCCGGAACGCGTTGCACACGCAATCATCGACAAATCGGACGTTGGAGTGGAATAATGTTTATATGACGAAGAAACATTCACAGAGGTAATACAAAGAGAATACTATTGAATAATATTGCTGTCGCGACCTGAACATTAGCATTTCGGACAACCAAGAACGACCGCAAGAAGAAAAGGAAAATTTTTGGGCCGCTATTCTCTCCGATAGCCAGTTCTTTTTACGCAAACGTTTAATACTAATCAATTGTAATGAGTCTAGGGAGCGATTTAGGGACGGATTTAATTGCGCCGTAAAGATATTCTTTGTCTCGTCGCCGGATCAATACCACCGCAATGTTAGGTTGACGAGCACTCGATTCGAAACAGTTTGAGACTCGACAAACTAGCAGATTAGAATTAGAACGTGTCCCCACGAATACATTTGTGACATTTCAAATTCACTGCCTATTTCTAGAGGTGTTCCACAAGGATCAGTATTAGGCCCTTTATTGTTTATTATATACACTTTTGATTTTCATTTATCTATTAAACACGGTAATCTTTTAGCTTTTGCAGATGATACTCAAATATACCACTCAATCAAGTACACAGATTTAAAAAATAGTATTTCCTTAATCAATAAGGATATTTTAAATATTTCGAAAACTATAACTGATCACGGATTAAAAATAAATGAAAATAAAACTAACTTAATTTTAACTGGTCCTAAAACACTAATCACTAAAATAAAAAATAATTCTGATTTCAAAATTGTTCTAAACAATAGTTTTAAGATACCGTCAATCGAATTTGGCAAAAATCTTGGCGTAATTTTTGATCAGCATCTTAATTTTCATGAACATATAAAAAATATAATTAAAAAAGCATACTACAAACTAAGAATTTTATATAACTTTAAGGACTACTTAAATACCGATACTAAACTTAGACTGGTTGATTCAATTATTCTAAGTGGATTAGATTACTGTGATATCATTTATCACAAAAATATCAGTAACGAAGATAAACAGAAATTACAAATTCTTCAAAATAACTGTGTTCGTTTTTCAGTAGGGCTAAAAAAGTATGATCACGTATCACCTAGTTTTGACCAACATAATTTAATTAAATTAGAAAAAAGACGCGAAATCCACATATCCTGTTTTATTTATAAAATAATTTTAAATCAGAAACCAAGATATTTATTTGAAAAAATTGAATTCAGGAATAATATTCATAATGTTAATACTAGAAATCAGAACTCAATAGAAATACCTAAACATCATACTGAAAAATATAAGTCTTCGTTTAAATATAACTCTTCTGTAATTTATAATAATATTCCTTCTAGTCTGAGGGGCTTAAGCTATATAACTTTCAAAAAAAAATATAAAAAATTATTTAGTAAGGGTAGGATTGGAAGAATGATTTTTTATAAATCAAAACCCTACCTATTTATGCCAACTAGTATACTACTGTCATTTTTTGGTTTTCTTTTTTACTTTATCATTTTTATATTTATATTTTTAATTGTTATATTGGCATAAATAAACATCTTTATTATTATTATTATTATTATTATTAGAAGAATAATGAAAAGTGTAAGGGAAAGCATTTTGTCTGCTTACGGCTTAACTTTTCAGTTTTGCTGGGGTTTGCTTGTGATACAGGATAAAAATAAAC
>OZ020193.1:71029271-71114271 GCA_963971165.1 Philopedon plagiatum
TGAAACGTCCAGTTACACAAGTAACTACTAGACTACTGAGAAAAGTACTGAGAAAAGTATGGAAACGACCATTTACACCAGTAACAACTATTCTACCGGGAAAAGTAAAGACTATACTACCGGGAAAAGTAATGAAACAAGAAACAATTTAGATGAGAAAAGTTTTGTTTCCCGTGGAATATTGCGATAGATGAGAACAAATCAAACCCAATCAAACCCAACCTGAGTGATTTGAAACCTAAAGATGCTGTTAACGAATCTGAAGCAAAGAACAAGGTTTTGATTTTACTCGGCTGTCTAGTTTGTCTGGTGGTTATATGCACCGCTCCAATAATGAGTTAAAGAAAAGCTCGGATAGAAAACTCAACCAATAAAACTGGAAAGGCATGCACATTTTCGCCTATATAATAGTAGGTAAACCTAATCATTCTCATGCTAGAACTCAATTAGCAAACGACATTAAACAACCACGATGGTCAGTTACATAGAACCGGAAGAGTTAGATTTTTTGCTAGAAGAAGATAGACTAGAAACTTTAGCGTCAACGACTGATTCAACTCTGCGATGTCGCCCAATATCTTGGCCGAATGTGTATTTTATTACGATGGATTGTCGGACATGGTTATGTGTTGCGAATGTCCGATTACAATACAGCAATTGGAAGGAAACGAAGACGTCTGGTTGGTACACGTTATAGCGAATCCATTTTGCAAATTTCTCATTCAAACAAAAGGGCCAGAATTTATTCAAGAAGAGTTCAATCGACCCATGCCCTCTTCTTTAACGTTGGAGCACTACTGTCTTGGCGATGGAGATGTACCTCCTGTCCTAGATGACCCTAGGCTTGACTGGCTGATACCATTTGGTTCTTTTCAGCTAACTCAATGTCACTATAAATTAGAAAGTTTTCAACCTCCGGCTCTATGTTTAATGTGTAAACGAAACTATCCCCGGTGCCGTATGGTTCCTTGTGGACATACAAGTTGTTGTAGATATTGTAGCCGTAGTTTAAGAACTTGTCCTATATGTAAATGTCCTATTACGTTTAAAATGCAATGATTAAAAGCTATATTGTGGTTGTTTATTTTTATCCTGTATCAGAAGCAAACCCCAGCAAAACTGAAAAGTTAAGCCGTAAGCAGACAAAATGCTTTCCCTTACACTTTTCATTATTCTTCTATTGTGGGGACTTGTTCTAATTCAAATGAGTTATATTGTCGACTCTCAAACTGTTTCGAATCGAGTGCTCGTCAACCTAACGTTGCGGTGGTATTTATCTGGCGACGAGACAAAGAATATATTTACGGCGAGATTAAATCCATCCCTACATCGCTCCCTAGACTCATTACAATTGATTGGTATTAAACGTTTGCGTAAAAAGAACTGGCTATCGGAGAGAATAGCGGCCCAAAAATTTACCTTTTCTTCTTGTGGTCGTTCTTGGTTGTCCGAAGTGCTAATGTTCAGGTCGCGACAGCAATAGGCGTGGGCGCATTCCTCATCCTCATCCTCATCCTCATCTTCCTCCTCGTCCTCCTCCTCATCCTCATCCTCACCCTCATCCTCATCTTACTCCTCCACCTCCCCCTCCTCCTCATCCTCATCCTCATCCTCATCCCCATCCTCCCCCTCATCCTCCTCCTCATCCTCATCCGCATCCTCATCCTAATCTAATTATTAGTGAGAACGAGTTTAAGTTAACAGATGGCCGCCTAAATCTCCTGACTGAGGAACACCCTGTAGAGTACACCGATAACGACCTCTTACAATATAGAAACATTTTAGTTCTAACAAATGCCCACAAAAGAAACTTTAAACGGTGTGAACGCATTAGTTCATCGTCTGGTTGGAAGTATGTAAATATTATTAAAAAGCTATTTCCTCCCCGAAGCACTTATAAAGAATTGAATAATATAGTGGCTAAAAAGAAAAATACGAAATATTTAAAATTTTTAAAATTTCAAAACGAAATCCAAAGGAGAAAATTAATCGAAGACACTAGCGATGGGAACTACGAAGTAGAAAAATGGGGAGGAGGGCTTCAGGAAGTTAGACGGAGAGTCCTATCCTAGAGTACACAGATGTAAATGACATGATAGACCAATTTCGATGTTTGGAAGAGAATAATACGGATGGCATTAATACACCTGAAATTATGAGTATTTTAAGAGAACTGGAGCAACTTGGAATTGAGTTTTATTAATAGTTTTAGTTGTGAATGCAATAATGTTTTTACTAGGTAAGATGTACACTGATGGGTTAAATAAAGATAGTAACACAAGTTGTCATTATATTATTCTGGGATGCATCAAGTTAAAGAACAAAGTTTTAATCCGCCTTTTCGAGCTGCTACAATTAAGTGTATCGATCTAAGATCAAATTTATTAAAAATAGCTTCAAAGGATGTTTCATTTCTTAGCGTCAAAGTGAACCGGATTAATACTTTTTTGGTGTTGTCGACATAAACGTTCAGATTCACTAGGAAAGTTTAGATTTAGTATTGGTTTAAAGTAAGGTGTTCTAGTTGACCAGTTATGCGTTGCCAGGAGTTTGTTCAGTCGAAAACTACCATTAAGAGCAAGATTTTTGAAAGATATCGGTCTTAGAAAAAGCTCAAAAATGCATTATTTATTCCATATCAAAATATTGTCTTTTCACAAATAAAGGTGAAACACTTGGCTTTTTTATCTGAGACAGTCCACGAAAACTTCAAGCCTAAGTACTAATGTGTCGTGGGAGTCTGAAGAGAGAAGGAAAATGTGATCTATTGACACAGGATTTAAAGGATTAAAGATTGGGATGGGGCAGGGAAAACGTCTGCAGACAATTTTGATCCATAATCTGGAGGTCCTTGCATACGTAACACGCCTTTTGTTGTTCTATTATAAACAATTAAGGATGATAATTATAGCGGTGAGGTCTTCAAAGCAAAATCCGTGCAAGTATCGATAGAAAATAAATAAGAGGGTTTTCTTGGGAGGACTGAGTTAATGATAAGTCGAATGGCTCTCATTTGGAGGTATTAGTTGGGAAACATAAAGAGTGTGTAATTAGGCATGGAAGAAATCGTTTTCTGGCTCGGAAGAGAAAAACCAAGCTTTTAGCTGGCGATGTGGCTGATAAATCTAATTTAAATTTGGTATAGGTAATAAACAATATTATAAAGATAAATTGGAAAAATCTGAAACCAAATTCAGCTTGTATGCAAGAAGTAGCATAGGGAGAGAGCGAGAAATTAACATAAGAGAGAGAGGTGGTATGTATCATAAGAGAGAGGAGAGAGCTAGTAAAAGCGAGAGAGAGGTAGCATAAGAGAGAGGAGTGGTAGGGAGAGGTGGCATAAGAGAGAGGTAGCATAAGAGAGAGGTAGCATAAGAGAGAGGTGGTATAGGAGAGGTAGTAAAAAGGAGAGAGAAATCCGAATACATTCGAAAATATTCATTAAAACCAGTCATGGAACTTGATGAAAATCCATCGTTACAAGAAGGAGAAGCTCATTGTTTTTATCATTCTAAATCACCATGTATATGTGCACTTACTAATGTATACAATTTATATAATAATTATTTAATGATTGAATAAAACACATAAATGAAATAAAGTTTTTTATTTGATATAAATTAGGTTTCAAATATTTCTTCAATGATGTCTTGTGGAATAAACTGTTTTACTTCACCCAAATGCTCCTCAAATCCCATTTCCTTTATGGTTTGCAGAAAAGTTCTTATATCAAAAGTATGTAAATATATGTTACAGGCTTCTGCAGCTTTTTCATACTTTCTTTCCATATCCATGCATTCATCATATGTATAAAATCTTTCGAATCCATACTCGGCTTCATGGGCAGCATCAAATTTTAAGTTACTAAAGTCATGTGATAGATTCTCTATAGCGCTTGTTAGGTTATATGCTACTCGTTGAGATGTATATGCTAACCACATCTTGTATGAGTATGTGAGACTTAAAATAAGTTCAGAGCTTTAAATAATAATTTAGGATAGGAGGTGGGAGGAATAGGAGGTGGGAGGAATAAAAAGGAAAAATATATTTTCAAATTTTATTTTTCAATACAAGTCTTTAAAAATTCACTACATGCGAACGTTTCTACATCCTCCACAACGCAATCAGAATGAACGTTTAATAATTCTAAAACACTACAAACATTTAAACTATTTTCCATAGGTGAAATAACATCATATACATTTTTTAACAAATCACCATTTTTTCATAACTACTATATATATTGAAATATTTGGAAAATTCCTGGTTTTTAAGATATCAAAACGATATTTGATTAAATTTGTCAAGTTCACTAACTCATTTATAGTATCACCAGCTAGGAATACTTCATTACCAACATCTTGTGTAATCTTAATTATTCTTGCAACACCAATAAACACAAAGTGATTCTCATAACCATTTCCCTTCATGGGTTGCCACGCGGTTAACATAAGAGAGAGATCAGAAGTATGAAAATATATGTTACAGGCTTCTGCAGCTTTTTCATACTTTCTTTCCATATCATATGTATAAAATCTTTCGAATCCATACTCGGCTTCATGGACAGCATCAAATTTTAAGTTACTAAAGTGTTGTGATAGATTATCTATAGCGCTTGTTAGGTTATATGCTACTCGTTGAGATGTATATGCTAACCACATCTTGTATGAGTATGTGACACTTAAAGTAAGTTCAGAGCTTTAAAAATTAATTTAGGAGGTGGGCGGAATAAAAAGAAAAATATACCTATACATTTTTATTTTCAATACAACTTTTTACAAATTCATTACATACGAATGTTTCTACATCCTCCAGAACACAATCTGAGTAAAAGTTTAATAATTCTAAAACACAGCAAACATTTAAACTATTTTCCATAGGTGAAATAACATCATATACATTTTTTAACAAATCGCCATTTTTCATAGAGATTCCACTAACTAAAATATTGTAATATTTGGAAAATTCCTGGTTTTTTAAGATATCAACACGATATTTGATTAAATTTGCCAAGTTCACTAATTCATTTATGGTATCACCAGCAAGGAATACTTCATTACCTCCATCTTGTGTAATCTTAATTATTCTTGCATCACCAATAAACACAAAGTGAATCTCATAATCATTTCCCTTCATGGGTTGCCACCCGGTGCTGTTGGAATAAATGAAACTTAACATAATTCCTTGATTAGTAAGGAAGGAAATCCATTGATCTTCATTAAAAATCACATTTTGATTATATTTGTAGCCACAGATTTTAACAACAGGAATATATTTTCTCTCTAAGGAAAATCCAATGCTGACCCATTTGGATTTGGATTTGTTTATGTAGTAGATGGTTTCATTGATGAGAGCTGCATTGCGCTTCTTACTAAACTCTTGTTGGCTTGTTGGTTGACACATTTTCAGATGCTTGCTTGAAATAATGGTTGTAGAACTGTGGGTGAGTGCTTAAATAAGCAAGCGTGGTAGTGGGGATAATAAGCGTGGTAGTGGGGAGTAGTAAGAGTGGTGTGGGGATTTAAACACTAATCTTATAGATTTAAACATCATTTAGCGACTAACCATGAATGAGTGTAAGACAGAACTTTTTATCGACATTCAAGGATATAACAGTTCCTTTGGATACATTCCAAAAGAATTAGCGATTTATGATGGTATTCGTTGCTCAAATTATCTGTTTAAATCGCCATTTCAAAAAAATGTGTTATCTGCTCTCGATCTCAAAATGGTTAAATGGGGCGAAGAGTATCATGGACTAAAATGGGAATTTGGAAATATAGAACTTAATGAAATTGATAATATTTTAAAGCATGTGTTAGAAGTTTACCAATCGCCCAAAATTTACGTGAAAGGGAATGAAAAAATCAACTTCTTAAAAAAGTTTTTAGATGAAGATTTCATATACGCTATTCCCATTGCCCAAGAACCAAAATTAAGTAAATTTAAGAAAATTCCAGAATGTTATTTTCACAAAAATGTGAATCCATGGCATTGTGCATTAGCAAACGTAAAATTGTTATATAATTATAGGTATTGTTATGAATAAAAACCATTATTATATATATGTTTTTATTATTATTGAATTTTATTTATAATACAAATATACTTTGAATAATATATATCCTATTGAACATAAAAACACTACTAACAATATACTTAATAATACTAGACACACATTTGAAGTACATTCTTCTTCTATACAAGATTTTCTATACAACTGATTCCATTCCTGTGTCACTATTGAAGTTTTATTGAAATAATATAACCTTAACTTATACTATACAATGGTAGAATCATTTATAATATTATCATCTATTTTGTGGGTAAATAAACCATTATTTATATTCATTCTTTTCCATGTTGAAGGCCAACTATCATTATTTACATTATTAACAGATAGACAAATAAATGCTTCTCGAACATTATGATCAACTTGTATGAACAAAGTATTGTTAACGAATGCTGATAGAAATAGAACTCCTACTGGTAGCAGAGCCATTTTCAAAATAAAATATTTTTCCAGGGTTCTTATGTTTTATATTCGTCACGAACTAAATCTTTTAGAATATCAATTACATTATTAACTTGATCATCATCAGTCTTGGATTTCTCTTCCAAAATACTTATATGATTGTGCCCCCAAGCTATGAAGCTCTAAATTGGATTAAATTTATTTATATTAAGCTCCAAATGTAATATTTTTTCCAACGCCCAACCTGAACCATTCTCCGCAAATATTGACATCTTTTCTTTTATTTCAGACAAAAATTTCTTGTAAATATCAGATAAATCTGTTATTGAAGTTATGACCTTATTTTTCGTATTAAACGATTTAGTTTCGATGGTCTCTTTTGTTTGTAAGAGATATTTTCCAAACAGTTCTACATTAATCTTAACACTTATATGATTAACTAACTCTTCGGAAAGTAAACTTACAAACTTTTGTTGTACTTCATCAAAAAACTCTTCAATGTCCACGTAGTTTTTCGATGGAAGCAGCATGTAAGACACAATCCTGTTTTTAAACGCGGAAGTTAAAATTTTTACATTATCGTCACTTTTAAGTGCACTTTTATGTAGGTTTGACCGTAAATGCGCAGCAAGTTTATTTTTCACATACCAAGTATCACAATCTTTACATCGTGATAAAGTAAGTTTAGGTATTGGAGGTCTGTCTTCTATTTTAGCTTTTTTCATGGATACATCACATACCTGGGTATTAGCCTTTCTTTTTTTGCGAGAACAAGATGGCCTCATGGCACACGATTCTTTTTTATGTCTATACACGTTCGATTGATGAATAAAACTCTTGTTGCATTCACTGCACTGATACATCTTGAGAACTGAACAAAAAAGCAGAAAAGGTTGATATTTATTCAACAGTTCTTGGGATATTTTTAACTGGTCTCACAACACTTTGCACAATACTGTTTTTGCAAACTAAACAATTAATATAATATCAACGCTAACTAACCGCTGAGGATATATATCTAACAAGGAGAAAGCACAACTGTCGAGCTCAAGGTGCGACTGCAGAATGGGAAGCGCAAAGAGAATATAAAGAGAATCCGTGTGGGCGGGGCATGCCCATGCGCATCCGTATTGCGCAGATGTAAAGGAGTGGGGGGAGTTTTTAAAGTTCATTTGGAAGCTCCTGTGGAGCTGGATTTGATATAAGAGTGGTAGGATTTGGTAGCTCCTTTGGAAGCTCCTTTGGAAGCTCCTGAGAGGAGAGGGGAGAGGGGAGAGGGGATTTTTTTGCCGCCTAGTTTTTTTTTTGAGCCGCATTTTTTTTTTGAGCCGCTTTTTTTTTTGTTTTTTTTTTGTTTTGTTTTTTTTTGAGCCGCCTTTTTTTTTTTTTGAGCCGCCTTTTTTTTTTTGAGCCGCCATTTTTTTATATGCGCAGTAGACCAAAATGCGTACCACGCGCACACCGAGCGTGCCAGACATGCGCACGGAGTGTTAGGAGATGTACTTTGGTGTGTACATTCCAACCCACCCACTTTTAAGAATATAACTCCAATAGTGAAGCCACAAATAAAAAATTTGTTGTTTTGGGCGGGTCTACCGCTCTACATATGGGGTCTGTATTGACCTGTGTATTGTTCGAATTAGTACAACACTTGCGTTTTAACCGCACTTACCCTTTTAAGTAACGCGCTGTAATACGATGAAATGAGTGAAGCTTTGTGTAATGATGTTTAACGATTTAGAGTGGGGGGATTTGGTGGTGGTGGGATGCTGTAAATCCATGGATTAATGAATAATACTTCTAATTATTTGTTTGACATTTATAAAACATTTATTAAAATACAGGTTTACTTTTGAACAAAAATAACAATATGTTTATCTACATTAATATATATATATATATATATATATATATATATATATATATATATATATATATATATATATATATATATATATATATATATATATATATTTGTGTTAAATACTGCAAATATTGAGAATTTATAGCAATAAAAGTGGTGTGGCGGGTAGGAGGAATGGATTTGATATAAGAGTGGTAGGATTTGGTAGTGTGAAGAGTGCGTGTTGTGGAATGGTTTTGTTTTTTGTTTTTGTTTTTTTGTTTTGGCAGCGGGGAGAGGAGAGGGGAGAGGAGAGCGGAGAGGGGGGATTTGGTAGGGTGAAGAGTGGGGGGATTTTGGTAGTGTGAAGAGTGGGGAGATTTTGGTGGGGTGAAGAGTGGGGGGATTTGGTGGGGTGAAGAGTGGGGGGATTTGGTGGGGTGAGGAGTGGGGGGATTTGGTGGGGTGAAGAGTGGGGGGATTTGGTGGGGTGAAGAGTGGGGGGAATTTTTGGATATATATCCTGGTCTGATGCGCACACAAACACTCTACTTATATTATTTCAATAAAGCTTCAGTAGTGACACAGGAATGGAATGAGTTGTATAGAAAATCTTGTATAGAAGAATGCAATGTAAATGTGTGTATAGTATTATTAAGTATATTGTTAGTAGTGTTTATATGTACTATGGGATATATATTATTCAAAGTATATTTGTATTATAAATAAAATTCTGGAGTCAACAAAAAATCAAGGTTTTTATTCATAACAATGTCTATAATTATATAACAATTTTACGTTTGCTAATGCACAATGCCATGGATTTACATTTTTGTGAAAATAACATTCTGGAATTTTCTTAAATCTACTTAATTTTGGTTCTTGACCAATGGGAATAGCGTATATGAAATCTTCATCCAAAAACTTTTTTAAGTATTTTATTTTTTCATTCCCTTTCACGTAAATTTTTGGCGATTGGTAAACTTCTAACACATGCTTTAAAATATCATCAATTTCATTAAGTTCTATATTTCCAAATTCCCATTTTAGTCCATGATACTCTTCGGCCCATTTAACCAGTTTGATATCAGAAGCAGATAACATATTTTTTTGAAATGGCGATTTAAACAGATAATTTGAGCAACGAATCCCATCGTAAATCGCTAATTCTTTTGGAATGTATCCAAAGGAACAGTTATATCCTTGAATGTCGATAAAAAGTTCTGTCTTACACTCATTCATGGTTTGACGCTAAATGATGTTTAGATCTATAAGATTAGTGTTTAAATCCCCCCACCTCTCTTACTATCCCCACTACCACGCTTACTATCCCCACTACCACATCTGTCTATTTAAGCAGTCACCCACAGTTCTACTCTCATTATTTCAAGCAAGCATCTGAAAATGTATCAACCAACAGGAAACCAACAAGAGTTTAGTAAGAAGCGCAATGCAGCTCTCATCAATGAATCCATCTACTACATCAACAAATCCAAATCCAAATGGGTCAGCGTTGGATTTTCCTTAGAGAGAAAATATGTTCCTGTTGTTAAACTCAGTGGATACAAATACAATCAAAATGTGATTTTTAATGAAGATCAATGGATTTCCTTCCTAAATAATCAAGTAATTATGTTGAGCTTTATTTATTCCAACAACACCTGGTGGCAACCCATGAAGGGAAATGGTTATGAGATTCACTTTGTGTTTATTGGGGATGCAAGAATAATTAAGATTACACAAGATGGTGGTAATGAAGTTTTCTTAGCTGGTGACACCATAAATGAATTAGTGAACTTGACAAATTTAATCAAATATCGTTTTGATATCTTAAAAAAGCAGGAATTTTCCAAATATTATAATATTTTAGTTAGTGGAATCTCTATGAAAAATGGCGATTTGTTAAAAAATGTATATGATGTTATTTCACCTATGGAAAATAGTTTAAATGTTTGCTGTGTTTTAGAATTATTAAACTTTTACTCAGATTGTTGTGGAGGATGTAGAAATATTTGCATGTAATGAATTTGTAAAAAGTTGTATTGAAAATAAAAATTTATAAATATATATTTTTCTTTTTATTCCTCCCACCTCCTAAATTAATATTTAAAGCTCTGAACTTACTTTAAGTCTAAACATTCTCCAACAAGATGTGGTTAGCATATGTTCGTGAACGGGTAGCATATAACCTAACAAGTGCTATAGAGAATCTAGCACAACACTTTAGTAATTTAGAATTTGATGCTGAGCATGAAGCCGAGTATGGATTCGAAAGATTCTATACGTATGAGGAATGTATCGATATGGCAAGAAAGTATGAAAAAGCTGCAGAAGCCTGTAACATATATTTACATACTTCTGATATAAGAACATTTCTGCAAACCATAAAGGAAATGGGATTTGAGGAGCATTTGGATGAAGTAAAGAAGTTCTTGTCACCTGAAATTATTCAAGAATTCAACATAATTTTTTAAAATAAAAAACTTTATTTCATTTATGTGTTTTATTCAATCATTAAATAATTATTATATAAATTGTATACATTAGTAAGTGCACATATACATGGTGATTTAGAATGATAAAAACAATGAGCTGCTTCTTCTTGTAATTTTGGATTTTCATCAAGTTCTATGACTGGTTTTAATGAATATTTTCGAATGTATTCGGATTTCTCTCTCCCTTTCACATAAACATGATCTACTTTCTCTGTTAAATTCTTGATTATTTCAGAAAACTTGTGAATTGGTGTATATCCTTCATTCCATGGGATACAGTGATGATTTTTCATTAACCACACAGCTTGTTTGTGTAAGTCAGGTGGCAGGTATTTTAGATCAAATGGTGCTTTAAAAACATAGTGACAAGTCTTGCTTCCATCATAGGCAGCCAACTCTTTGGGAATAAACTTCTTATTTTCTATATTAAATCCTTGCACATCGACAATTAATAACCTCATAATTTCAAAAATGAGAATTGTTTAATCATAGATTTCTTGTCAGAATATTCTTGTAGTTGTTGTTTTAATTTTTTCAGCTCTTCTAAAAAGTAGGATACTCGAAGTTCCAGTTCTTCACCCATAATGGTAGGAAAGAATAGTAGAGCATTGACTTTATATAAAATATTAGACATGCGCTTTAAAGTTGTCTAACATTTTTGGTTAATGGACTGTAGCTAAATACTCTCTCATGCATAATAAGACAATAGCAGTGCATACACAAGCTGAACGTCCAACATTTTACGTAGGATTGCACGATGCAATATCTCAACCTACGCAGTCTGCGTACACTCCTATGTTGCGCATTTGGTGCAACTACCTGCTCGTCGTCACTGGAATAACCACTATCCGAACTTGATGTCATCTTGCCAATACTAACCTCATAATTTAATAAGCGAAAATTATTTAATCATAGATTTCTTGTCAGAATATTCTTGTAGTTGTTTTAATTTTTTTAGCTCTTCTAAAAAGTAGGACACTTGAAGTTCTAGATCTTCACCCATAATGGTAGGAAAGAATAGTAGAGCATTGATTTTATGTAAAATATTAGACATGCGCTTTAAAGTTGTCTAACATTTTTGGTTAATGGATTGTAGCTAAATACTTTGTCATGCATAATAAGACAATAGGCAGATATTTTGTCTATAAGATCATCATGTAATTCAAACTCAACTCTCATAACAATAGGCCCGGATTCAATTGTTTCTTTCTGATGTGAACAATCGATATATACGATAGGAGCATAAGTATTAAATTCCTTTGGAAAAAAAATGGGCTCAGGTGTTAATCCATAGTAAGATTTTTGAAATTGTGAAAACATTTCGTATAATGATGCAAATTTATTTTTAGCAAAGTCTAAATATAGGTCGTTGTAGGGATATCTCTCAGAGTTTAAAAATACTTTGATGTTTCGTAATTTAACGTTGGAAAATAGAGACATATCAGTTGTCGATTTATCCCTTAAGTCTTTTTGAAAAGCAATTGCTACATGACGTGGGGTATTAACTTTTGTAGATGTTTTGACAGGCCAGTTATGACGATTAGTTTTTAATAATTCCGGGTATTCAATCAGTTCCCAACTCCGGAAAGCGATTATTATATCAGTATTCTTATTAATTATTTTAGATAATGCCAATTCTTGAGGAATAGCTACTGAAATGTGAGGTATATTCCAAGTTAGCTTTGTAAGCTCAATTTTTGGATTTTCGTCTGCAGTATTAATTGTAGCATTTTTGTCTGAATTATCGCGTACTAAAATAAGTTCTTGTTTGGCATTTAAAATAATTTTTTTGTAGTCTTCAAAAAATCCCATTAAGAATTTAAGTGGAATGCAAACATTAAATAATCCTGTTGTTGCATCAACAACTTGTGAAGACTCCATAGGAAACCAACCTGCGTTTTTAAGTTTATTGCATTCATTTTTATTATATGACAAATATCCCTTTATTGTCGAAGTTAACCCAACATCTCTAACTGAATTTATTGTAACACCGTTTAATTGATAACGCATTTCTTTAAAAAGGAACGCAATCCCATTGTTTATCAATTTTAATGTATTTGAGATAGCATTATTATCTTTTGTTAGTTTGCCCTCTATGTAAAGAAAGCTTTCGGAAGGAAGAGTATACTTGTCTACTTCATGAACAGGTATTATAATTTCATCGTTATTTCCCAATTTAGTAGGTAGGTATGGTTCATAACCATGAACTTCGGAATGCACAATTGAATTATCTATGAAAAGACCTTCTGTTACGTTAAGGACATCCATTATACTAAAACTTTTAAGCCTAGAGATTTCAAAAAGCTTATATTTTCACGTGTTATCCCTTGTGTGTTTCTCCTCCTACTAATCTTTGGTTTACGATGTTTAGTCTTCTTATAGTTTTTATTAATTTTTGCGGGTAAATTGAAGGTTTTTCTATTATAAAGGATAACCATTATACTTCCTTTATATGCAACCTTATTGTTACAGTCTCGTTTCGAAAATCAACAAGATTTAAATCTTGGTCTATTACCTTTACTGTTATTTTATCTATTACTTTTACTGTAACAGGAAAATAAATAATATTTTTTGCACTTTCTATTATTTTAAATCCAGGGCTAACATTAGGGAAAAACTGATGAATAATGTGTACTGGCTTTCCGTTCAGATAGGAACCTTCTGCGATACTGCAGTCTATGCATAAAGAATTAACTTTTATAATCTCTGCTGGATTTTCCGATGTTTTTGGAACTCCATCACCAGATATAATCCCATTATTAAAACCCAAAAGCTTTCCTATTGTACCATCTTTAAAAATAATATCCGTAGTAGACTTTATTGTTGATTTTAATGTGTTGTTATTTGCATAGAGGTGAAATGAAATATTTCTTTTTTGGAATTCAGCCTGCAAATATTTATTAACATCATCCATTTCATAACTTCCTGTAGGTATTGTTAAAAATTCATTATTTTTTCCAAAATACACTTTATTATTACTTTTATCAATATTTGGTATTGCATTAAAAGTTTCAAAGTTGGTAAGTCCGACCACGTAGGAAGTGTTAGGATCTAAGTAAATAGGTTGCTTGAAGTTTAGCTGAATTTGCGGAAAGAGCTCTAGTAAACGACATGATGGTCGTAATAAGAATAAAATGAAAACACAATTACGTATTATTATAAATAAACTGTAAGCATAACTGTCCACAAGTTGAGGTATTAAAAGATTGATATTTATCATAATTATATTTAATATTGTTTTTGCTACCATCGCTATAGAAATAAGCTATAACTTCATCTGGTGGTCGTAAATTTCCAAAACTATCAAAGTAAATTATGTTATTATTATTTTTAACATACGCTGTCCAGTGAGTGCCTTCCCACATATCGTCATCTAAATTTATAATACCTCTTTCATATTTTTTTATTTTCTTGGGTAACTTATTTCTCATAAAGACACCTCTAAAATGTGGCAACTTTAATATTTTCGCATACTTTAATAAATCTATATTTGTCAAAGGTCGGCGAGGTAGCAAATTTAACAGTTTTTTGAATATGGTTTTAAATATAGACCACACCCTTTCTTATATGGTTTTAAATAAAGACCTTTTCCAATTGATATTTTTTCTATTTCTTTGTTGTGTTTTGTTTGTTCTTCTAACTTCTTTTGTGCATTTTTGGCAGAATTTACTGCTTGGGCAATACCAGCAGCGCCCCCGCTTAGGGCTCCGAGAGCAGATAAACCAGCAAAAATAGGTATTAAAGGTAAAATTCCACCAGCTTTTGGAATTGGAATAATTCTTTGTTTAGGTTCTTTTATTTTTAATTTTTTAATTGATGACAAAGCAGTGCCGGCAGCGTTTCTGATATTAGCAAATTTTTTCCCAGCTAGCTCTTTACGTGCTTTTCTTACACCTTGGTTAAAGGATATTTGACCTCCTTTCTTGCGTTTATGACTTCTCTTCGTTTTTCTTATTCCCATACCGAGTTTTGTTTTTGCTTTCATGATTCCGGCCACAGCCAAGGATGACAGTTTTTCACCTAGATTTGAATCTGAAGCTTTGAATCTATTAAATGCCTTTTTAGCTAATACTTTATCTGCCTCGTTTCTGTTTTTTAAATCGGAATATTCCGAATATGCTATATCGTGCTCTTTGCAAGCTTCGTCTAATAAATTAATTCCCTTATCACCTCGGGCAAGCCTTTTGTTTAACTTTGTACCAGGTCCGCAAAAGTTATAAGAAGGAATATGGAGCTCTACTGGCAATTTATTAATAAGAGTATTTAATAAACCACTACCTTTTCTCTGTCCTTCCACGCAGTGAATGACATTATTATGTCTAATCATTATATATAAATGATTTGAAAACGCAAATAACCTTACTTAAATAGTGATGTTCAAACAATGAAGATTAAAAAACAAGATTTTTCTTTACCGATAAAAAATTTTGATTTATATCATGATAATTATCGAAAACATGGACAATTATTTGGTGGAAACTGTAAAAGATGTTTAATAGTAGGACCATCGGGTTGTGGGAAGACAAATGTTATGATTTCCCTTATAACACACGCTAATGGATTAAGATTTGAAAATATATATGTGTACTCAAAATCCTTATATCAATCAAAATATGAATATTTAAAAAGGCTTTTTGCACCACTAAAGTTTATTGGTTATTTTGAATCATCGAACGCTGAGGATATTGTTTCACCCACTGAAATAAAACCAAACTCACTGATTATATTCGATGATATAGTATGCACTGATCAAAGTCTTATGAGGGATTATTTTTGTTTTGGACGTCATAAAAATACAGATTGTTTTTATTTGTGTCAAACATATTCATCAATCCCTAAACAACTTATACGTGATAATGCCAACCTCTTGGTAATTTTTCAACAGGATGCTACAAACTTGAAACATATATATGATGATCATGTAAATGGTGACATGAGCTTTCAAGAGTTTAAAAACTTGTGTTCAATGTGTTGGAAACATAAATATGACTTTGTCGTTATTGATAAAGACTGCCAATTTAATGGTGGTCGCTATAGAAAAGGATTTGATAATTTTATTTCCACTATATAACTCTCTGACAAAACGATAATTTTCTAGTATACAACCTACCTTTTGTAAAGATGGACGAAAAAACAGCGAAAGAGTTGGTAAAAACTAGAAAAGCTGTCAGACAAAAGTATAAAGCTTTAAAATCAGATTTATCTGATAAAGAAATTCGCATGGAAAAAGAATTTAAACCAATAACTCAACCTTTGCATGAGTTAATTCAGACAATTAAAACAGAACCGTTCATTAAAAAGGAAGTATATTCACCACAATTAGTTTCAACCCCAAAATTTCAATTTCCTACGCCAGAGGTCAATCAAAGGAAATCAAATGCATATAGTAAATATCTTTCAACGCACATGCCCTCATTTTTAGGAGATGAAGAAGTATTTGTTGAAGATTCGCAACAGTCAGGAGAATCAAGCCCTGAAACAACAATTGAACCAACTATAGGTGAGTTGCGACAAGATGTTTTAGAATTAACAAGAACAGCTGCTTATGAAGAATACTTGGAAGCATATCATTCACTTCTAAGACCTTTCGTGGATGGGCTAATTAAAGACACGGAAGGCAAATTTGATAACAAATATGGTTTTAGTCATGATGTTGATGCAGATAAATATAAGATTGCTAATTCTGTGGTGGATTTCATAGGAAAAGATTTTAAAGTTGAAGGAGTTAGGTATGAGGGAACACCTGGATTGTATGAGCTTCTTTTTAAAAAAGAACCTGTTGGTTATACATCAAATGATATGGAAAATTATATGGATGTTTTGAATAGGACAAATGCATATAGACGAAATTTTGATCCTTGATTCAAGGTTCAACCGACATTAAATACTTGACAATAGTTAAACCTTACTTATTACAAAAAGGTATATTAAAGCGTGGAAGCACAACAGAGACAGGTTATCGTGCAATACTACCAAGTACTTCGCGTTTGTTACCTCCACAAAGACCGCGTTCTACAAGAAATCTGTCTACAAAAAGTGGAAAGGGGGGAGCTATGTTAAATCTATCAAAACAAAAAATGGGTTACGTTTATTATGACGATCCAAACGAAATCATAGATAGATTGAAATTGTTAATGTCATCGCAAATGGCTGGACATACTGGTCATCAAAATGAAATAATATCGATTTTAGAAGAACTAAGAGAAGCAAGAATAATTAAATAAATACTAATTCTCACATGTTTATTCCTTATTCTACCGCTGGCAACAACCATGTCTATTGACAAGTTTGGTTCCCACATCTTTGGCAAAGATAATAAAGAACATAACCTTATAAAACTTGTTGATCTTAGTGCAGTTAAACTTTGTTATAATTTGGTATTACCTTTTATGGGAATCTACTCTCTATCCGATAGAGTTTACCAACTTTTACAAGACAAAAGAATTAAATATATTTTCCCTATGGAATCTGCTACAATAATTGGGGCCGAGTATCCAAAAAAATATGTTTTCTTAAAAATTAATGGAAAAAAGATCACCGACCCTGTAGGTATTCGGTTAAAGAAAGGGGATGTTCTTTCTTTTCATCGTCCTGAAAGTAGCCATTTAGTAGATTTTTATGGCGAATTGTTAATAAAATGCCCTGTAGAAGTAACAAACTAAACATTTAATTATCATGTCTGCACAACCTAACATCAAGGAAGATCTAGTCAACGAGTTACATAAACCGGCTAGAAAAAATTTTAGACGTCGACGGGTTATTATTAAAAATTTAAACGATTTATGGCCAGCAGATTTGGTGGAAATGATACCTTATGCAAAACTAAATAAAGGATATAGATATATTTTAGTTGTTATAAACACATTTTCGAAATTTTTTTGGGTTCAACCTGTTAAAAGAAAAACTGCTGATGAAGTAACTTTAGCTATGGAAAAAATTTTAAAGCTTGCGAAAACTCCTCCAACTAACATACATACAGATCAAGGAAGAGAATTTTTCAACAAAAACTTTAATAAATTAATGGAGAAATATAACATTAATCACTACAGTACATTTTCCACAGTGAAAGCAAGTATTGTCGAACGGCTCAACAGAACTTTAAAAACTCTCATGTGGAAACAGTTTAGCTTGCAAGGCAATTATAAATGGTTAGATATCTTAAATAATATTGTTTTTAAGTATAATACAACTAAACACAGAACAACAGGATTAAAACCTATAGATATAAATGAAGAAAATGAAAAAGATGTTCTAAAATCAACTTATAATAATATAAAAACACTTGACCCCAGAAAATCAAAATTTAAACAAGGGGATTATGTTAGAGTTAGTAAATACAGGGAGGCTTTTCAAAAGGGATATACACCAAACTGGTCAAATGAAAATTTTCAAATTAAAGAAATTAAATTAACCAACCCAAGAACATATCTGCTGACAGATGACAAAAATGAACTAATTTTAGGTAGTTTTTATGAACCGGAGTTGCAGAAAGTCAAACATTCAAACGTGTATCTCGTGGAAAAGGTGCTAAGAAGAAAAGGAAATAAAGTTTATGTCAAATGGTTGGGAATGGACAAATCACACAATTCTTGGATATTAAAAAAAGATGTAATATAGTAAAATAAAAAACTTTATATTTAACAACATGGTTTTATTTACTTCTCATCATGTCACTTATGTACAACAATATCACTAGAGCTTGATCAGTACTGTCATTTTTCTTCACAAGAATCTTTTCCTTAGTCTCTTTTAAAACAATTGAGAAATAGAATCTTCTGCAAAGAGGACAATGTGCGTTGGTTTTTGACCACTCTGTTAAGCACTTTATACAAAATTTGTGTGTGCACGAATTGGGTGTGCAAATTTCTTCTCTTCTCATGGAATATAAACAAACAGGGCATCTGCTTCTGTCTTCTTGTTTAAGTTTTTTCACCGATTTTCTGCAACCAACCAGCTTTCGTTTTTGAATCATATTTATGTATTATTTCTAGCAAATAATGCTTTAGAAAATGTGTGCGTATAAATTTATAGATATTCCCCCACTTAGTACTGCAAGTCAAACTCGCATGGGTGGGAAAATATTCCCCACTTAGTACTGCAAGTCAAGGAGGAGGTGGGAGGATATGACGTTGAGTTGGTCGTACTCAAAAATTATTTAAAACGTTCATTGTATATTTTGTTCCTAAAATTTTCATCCAAAACATCCCTTAGGAGCTTCTCAGCATATTGAAGTCTATTTTGAAAGCGGTAGCGATCCAATACATACTGTTCGTAATCACTTTTGCGAGATTCTCTATATGCAAAATTCCATGCAAACAATACATGGATTTTATTCATATTTTCGTTAAATGTTACAGCTTTCTTATTTTAATCGGAACTGTAGTTGTCAAATTGTTGCAATGTATATATACTCATTCTTGTAGCTTAAACCAGTTCAAATCAACAAAAAACTTTCTTCTCCGAAACTATGAACAGTATTTATAGTTTACTTGTATTCGTAGCAGTAACCTGTCTAAATATTATTAACTAATTTTGTCTATAAAGTTGTTAAATATCGATATATCTTGTGGTTAAATAAATAATTTTCCTACTACTCAGCGTTTTCTTCCTTCAATACCTTTATTACATATCGTTCTCATAGTGACTTCGCTAAAAACACCAACTTGCTTGCCTAGCTGTCGCAAGCCTATATGTTATGAGCTAAATATTTTATGAGAAGTCGATGGTGAGATCGGCTAACGCGCTGGTAATTCCAATTCCATTCCAATTTCGATGCAGTTAGGCCCCAAATAGATAGTGTCCCCCAAGTAGTTGATGCCACCTCAAGTAATGTGTGACAGATGACGTATGATAGTTGTCATATGACAGTTGACAGATGACAGTTGACAGATGGCAGTTGACAGATGACGTATGACAGGTGACAGATGACAGATGACGTATGACAGGTGACAGTTGACAGATGATGTATGACAGGTGACGTATGTGCGCGCAGGTTGGGTTTGATACTAGTAGATAAGCAGCAAGAGTTCTGGCCCAAAATCCCATGTTATTTCTTATGGAGGTTCATTCTGCATTTTTTGGTACACGACGCCTCCAGGGCGTGGTCCAAAATTAGGCGTCGCGACGCCTCAGAGGTGATGTTCGACTTCTTAGGCACTTGTACGTTAGATACTTGGGCATGAACTACTCGGGCATCAACTACTCGGGCATCAACTACTTGGGCACTATCTATTTGGGGACCTAACTACATCGGACATTAGCTACTGGGTAAACTTCTACATATATATCTATATTAAGCTGTTTAATGTTTGGTATTCTTCTTCTTCTGCTTCTTCTTCTTTCTGCAGTTTTTATTCACGATGACGTCACAAACTTTTTCATTAATCCTAATTAAATGCATTTATTTCGTAAGTCGCATATGCACTGAAAAAAGTTTTCTGTCCAAGGCGCGAATCGAACCAGCACACACCATGTGTATAATTTCGTATTATATACGTTTCCCAGCTATAGAACCAAGTACGCCACGGCACCTAGTTGAATAAATAAATATGGTAAATGATATCTTCCGTGATATATGGGGCGTGACGTAGTAGGTATGTTTTATGTATTTTTAGGTGGGTAATATAATAGTTTCTTTATATTTAACATGCATCACGCGCTCAGCGTAACGTAACAAGTCGTTTTAATGGTTTAGACACGTTTTCGAGGTATGAATAAAACTAGGAATTATAAAAAATTATTTATTTAACCACAATTTATATCGATATTTAACAACTTTATAGACAAAATTAGTTAATAATATTAAACAGGTTACAGCTATGAATACAAGTAAATTAGAAATACTACTCATATTTTCGTATAAAGATGGGGTTAGTGTAGAATTAGTAGTAGTAGTAATAATAGGAGATGCGGTCTCATTCTTACACTTGCTAAGGAACGTCACCCATCCTGTTTCACCAATCGTCGTCGAATCTTGAAAGAGAAACTGAACCTTGTAGCGAAAAGAGCTGCTGTTTGATGGAGGTATCGTGGCGGAGAATACGGGCATGTGACCAGTAATCTGAGGGTTGAAAACCAACGGAATCCATGGTCTGCTGGCATTGCAATCCCCAAAATCGAACAAAACAGAGGCGTTTTTAACATTAAAAGACCGATATACGTAGAAGACGTTGTGTACTACGGCAACTAGCAGAATGAAGGATGAACTTAACAGAACCATAGCTGGTGTTAAAATGATCGTCAAAGCGTCGAAGAATAGAGATTTATAATATCATAAAGGTGTATAATTCCACTGGTTAATAACACCAACAGCGGTATTAAGAACAGAGAGCTAACATGGAGGGTTCGGAGCGGTTCGGGTTTTATCTTTTTCAAGCTTCGGGGTGTGACTACCTTTTTTTTCATTTGTCGACACTTCCACAATACTTTAGCTAACCGGCAATGTTTAGAGTACTTATAGTGATCGGCTAACGGATCATCTCCTTCCTTCCAATCAGTAAACTCACAATGACAGAATGCACATTTAACTATATCTAATCGTTGGGTGTAATAAAAACCAGCCTGTGCTAAGTCTTTAGGACTAACTTCATTGGTCCAGTTCTCAAACGTAATCAGTCTTTCTTCAAAAGTATGAATGACGCCAAGACCGTCGTCTAAGCAATCAGTACAATCTACACTCCGGCTAATCATTTTACGTCTTTCTACTTAGACTAATCGAACTATACTAATAAATAAAACAAAAAACATATGTTATATACTTTATTCCATGTCATTTAAAAACAATGTCGGAAATTATACAATAACCTGACATTATTACAAGCACAATGCCAAACATTAAAGTCCTTATGGTGAAAACATTCCACAACTTTCTTATATTTACTTAATTTAGGTTCAGTCTTTAAAGGAATACTAAATATTTGACGAGAATCAAAAATCTGTTTTAAACAAGTTGCCTTTGCATCTCCTTTAACCAGAAATTTAGGAGAGTCATACCGAAGACAGATGTCACGTAAAACACTTTCAAATTGGTTCAAGTCCAAACAGCCAGACTCCCACATTAGTCCATGATATTTTTCCTCTAAATGTTCGACTATTTTGAGATCTTCAGGCTTTAAAAATTTCCTGCCATACGGAGGTTTGAAGAGAAAGCTGCAAAATCGGGCACCATCATACAAAGCCAACTCCTTCGGTATAAACCCACTGGCTAAGGGATAACCTTGAAGATCGATGCAAACTTCCTGACATTCTTCAGACATCTTGTATACTGGTTAAACTCAAAGATAACGACGTTGCGTCGGTGTTGAACTAACTTCTAAACAATCAGCAGTACGGAAGGGCTTTAAGTAAAGTAAGATATACCCCCACCACCACCACCACCACCACCATCAATACCTCTTGAGACAGGTTTATTCCAAGCATCCAAACTGGATTAGGGTGCGAGGGCTCCAACCAACAGCAGTCAAGCTTTGCCCCAAATAGGCTAGAGTATACCGGGCACTTGATCGATTCATGTTGTCAACCAGATCCTGCGACATAGTTTCAGCTATCCGTTGCGGTAAGTATGTTTGAAAGATCCCGTCCTCCTGGGCTCCTGAGTCAATCAATGTGGCAACAAGAGCTCTCCCAAAACGTGTTATAACAAATTTCAGTGTTTGAATAGGATACGTTACTCCTACAGGTAGAGTGGAAAGCTTTCTGCATTCGGGAAAGTTCACAACATCACTGTTAATATGAGCGTTAAGTTCCGCTAAGGTTTGCTTGGAAATACTCATTGTAGAATGCTGCTAAACAACTTTATAATACAAGAAAAATCAAAACTAACGTATAGCTTATACAGAATCGACTGTTCTCAACGAAACCTTGCTAACGACTGCTGAATAGACCGCCGATCTCGCACTTGGAAGCGTCCCCAAGCGCGTCTTCTCGGAAAAAGTGGGGCGGTGCCCAGCAACACCACGGTGCACAGTTTAGCCTTGACTCGTGTTGATCACTTTTAGCGCGCTTTACCTGGAAATTTTTCCGCTGACGGTGCACAGTTTGGCCTTGACTCATGCTAATAATTTAACTCGCTTTGCCTGGAAATTTTTCGGCTGACGGTGCATTTTTCCAAACGACTTATTACGCTGTCACCGGCTGTGAGTAGGAGAGAGAGAGAGAGAGAGAGAGAAGGGGTAAAAAATAACATAGAGCTTGAAAATATTTTTTTTATTATGAGTCATCGGTGTACATGTACAGTTTTTCAAAGTCATCGAGCAATTTTTGCGGATAATAATGCAATAATTCCAACATGTAATAACTTTGATCAAACAGGTTTAAATTACAGAGATTGGTAATAATTTGAACAAAATTGTCCTTAATATCAGCAAAACATTGAGCATACTGTAAAGTATCATCATAATAGGTTCTAAATTGTAAACGTTTCACTAATTCTAATCTAAAATTAATTAAACTCTTAATGCTAACAATAGAATTTATATCGTTACAAGAAAACGTTAAAGTTACATCATTGCTTCCAAGTCGGAATATTCGCTCGTTTAAAAGAATAGCACTGGATACGGTAAAATTTTCCGATGTCGACATTAGCGTTGTTGTCACACTTCCGTCAATATCTTCAAACATCTTGTCAATGATCTCCAAAAACTCGATCCAATCCGAATGGCTGAGGGAGACTGGTTGACGTTCAGGTGTTGTGGGAACTAGTTTAACACTTGGTATCATCCCCCTGGCAACACTGAGGCCTACAATTACTGTAAAATTACCAGTAGAATAGCAAAATTCGCCCAAGAGTTTTTTCTCGTTGTTAATTTCTCTGTTACTTCGACGAATCATACTGTCTAGATAAGTCCAATAGGGCGATGAGTTTTGGGAACTATCGTCTTCTTCTTTTAGCAACTCAGGAGCAGCAGCAGCGGTATAACTTTTACTAACCATGGTTCACACTAAAATAGTGACGCCAACCAACGTATTATTGTAATCATAGAGAGAGAGCTATACCCCCACTCCACATTTATTGATGTTAAGTTCGAGAAACAGTAGTTTGGATAACGCCCATCCGCTGCCCATCTCGGTAAATTCAGAAGCTTTTTCCACTAGAGACGTCTGATATTCAGCGTAAAAGTCTTCCAAATTAGCGCTGGGAGAAATAACACTAAATTTTGTATTAAACGATTTAATGTCTTGTTCTTGTGTTGATGCCAACAGATAGCAGCCATATAGCTCCATATTAACTTTAACTTGAGGGTAAGTCTTTAAAGGATCAGCGAGTAGAGTGATAACAGTATCTTTTAGATCTCCTAAATATTGCTTGACATCGACCAAATGTAAATCACTTGTCAGATGATAAGTTAGTATGCGTTGTTTAAAAGCAGTTCGAACTAGCTTTACATGAGAGTACAAGTACTCACTACATTGCTGCTTATGTTTTGTGGTACGGTTATGAGCACTACGAGATAAAATTTCCGCATCACACTCTTTGCAATAAGGCATGATTCCTACTGTCCAAAACCAAAAAAATGGTGGCTATTTATACAGGAAGCGAGCTTAAACCACATCCTTGACCATATCTATCCAACTATTATGCGACTTATCAAACCCCAGCCATTTTACATACATCTTTTTACCTTTTTTACGCAAAACTTGCTCAATAAGAAATACGTCAGATTGTGTGGTTTTTTGCAATTCTTCTTCATAGAATCCTCCGCTAATTGGCTGTCCGCTCGTATCCTCTAGCAAATAAGTCGTAGGATTGGTGATCTTTACCTGAGATACTTTAAACAACTCAGTGGTCCAATTGGGTACATAACCCTTTTCAAACACGTGCTTGGCCTTACTTATGCGAACAATGTCCCCAACTTTGAATTTTTGCTTTCCCACAACCTTTAAACGACTATAAACCTAGTCCAATATTTTCGTCTCATTACTTTTGTTAACATCCTTCGGTTTCATGCGGATTGTGTGATGTTTGGTGTTGTTGTAATTATTTGTAACTTGTTCCAACAAGTCGATCCATTTATGATTACCATTCAAGGTAAACAACTTAAACAGGTGTTCTTTGAGTGTCCGAATTACTCGTTCAGCAATAGAAGCCTTTAAAATACTAAAGGTACTGTAATGATGTACCCCATGCTTCTTCATAAGACTTTGAAAGCTAGCGTTGTAATACTCTTTCCCATTATCTGTAACCAGCATTTTCGGAATGCTTCGAGAGTGTTTAAGTATATGATCCATTGCATTAGTCACATCCTGAGCATTTTTCGACTTTAGAGGCCTCGTCCAGAGAAATTTCGAAAAACAATCAATTACAACCAAGATGTATTTAAATCCCTTGTTTTCACGAGCGTACTGATCGAGCTGAGCAAGATCTGAAGCAAACGTATCATCTAAACCATACTGGATAAATCTGCGGCGTTTAAATTTAATTCTAGCGGGTTTGTGTAGTTCCTTAACAACTTGTTCTCTCGCTTTTGTAATGTTCTTCGCCATAGTTCGCAATGGGTAATGACGCTTGAAACCTTTAAAATCTAACTATATAATGTCGTTACCAATTTTGACTTTAACGCAGCAAGCTCAGCACGAATTCGGTCCAGATCGTCAGTAAATGGTTGTAAAGAACTTTGATTTGCACTGTCGACATATTCCTTTAAACTAATTTCAAGTTTATCCCGCTTGTCATTAGCAGCAGCTTGCAGAGTTGTATTACGCTCATTTAAACCCTGTAGTAATTTATGTAGTTGTTCAACCATCGAATTAGTATACTTCTTACTTGCACTCTCAATAACGGAGAGAGAATCGTTAAAATTTCGCTGAAGATCACTTATCGATTGATCAGTTCGTGTAATTATAATCTCCACAAACTTTTTATTTACAGCATCAGTGGCATCTGTCGGTGATTTGACGTTACAAAGCCGATGATCTTGAATATTGTAATCACCATCTTTTGTAAGAATAATCAAGTTGGGTGTTTGCGACACTCGCAATCTTTTCTGATTAGACGACGAGCGGGGTAAGGAACGTCCAAACTTATTCATGATTACTGCGGTACTGAGACATAGTAGCTTTAAGCAAACTTATTTATAGAATTCAATTACTCCAAATTGTTCCAATTCCTGCAAAATGCTCCAAATCTCGTTCCGGTTATTATTGTTGCCAACCTCATTGGAAGCTTCCAATTTTTTTAAACGTTCAACTAACTCGTTTACGTCGTCATAATACACAAATTCTTTGGGTTTTTCGTTGTATTCCATTAAGGCAGATCCTGATTTCGATGATTTTACTGATTGAGATCTCGTCTTTGAAGTAGTAGGAACACTCTTTGAATAAATGGCTACGAGTAGTGGCTCCACAATTGTAGTATATTTACGCGACTTATTACCTTTAATTTGACCAGTCTCATTTGAGAAGTTTTCGGAACTTTGAAACTCCAACTTCACGTCGATAGTGCTACTCTTGATGGCTTCATTTTGTTTGTAACAGTCAATAACAAAGAGGGCTCTACTAGCGAAAGCGACAAAATCCAAAAGCGGTTCACACCGTTGTTTTCCCAAATAGGTTTTTTGAAAGTCCGTATACATCCGATAGGCTTCTGTAAACTGTCTATTGGCAAAGTTTAGGTTTAACGATTCGTAGGGGTAAACTTCAGAATTTAAATGCAACTTGACGTCGGTGATGTCCAAATTATCAAAGTAGGTACAATCAGCTTCAAAGTTATCTTTTCGCTTCTTCATAAAAAGTACAATAACATATCGGGCTCTCTCAGACATAGTCTTAACGGTCCAAATATCACGCTTTGTCGTTCTCAAAGCAGGCAGTTCATGTATTTCCCAGTTTCTAAATGGGATATATATCGGTTTGTTCTTTGCAATTTCGTCCAAAAGTCTCAATTTCACTGCATCACTCGGGTAAATATGTCTAACTTTCAACTCAACCGTTTTTAAGATTATTGTTGCCTTCTTAGTACCCGAGGACTTGTAGCAGTTGTCATCATGACGAGCACGAACTAGTTTCAGTTTTTGTTTACCCATTAATACATTGTGGTAATCGGCAAACACGCCAAACAATATTGAAAGTGGTATACGAAAATTAAAGTCTTTAGAAGTTTCATCCAAGGTCTTAGCAATTCCACTAGGCCAATTCCATCCAGCTATGTCCAGAGCTCGACTTTCTTGCTCATTTAAACATAGCATATTTTTAACTGTGCTAACAATGCCGGGATCTCGAATCTTTTCAATCTCCTTGCCATTAACTTCATAGGAAATGGTGTCAAAGAGAAAGGCGCCAGCATTATTGGTTAGGTCGCAAGTACCGGTCTTACCAGCAGCGTCTGCTTCCACCTTAAACGCACCCTCGATGTAGAGTTGAGCTTCACTCATATCCAAAAAGACATCTTGCTGATTGATAACAATCTCGATTTCGTCATTGTTATTAAACGAGTTGGTAAAGGGGTGATAAGTGTGCCATTCTTCGCGAACAACCGACTCATCGCTCCTGATTTGATTGAAGATTTGAAGTTTTTCTGACATGGTAGCGGTAATGACTGCTTCTAGACTGCAAATATACTATATTTGAAAACGTGAGTGATCCCTTCGACTTCTGATCACTGAATGAACTGCTCGCTGAGGTATTAGGGTTTAAATACCTTTTAAATACTAGAACCATTTCGTCTGAGTTCTAATCGAATTACTACTTCTTCGCCTCGAAAATTCATAGGTCTAGAATCCTGGTCTACCAGCGTGAGAGTTATGTTGTAGATGCTTTTTTGGTTCACAGGTAAATAGATTAGATTCCTTGGCTCGATATTTATACTGTAGCCGGGATCGACAGTCGGTGCAAATTCGTAAAGAGTATGTGAGGGATTATTTGTGTAATACGAACCGGAAATGATGTTACACTCGACTCTAATAGTAACAACTTGTATAATATCCACAGGTTGATCTGATTCGTGGAATTTACCAGACTTTAATAGTTGAGGCGAAAATCCCAGCAACTTTGCAATACTGTCTTTTGGCTTAAAGTTGATGTCGTAGGCACTGGTTAGCTCGCACTTTAACGTATGGTTATTAGGTTTAAGCGATAAGATGCTAGTTCGTTCGTCTGTGGAAGCACTAGGATCTAGGAGATTACGTTGTAGAAACTGTTCGACATCTCCCAACTCATAGGATCCTGTTGGTATTTCCAATACTCTCTCCTCCTCCTCCTGATTATTGTCAATGTAATAAAACTTGTTTCGCCCCTCTTCTATATTAGGGATTGTGTTCCAAGTGTCTAGCGAAATTAATGCTAAAGAGTAATCGAATCTCGAATCGAGCTCTACGGGAGGTACAAAGTATTCCTCAAGACGGTGAGAGCGACCTTTTAACGTGAATGTCTGTGACATGTCTGATGTCAATAAGCATCAACACCTACATTTATAAAGTTTCATTGTAGAGAAATGTTAGAGCAAGATGTCCACAATTTGTCATTCCATAATCCTGATACTGTTCGAAATTAAAATATATCTTAACATTTTTCATGTACTTGACAAAATCCTTGGGCGGTTTCAAGTTGCCAAAACTATCGAAATAAACAACTAAATTACCGTGTTTCTTGTAAGCTACCCAATGTGTCCCGAATCCTGTGTTCCGATCCAAATTAATAACACCACACTCTGTTTTGAGGGGTGCGTTCGGTAAAGTGTCTCGCATAAATACTCCTCTAAAATGCGGTATTTTTAATCGAGTGGCATACGAATTAATATCGTGATCGTATAACGGCTTTTCAGGTAGCTTTATTGGTAGTTTTTTGACATTTTACGTAAAAACAAACCATAGCCAGTTTTGTGTTTCTTTAAATACAGGCCGCTGCCCTTTTTTCCCAATGCAATCGCTTCCATTGTTCCGTTGTGTCGTTTGGTTTCTTTTAACTTATCCTTGGCACTTTTAGCGTCATTAACGGCCTTCGCTATCCCCGCGGCGCCCCCGCTTAGTGCTCCCAGGGCACTAAGTCCTGCAAATATGGGAATAAGTGGTAGGAACCCACCCTGTTTCGGTAATGGTATTATTCGTGGTAAGTTGATTCTCTTACGCCCTCCCACCTTCTTAACCATTACTCGTGCGGCTTTAAGTATTTTACTGAGAGTTTTTTTCTTACTAACATCACCAGCACCCGTATGTTTAAATTGTTTCTTAAGCAGAGTGACCACTGATGATAGGGGTTTCATCTTCTTGCCAGCACCCAACTTGCGTTTTACCTCCATAGCGTTAGTTACTAACCACGCTGAAGCTTTTTCTCCAAAACTGGAATCGCTTGCCTTGACTCGTTCCCAAGCTCGGTCCTCCAACACTCGATCGGCTTGATGTCTTTGTTCCAACTCTTTGGACTTTGCGTATTCGATATCGTGATCGCGACAAGCACTATCCAATTTGTTCTTCGGTTGATCGCCTCGAGCCAGCCGCTCTTGAAGTTTGGTTCCCGGACCACAATAGGAATAACCAGGCAAATGAAGCTCGAATGGGAGCTTGTTGATAACTGTATTTAATACACCTGCACCCTGCAGAGTCTTCATTAGTAATGAAGTCCTGGTAGGGTGCAGACTAATATTTATAGAGATGCGTCAAGAGAAGCAGAAACTCAAAATCCAAGTTTATAATTGCGATATGAAGAAAGACAAATCCCAAAGTAGCAAACATGGTCAACTTTTACCTTCTACAATTCGGTCGTTAATATGTGGTCCTAGTAATTGTGGCAAAACCAATGTAATGATTAGTCTTTTGATTGATGAAAATGGTTTAAAATTCGAGAATGTGTACGTGTATTCAAAATCTCTGCAGCAAGACAAGTACGACTTTCTTCAACGGGCCTTAAAACATTCCCGTTTAGGCTATTTCGGTTACAGTGATAACGATGAAGTTTTAGATCCCGCCAGTGCGCGACCTCACTCTGTATTCATATTTGATGACGTAGCATGTGAGAAGCAGGATAAAATACGTAATTACTTTTGTATGGGCCGTCATAATGCAATTGACTCATTCTATTTATCGCAAACTTACTCAAAAATACCCAAACAGCTGGTTCGGGATAATGCTAATGTATTAATTTTATTTAAGCAGGACGACTTAAACTTGAAGCATATCTACAACGATCACGTTAATACAGACATGACATTCGATGCATTTAAACACATTTGTTCCGAATGTTGGAAAGATAGGTATGGGTTCCTAGTAATGGTAAAAGACAATGATATTGCTAGAGGTCGATATCGTAACAAGTTTGATACTTATATCATACCCTAAGCCCTCGAGGCGCAGTGTGATACTTGGTGTTCTAGAGGCCGGACGTACCAAGTCTCCAGAACCAGGAGGTCTGTTTATTAGCTGTTTATTAGCTGTTTTAGCTGTTGTTTCCTAGCTGTTTTTAGTATGGCCCCCCAAATTAATAAGCTCGATAAAGACGTTAAACGTAGGATTATTCAAGCTTCTAGAACAATAAGAAAGAAGTATTTAGCATTAAAGTTGGAGCGGGGTGAAGACGATGAAGCTCTTAATAAATTCTTAACACCTATTACAGACCCTCTGAATAAGCTCGTGGATGCTTCCCTCGGTAAAAAGGCTAAGAAACGTAAGATGCAAATAGAAAAGAGGGAATATGTAATGCCGTTGATAAAATTTGAGCAGCCTACAGCGATCTCTTCCTCTCAAGCCCCGGAAGTAAAGATACCCACGTCCTCGTCCTCCGCAGCTACTGAGTCCAGATATGGAGATAATTCCGATGATGTGTTTGAAGAATCACAACAAGACCTAGCAGAGAAATCGGTTCAAGATCTAAAAGCCGAGTTTGAGGCTTCTCTTCGACGGCCGGAGGTGTATAGCAGCTTTGTCGAACAATATCCTAAAATTGCACAAGGGTATTTGAAAACATTTTGGTTTAACTCGGCCGAAATAGATTCTAACGGCATGAAATATGATATGACGACTGATTCTTGGCATTTGGGTACACAGCCCGTCAAGTTTTTGAAGAACGGTGATATTCAAGTAGGCCCCATTAAGTACAAAGGAACTGTGGGTTTATACGATTTATTGTTTTTAAAGGACCCGAAATATAATACCATGGCTGATGATAAAGACTATGGTGATATTTTAAAACGAACAGACTTATACCTCAATGAGACTGGTCAAATTAAAGGTAATAAGTCGCGTAAATATACTACAATTGTGAGGCCACTACTCGTAGCCATTTATTCAAAGAGTGTTCCTACTACTTCAAAGACGAGATCTCAATCAGTAAAATCATCGAAATCAGGATCTGCCTTAATGAAATACAACGAAAAACCCAAAGAATTTGTGTATTATGACGACGTAAACGAGTTAGTTGAACGTTTAAAAAAATTGGAAGCTTCCAATGAGGTTGGTAACAATAATAACCGGAACGAGATTTGGAGCATTTTGCAGGAATTGGGGCAACTTGGAGTAATCGAATTCTATAAATAAGTTTGTTTACAGCTACTATGTCTTAGTACCGCAGTAATCATGAATAAGTTTGGACGTTCCTTACCCCGCTCGTCGTCTAATCAGAAAAGATTGCGAGTGTCGCAAACACCCAACTTGATTATTCTTACAAAAGATGGTGATTACAATATTCAAGATCATCGGCTTTGTAACGTCAAATCACCGACAGATGCCACTGATGCTGTAAATAAAAAGTTTGTGGAGAGTGTAATTACACGAACTGATCAATCGATAAGTGATCTTCAGCGAAATTTTAACGATTCTCTCTCCGTTATTGAGAGTGCAAGTAAGAAGTATACTAATTCGATGGTTGAACAACTACATAAATTACTACAGGGTTTAAATGAGCGTAATACAACTCTGCAAGCTGCTGCTAATGACAAGCGGGATAAACGTGAAATTAGTTTAAAGGAATATGTCGACAGTGCAACTCAAAGTTCTTTACAACCATTTACTGACGATCTGGACCGAATTCGTGCTGAGCTTGCTGCGTTAAAGTCAAAATTGGTAACGACATTATATAGTTAGATTTTAAAGGTTTCAAGCGTCATTACCCATTGCGAACTATGGCGAAGAACATTACAAAAGCGAGAGAACAAGTTGTTAAGGAACTACACAAACCCGCTAGAATTAAATTTAAACGCCGCAGATTTATCCAGTATGGTTTAGATGATACGTTTGCTTCAGATCTTGCTCAGCTCGATCAGTACGCTCGTGAAAACAAGGGATTTAAATACATCTTGGTTGTAATTGATTGTTTTTCGAAATTTCTCTGGACGAGGCCTCTAAAGTCGAAAAATGCTCAGGATGTGACTAATGCAATGGATCATATACTTAAACACTCTCGAAGGATTCCGAAAAAGCTGGTTACAGATAATGGGAAAGAGTATTACAACGCTAGCTTTCAAAGTCTTATGAAGAAGCATGGGGTACATCATTACAGTACCTTTAGTATTTTAAAGGCTTCTATTGCTGAACGAGTAATTCGGACACTCAAAGAACACCTGTTTAAGTTGTTTACCTTGAATGGTAATCATAAATGGATCGACTTGTTGGAACAAGTTACAAATAATTACAACAACACCAAACATCACACAATCCGCATGAAACCGAAGGATGTTAACAAAAGTAATGAGACGAAAATATTGGACTCGGTTTATAGTCGTTTAAAGGTTGTGGGAAAGCAAAAATTCAAAGTTGGGGACATTGTTCGCATAAGTAAGGCCAAGCACGTGTTTGAAAAGGGTTATGTACCCAATTGGACCACTGAGTTGTTTAAAGTATCTCAGGTAAAGATCACCAATCCTACGACTTATTTGCTAGAGGATACGAGCGGACAGCCAATTAGCGGAGGATTCTATGAAGAAGAATTGCAAAAAACCACACAATCTGACGTATTTCTTATTGAGCAAGTTTTGCGTAAAAAAGGTAAAAAGATGTATGTAAAATGGCTGGGGTTTGATAAGTCGCATAATAGCTGGATAGATATGGTCAAGGATGTGGTTTAAGCTCGCTTCCTGTATAAATAGCCACCATTTTTTTGGTTTTGGACAGTAGGAATCATGCCTTATTGCAAAGAGTGTGATGCGGAAATTTTATCTCGTAGTGCTCATAACCGTACCACAAAACATAAGCAGCAATGTAGTGAGTACTTGTACTCTCATGTAAAGCTAGTTCGAACTGCTTTTAAACAACGCATACTAACTTATCATCTGACAAGTGATTTACATTTGGTCGATGTCAAGCAATATTTAGGAGATCTAAAAGATACTGTTATCACTCTACTCGCTGATCCTTTAAAGACTTACCCTCAAGTTAAAGTTAATATGGAGCTATATGGCTGCTATCTGTTGGCATCAACACAAGAACAATACATTAAATCGTTTAATACAAAATTTAGTGTTATTTCTCCCAGCGCTAATTTGGAAGACTTTTACGCTGAATATCAGACGTCTCTAGTGGAAAAAGCTTCTGAATTTACCGAGATGGGCAGCGGATGGGCGTTATCCAAACTACTGTTTCTCGAACTTAACATCAATAAATGTGGAGTGGGGGTATAGCTCTCTCTCTATGATTACAATAATACGTTGGTTGGCGTCACTATTTTAGTGTGAACCATGGTTAGTAAAAGTTATACCGCTGCTGCTGCTGCTCCTGAGTTGCTAAAAGAAGAAGACGATAGTTCCCAAAACTCATCGCCCTATTGGACTTATCTAGACAGTATGATTCGTCGAAGTAACAGAGAAATTAACAACGAGAAAAAACTCTTGGGCGAATTTTGCTATTCTACTGGTAATTTTACAGTAATTGTAGGCCTCAGTGTTGCCAGGAGGATGATACCAAGTGTTAAACTAGTTCCCACAACACCTGAACGTCAACCAGTCTCCCTCAGCCATTCGGATTGGATCGAGTTTTTGGAGATCATTGACAAGATGTTTGAAGATATTGACGGAAGTGTGACAACAACGCTAATGTCGACATCGGAAAATTTTACCGTATCCAGTGCTATTCTTTTAAACGGGCGAATATTCCGACTTGGAAGCAATGATGTAACTTTAACGTTTTCTTGTAATGTAATATGAGGATGAAACGCCCTGTAGGTAACATTGGTAATAGTTAAGAAAATCAAATAGCAATTAAGCACAACGGGTTTATGTAGGTTAACAACAAAGCATAACAAATTATTGTAACTCGGCATGAACCCTTTTTGGGACATGCATTTCACTTTTTGATGACAGTGATATAGATAATATACAGAGACGTTAGTAAGACTACGATGGTTTCATTTATTATTCACGACTTCATCTAACAACGATATTAAAGTATTACATGGCGATCCTGCCAGGATATTAACTATATGGAAAAAAAACGAATAGGAAAATTATTTTAATGGATGGATGGTGCTAAATTTATACAAAGGAAAAAATGGGCAATGCCAAGACAAAAGAGGAGATAGTAATTAACCAGGCCTCAAACGTTGATGCAAGAAGCGAGATTTCCAAAAACAGTGGGCTAAGTTTATCCGAGTGGCTCCTGATAGGTTTGGTAGCCTCAGCACTTATGCTTTTAGTTGGTTGGGCCCTAAAGCAAGACAAAGAAGAACAAATAAACGAAATGGAGGTATACGTGTAATATGGACAGATTAGTAGAGAATGAGTAATAAAAATAGTAGTATATAGAAATATTTAAAGATTGTGCATGTAAGTTTTAAATGTAAAATTATGGTTTATATAATGAATTTATGGGAGTTCTAAAATATGGGCCCAGTTGTCAAATTTTGGAGTAGATATTTCGGATACAATATTA
Source organism: Philopedon plagiatum (assembly GCA_963971165.1). NCBI lineage: Eukaryota > Metazoa > Arthropoda > Insecta > Coleoptera > Curculionidae > Philopedon > Philopedon plagiatum. The sequence goes on from OZ020193.1 coordinate 71,063,868, forward strand.
ATGGGAGATAAAATTCGCGAGATTTGTAACTCTTTATTAAATATTAGAACTAACCTGGTAAAATTAAGACACGAGAGACGAAGAGCGCCTATAGTTCAAACCAAAATAAAAGAGGCAAAACTCTGTTATGCCCAACTAAGTAATGAACTTTCTGTTGTAAACGAAAGAATAAGTAAGGCTCAGTTAGGGGATTCTGATATTAGGTACATTAAAGAGACGGTAAATAATATTAAAAAACTTTACACCGAAATTCTGAGTTTTGACAAACAAAGTGCCGAAACAGAAATGGCTTCTTTTGATATCAAAGTTGCTACGAATCTATTACCAGTGATGAATGACTCGGAAGACACTACCATTCGGTTAATAGAGGCCATAGAATTTTATGAGTCTATGCTTAAAGACGAGGATAAACCCACGTTAATTAAATTTATTTTAAAAACTCGTCTTTCAAATAGCGCTAAGCTACGATTAAAATCAACGTATGCTTCTATTACCACATTGGTGAGCGATATAAGAACGCATCTTTTAACTAAAAGGTCGGACACTGCCCTCCAGGTAAAATTGCTTTCTGCTAAGCAAGGGGAAAATAGTATTGAGGATTTTGGTAAGCAATTAGAAGATATTTTTGTGAACCTAACCATTGCGCAAGCGGATGGCATGGCGGACGCTTTTGATACGCTAAGGCCAATAAACGAAAAAATGGCAATAAAAAGGTTTGCAAGTGGCCTTAGAAATCAAAAGCTAAGCACAATTATATCTTCAAGAAATTTTGTAGCCTTGAAGGATGCCATTAGGGCAGCCCAAGACGAAGAGACTTCCTTCCAAAATAATACCCAAATTTTTACCATTTCACACAGAGGAAGGGGGTATTTCAGACCGTTTTCTAGGAATTTTACTAGGGCATGAAGGCAGGGAAGATTTATTAACGATTATAACCGCAGAGCGTCTTACAATAATGCTAATTTTCAACGAAATAGTATTCAACAAAACAATCATATTCCAGTATATTTCAATCAGCGTAATCAGCGTTTTCCGAGGTATCATAGAGGTCGGTCATTCACTCACGGTAATAATAATAATAATATTATAAGAGGGTCTCGGGCACTAGGTCACAGAATGAATTTCGCTGAGCAAACTGAAAATAACCGTCGCGAAAATACTACGAATACAAGTACTTCAGGCGATCAGCAAAGCTCAAATTTTTTTCGTGCCTAAAAATGATAAATGTAATAAAATTTTTACTTATTCCGAAAAATGTTCAAACTTCGTTTCTTTTTTTGTAAATAATAGAAAGGTGGATTTTTTGGTCGATACAGGGGCATCATTGTGTGCGCTTAAATTAAAATGTTTAGATCCAAAAATTCCATTGCATAAAGAAATTATCGAAATTAAGGGAATTGGGGGTAACATAGTGTCAGTGGGATACGTATATTTAAATCTTAGTATAGGAAATACGGTATTTAGAGAAAAGTTTTACATTTTTGATACTTTGGCGTGTAATATGGACGGTATAATCGGCGAAAATTTTTTGAACAAATATAAGGCCAATTTAAATTACGAAGACCATACCTTAACTGTTTTGAATAACAAAGATACAATAATTTTAGATTTAAACACATATAATGATTTTATCCTAGTAATTCCTCCTAGGTGTGAAGTGATTCAGTATGTAGCTACGGGCTTACATGAGGGATGTGTGATAATGCCAGATGAGTTATGCCAGGGTGTGTTTGTGGCAGGTATAATGGCGCAGCCTAAACAAGGCAAAGTACCTGTCAAAATTCTAAATACGCGTGAAAGTGAAGTACGTTTGAGAAATTTTCTACCGAAAACTGAAACGATAAATAACTATAAATGCTGTCAATTTACCCCTCAGAAAAATGATGCTTCACGAGTGAAAGAATTATTTAAGCTACTGAAGCTCAGTTATCTGAATAAGGAAGAACAAGATTCTATAGAACAAATTTGTGCCAAATTTTCGGATGTTTTTCATATGCCCGGGGATAAGTTAACTGTTACAAATCTGTATAAACAATCAATTCAAGTTAAACCAAATACTCAGCCAATTTATAGAAAACCGTATAGACTTCCGCAAGTATATAAGGAAGAAATAAATAGGCAAATTTCTCAAATGTGCGAAGATGGTATAATTGAGGAAGCGCAGAGTGAATGGTCGTCGCCAGTTTTACTGGTACCGAAAAAGAGTGACGCATCCGGGGAGAAACGTGCTAGATTAGTTTTGGATTATAGATTTTTGAATCAAAATTTGGTAGACGTTAAATTTCCTATCGCGAATGTAGTCGATATATTGGATTCTCTCGCAGGAGCTCTTTATTTTTCGCATCTAGATCTCAGTCAAGGGTATTACCAAGTAGAACTAGAGGAACAAAGCAGGAAGTATACGGCTTTTACCACCGATCGCGGTCAATGGCAGATGAGGAGGCTTCCAATGGGGCTGAAAATTAGCCCTTGTGCTTTCTCAAGGCTAATGACCGTGGCAATGGCAGGTTTAAATTATGAAAAATGCTTGGTGTACCTTGATGACCTTATAGTTTTTGGCAGAAGTCTAAACCAACATAACAAAAATCTCCTTGATGTTTTTTCCAGGCTCCGTAAAGTGAATTTAAAACTGAACCCTTCTAAATGCGAATTTTTAAGAAAGGAAATACTTTATTTGGGTCATGTTGTAAGTTCCGAAGGGGTATCTCCCGATCCAGACAAAATTAAAGCATTAAAACAATACCCAGTCCCGAAAACCGCTGATGAGGTAAAGCGCTTCGTGGCTTTTGCAAATTATTACCGGAAATTTATCCCAAGTTTTTCGGAAATTACCGTACCCCTTAATAAATTGTGTCGGAAATATGCGAGATTTGAGTGGACGAGTGAATGTGAAAAAGCTTTTATATCTCTTAAAAATGCTCTTATTGAATATCCAGTTCTGGACTACCCAGATTTTTCAAATCAAAATGAATTTATTGTACAAACGGACGCATCAAACTTTGCTATCGGGGCGGTAATATCAAATAAAAATAATAAACCAGTGGCATATGCCAGTAGAAGTTTGAATAAAGCCGAAATCAACTATCCAACCATACACAAAGAACTTTTAGCTATCTTCTGGGCTGTAAGATATTTTCGCCCATATTTGTATGGTCGGCGCTTTAAAATATTATCTGATCATAAACCGCTTATATATCTTTTTAGTCAAACCGACCCCGGCAGTAGGTTAACAAAATTCCGTTTGTGCTTGGAAGAGTACGACTTTTATATTGAGTATATAAAAGGGAATGAAAATGTTACGGCGGATGCATTATCTAGAATAGTTTTAACTTCAGAAGACTTGAGAAAGATGAACGAAAGTATGATTGCAGTTATGACTAGGGGGCAATGTAAGCGTGAAGAGGTGCAGAAGGAGGCGGACGATAAGGATAATGCTAACAATGTTTGGCTTGATCACCCAAATATTGCGGAAATCCTTAAGCAACCCAAAAACGGCACCGAACTACGTTTGACGTCATCGGCACAAATAAACTCTTTATCAGAACATGTTACCGAACGCGTGGGAAATTTATATTACGTTCCATTAAAACTTACCTTATATCTAGACCAAAACACTCGATCAACATTGGCGCGAGACGAAATGTTGAGAGATTTGGTTGAGATATGTAGAAAAGCTAACATAATTGAATTATATATAATAAAAAATAAAGATAATATAGAATTTATCAAATGGATAGGTAAACAAATAAAAAATAAAGCAATTTGGGGGGGCCCCCGTATAAATATTGTACAAGGTGTTAGCAAAATAATGGACAATGATGAAAGACGGGTTATATTGAATGATTTCCATTTACTCCCAACTAGCGGGCACGCGGGTGTCAACAGAATGACAAATAATATTAAAAAATTTTATTTTTGGCCGGGGCTGGATAATGATGTTCGAAATTTTGTTAAAAGGTGTGAAATTTGCCAGAAACAAAAACATTCGAATCATTATACCAAAGAACCAATGGTTATCACCTCTACAGCCACTTCAGCTTTTCAGAAAGTATATTTGGACATCGTAGGACCACTTCCGGCTGACATAAATGGATTTGTTTATATACTGACGCTGCAGTGTGAGTTAACTAAATATGTTGAGGCTTATCCGCTAAAAAACAAAGATGCCGTGTCTGTGGCGAGGTCTTTTGTAGATAACTTTATCTTACGATATGGGTTTCCTCTGGAGACAGCAACAGACAGGGGTTCTGAATTTATTTCCTCCACAATGAGCGAAACGTGTAAACTTCTAGAAATAAAACAAATTCTCTCAACGGCCTATCACCACGAGAGTATCGGTGCTCTAGAGAATTCGCACAAGGTTCTAGGTGCATATCTTAGAATCCAAACACAAAACCATGAGGCGGCTTGGAGCACTTGGCTGCCTTATTAGTATTTTTCATATAATACTACTGTACACACCGAGACTAAATATTCTCCTTTTGAGTTGGTTTTTGGCAAAAAATGTCGGATTCCAAGTAACTTAATTAGTGAGGTGGAGCCTATCTACAATTTTGAGAACTATCCTCTTGAGTTAAAGTATAGATTACAAAAGGCTCAGGAAGATGCTAGGGCCAACTTGTTAATGTCTAAAACTTAAAGAAAGCAGCATTTTGATGATAAAAGTAACCCGGTCCAGTATAAAAAGGGCGATATGATCTTAATAAAGAACGAAAAGGGTGATAAAATTTCAAATCCTTGCTTTCTGGGCCCATATTTAGTGGAAGAGGATGTACCACCAAATGTAACAATTTTGAAAGACAATAAGCACGAATTAATCCATAAAAATAGAACTAAGTTATTTTATCAGTAAGTTAGCGAGTAAGTTAGCAAGTAATTATGGATAGAAGGGCCCTACAACTCTATTCTTCTAATTCTCTACTTTTATACACCTTTCCTTGTTTTCACTATTTCTCTATGCCTTCCATGCTAGTTTAAGGATTTATTATTTTATTGTACTGTAAGGACATACTACTTTTACAAAAGTAGGAGGTTTAGCTATATAGAAATACTATTTTGTGTTTATTAATAAAAATTTTCTTGATTGTTATAGCACATACCTAGTATGGGGTTATAGCTATGAATCTCTCAGGGTAATATTTACGTTCATATTATACTCTTCGGGAATTTCTATTTCTGAAGGAAATATAAATTCTTTAAATTGCCGGGGAGGTGTAATATGAGGATGAAACGCCCTGTAGGTAACATTGGTAATAGTTAAGAAAATCAAATAGCAATTAAGCACACCCGGTTTATGTAGGTTAACAACAAAGCATAACAAATTATTGTAACTCGGCATGAACCCTTTTTGGGACATGCATTTCACTTTTTGATGACAGTGATATAGATAATATACAGAGACGTTAGTAAGACTACGATGGTTTCATTTATTATTCACGACTTCATCTAACAACGATATTAAAGTATTACAGTAACGATATAAATTCTATTGTTAGCATTAAGAGTTTAATTAATTTTAGATTAGAATTAGTGAAACGTTTACAATTTAGAACCTATTATGATGATACTTTACAGTATGCTCAATGTTTTGCTGATATTAAGGACAATTTTGTTCAAATTATTACCAATCTCTGAAATTTAAACCTGTTTGATCAAAGTTATTACATGTTGGAATTATTGCATTATTATCCGCAAAAATTGCTCGATGACTTTGAAAAACTGTACATGTACACCGATGACTCATAATAAAAAAAATATTTCCAAGCTCTATGTTATTTTTTACCCCTTCTCTCTCTCTCTCTCTCTCTCTCTCTCTCTCTCCTACTCACAGCCGGTGACAGCGTAATAAGTCGTTTGGAAAAATGCACCGTCAGCGGAAAAATTTCCAGGCAAAGCGAGTTAAATTATTAGCATGAGTCAAGGCCAAACTGTGCACCGTCAGCGGAAAAATTTCCAGGTAAAGCGCGCTAAAAGTGATCAACACGAGTCAAGGCTAAACTGTGCACCGTGGTGTTGCTGGGCAGCGCCCTACTTTTTCCGAGAAGACGCGCTTGGGGACGCTTCCAAGTGCGAGATCGGCGGTCTATTCAGCAGTCGTTAGCAAGGTTTCGTTGAGAACAGTCGATTCTGTATAAGCTATACGTTAGTTTTGATTTTTCTTGTATTATAAAGTTGTTTAGCAGCATTCTACAATGAGTATTTCCAAGCAAACCTTAGCGGAACTTAACGCTCATATTAACAGTGATGTTGTGAACTTTCCCGAATGCAGAAAGCTTTCCACTCTACCTGTAGGAGTAACGTATCCTATTCAAACACTGAAATTTGTTATAACACGTTTTGGGAGAGCTCTTGTTGCCACATTGATTGACTCAGGAGCCCAGGAGGACGGGATCTTTCAAACATACTTACCGCAACGGATAGCTGAAACTATGTCGCAGGATCTGGTTGACAACATGAATCGATCAAGTGCCCGGTATACTCTAGCCTATTTGGGGCAAAGCTTGACTGCTGTTGGTTGGAGCCCTCGCACCCTAATCCAGTTTGGATGCTTGGAATAAACCTGTCTCAAGAGGTATTGATGGTGGTGGTGGTGGTGGTGGTGGGTAGTGTTGTAAATATCCGTATTCATTAGATATCCGAATCATACGGAATCGGAATCAGCTAATATCCGTATCCATTATCCGAATTCGAATCCATTTCTTGACCCGCGCGAAAGCGGTTACAGATCATGTATACGTATGCATGCAACAGACTAAAACATTTTCTATCCGGATACACGGCTAGGTAGGTCGATGCGGTATCGGTATCATACCAGTCGAAGTCGAAGTTTAGGGATAAGAAGGCACCGCGTCGCGCCGTTCTCGTTTGAATTCGGTTCGGGTGAGGTGGGACTATCTCATATGATACCCGTTACCCCGATAACTATGCCATCTTTTTTTAGGAAATGTCATTAGAAAGAGAAAGCACAATATCAAATATGCCAAATCGCAGACCGTGTTGTTCGCTTACACTCGATTCCGATTCCGTTTTCTCTTCGCACTTTGCATTAGTAACCAACCGATGCGAATTTATTTTGATTCCGAATCCGTATTCAAGTTCTCGGCCGGTTCCGGATAATCCGGATTCTTTTAATATTCGGATCCAACGGATTTTTGGATACGAATCCTTACATCACTAGTGGTGGGGGTATATCTTACTTTACTTAAAGCCCTTCCGTACTGCTGATTGTTTAGAAGTTAGTTCAACACCGACGCAACGTCGTTATCTTTGAGTTTAACCAGTATACAAGAAGTCTGAAGAATGTCAGGAAGTTTGCATCGATCTTCAAGGTTATCCCTTAGCCAGTGGGTTTATACCGAAGGAGTTGGCTTTGTATGATGGTGCCCGATTTTGCAGCTTTCTCTTCAAACCTCCGTATGGCAGGAAATTTTTAAAGTCTGAAGATCTCAAAATAGTCGAACATTTAGAGGAAAAATATCATGGACTAATGTGGGAGTCTGGCTGTTTGGACTTGAACCAATTTGAAAGTGTTTTACGTGACATCTGTCTTCGGTATGACTCTCCTAAATTTCTGGTTAAGGGAGATGCAAAGGCAACTTGTTTAAAACAGATTTTTGATTCTCGTCAAATATTTAGTATTCCTTTAAAGACTGAACCTAAATTAAGTAAATATGAGAAAGTTGTGGAATGTTTTCACCATAAGGACTTTAATGTTTGGCATTGTGCTTGTAATAATGTCAGGTTATTGTATAATTTCCGACATTGTTTTTAAATGACATGGAATAAAGTATATAACATATGTTTTTTGTTTTATTTATTAGTATAGTTCGATTAGTCTAAGTAGAAAGACGTAAAATGATTAGCCGGAGTGTAGATTGTACTGATTGCTTAGACGACGGTCTTGGCGTCATTCATACTTTTGAAGAAAGACTGATTACGTTTGAGAACTGGACCAATAAAGTTAGTCCTAAAGACTTAGCACAGGCTGGTTTTTATTACACCCAACGATTAGATATAGTTAAATGTGCATTCTGTCATTGTGAGTTTACTGATTGGAAGGAAGGAGATGATCCGTTAGCCGATCACTATAAGTACTCTAAACATTGCCGGTTAGCTAAAGTATTGTGGAAGTGTCGACAAATGAAAAAAAAGGTAGTCACACCCCGAAGCTTGAAAAAGATAAAACCCGAACCGCTCCGAACCCTCCATGTTAGCTCTCTGTTCTTAATACCGCTGTTGGTGTTATTAACCAGTGGAATTATACACCTTTATGATATTATAAATCTCTATTCTTCGACGCTTTGACGATCATTTTAACACCAGCTATGGTTCTGTTAAGTTCATCCTTCATTCTGCTAGTTGCCGTAGTACACAACGTCTTCTACGTATATCGGTCTTTTAATGTTAAAAACGCCTCTGTTTTGTTCGATTTTGGGGATTGCAATGCCAGCAGACCATGGATTCCGTTGGTTTTCAACCCTCAGATTACTGGTCACATGCCCGTATTCTCCGCCACGATACCTCCATCAAACAGCAGCTCTTTTCGCTACAAGGTTCAGTTTCTCTTTCAAGATTCGACGACGATTGGTGAAACAGGATGGGTGACGTTCCTTAGCAAGTGTAAGAATGAGACCGCATCTCCTATTATTACTACTACTACTAATTCTACACTAACCCCATCTTTATACGAAAATATGAGTAGTATTTCTAATTTACTTGTATTCATAGCTGTAACCTGTTTAATATTATTAACTAATTTTGTCTATAAAGTTGTTAAATATCGATATAAATTGTGGTTAAATAAATAATTTTTTATAATTCCTAGTTTTATTCATACCTCGAAAACGTGTCTGAACCATTAAAACGACTTGTTACGTCACGCTGAGCGCGTGATGCATGTTAAATATAAAGAAACTATTATATTACCCACCTAAAAATACATAAAACATACCTACTACGTCACGCCCCATATATCACGGAAGATATCATTTACCATATTTATTTATTCAACTAGGTGCCGTGGCGTACTTGGTTCTATAGCTGGGAAACTTATATAATACGAAATTATACACATGGTGTGTGCGGGTTCGATTCGCGCCTTGGACAGAAAACTTTTTTCAGTGCATATGCGACTTACGAAATAAATGCATTTAATTAGGATTAATGAAAAAGTTTGTGACGTCATCGTGAATAAAAACTGCAGAAAGAAGAAGAAGCAGAAGAAGAAGAATACCAAACATTAAACAGCTTAAAATAGATATATATGTAGAAGTTTACCCAGTAGCTAATGTCCGATGTAGTTAGGTCCCCAAATAGATAGTGCCCAAGTAGTTGATGCCCGAGTAGTTGATGCCCGAGTAGTTCATGCCCAAGTATCTAACGTACAAGTGCCTAAGAAGACGAACATCACCTCTGAGGCTTCGCGACGCCTAATTTTGGACCACGCCCTGGAGGCGTCGTGTACCAAAAAATGCAGAATGAACCTCCATAAGAAATAACATGGGATTTTGGGCCAGAACTCTTGCTGCTTATCTACTGATACTGACACATGTGGTATGGCTGGGTTTGATACTGACGTCATATATCACAAAATAAAATCCCACCGGTGGACGGCGGGCGCAGAACATATCATCTATCTCTACTAACGCATATGTGTTGAGCTAAATTAAATTTTTTTAAAAATGTGAAAGGACAAAAGTTGTTTCTTATGCCATATGAAATACTTTTTGTTAAGAAACTTTTTCTCTAAAACCAATGTTTTAACAGTTATAGGAAAATAAACAATTTAATTGTTTATAACAATTGATCGCGCTAGAAATTTTCAATCCTAATAATTTTGGCTCAATCTACAGCTAATTGTTAATGTTCGTGAATTTATTCAGATTTTTCTGAGTAATCCTTCTGGTGATATTATATTTTAAGGGATTTTCCCAAAATAACGCATAAAAAAATAAATCATATATTGTTAAATTCGTGCTTCAATAGGCTTTCATTTGATACCATACCCTTAAATTTTTTTCCATTCCCGCAGAATTAAAATTCCGATTTTATACTTTAAGTTGCATTTTAGCAGCACACTGTATCTCTATGCCAACTTTTTACGTCGAATTCAAAGAAAATAGCCTGTGACAGATGGACACTGAATTTTGTGCAAAAAAATCTATATTCGTCGTGAATTTTTATCGACACAAAACTTAGGAAATTTTAAATATAAACTTGACAACATCTGCTTTTTCGCGGCTTCGACCAGTTGACCTCGATGGTCGGTGCTCTTGTACGACAAGTCCACCGGTACTGTTATATCGAAACGAAGAATAAAGCAAGTTCGAAACTGAAACGCGTGTACGTTGTATCTAGGTATTTACTAACCTACATAGTTTATTTGTTATGCGATTTAAGTGATTATTATTTATTTATTTATTTACGAGTACTAAATAAGTTTCTTTTCGATGTGATTTATGTGGTAATTAGTTTTGTAAACTGTGTACAGTGCAATGCCAATAAAATTCGATGGTAAGTCTGATTTAATTTAATTTTAAAGATTTTTACGCTTAGGTCCACTAGGAAGGTAATTTAGTACTGGCTTAAATTAAGATCTTATAGTTGATCAGCTATGTTTTGTTATTGTTAATAAGTCGTCATTAAAAACTTATGAATTATTGTGATATTTCAACGATTTTCTTGGTTTCCAAATGATTTTCGTCTTGGAATGAGTTGCTAGAGTGAATTTAGTTTTCTTATTCTTACACTTGTCAGTTTAAAACTTTTGCTTGTCAAATTAGACTGGAGAATATGGTTGCCAGTTTTTTACTTGAGATAAAGCTTGGATTTAAGTACTAATTCTATTATTTCCCTACAAATTATTCTAATTTCTATGCAAGTACTAATGCAGCTATAATTGGGGTTTTACTAGCCTAAGTAAATAAAACACAATAAAATGTTTCGTAATCTCTAGGGTTATATAGAGACGTAGGTATATTTATTTATATATATTTACAAGGTTTAAAACATTTTTTAAAATAATTTCTTTCTCTTGGCAATCTGGTCGTTTAATTTTTCTTCTTTGTTTGAATTAGCGAACATCACAACAAGATTTCTTTTTTTCTGCTCAAGCACTAACAAAAGTTCTTTGAAATCTTCTATTTGTTGTTCAGCACTGAGTTTCTTAATTTTTGTTTCTTTAATTGAGGTGTTGATGTCTTTGATTCGTTTCAAGTGGTTAATCCATCTCTGCTGGCGGTTCTCTGGGTGGTAATGTTCTTCTTGGCTGCCCATTCCTTCTGGCTGTTGAAACTCTGGTTGTGCGTTTGGAAAAACTTCTTGGTTGCCCATTCCTTCTGGCGGTTGAAACTCTGGTTGTGCGTTTGGAAAAACTTCTTGGTTGCCCATTCCTTCTGGCTGTTGAAACTCTGGTTGTGCGCTTGGAAAAATTTCTTGGTTGCCCATTCCTTCTGGCTGTTGAAACTCTGGTTGTGCGTTTGGAAAAACTTCTTGGTTGCCCATTCCTTCTGGCTGTTGAAACTCTGGTTGTGCGCTTGGAAAAATTTCTTGGTTGCCCATTCCTTCTGGCTGTTGAAACTCTGGTTGAGCGCTTCGAAAAAGTTCTTGGTTGCCCATTCCTTCTGGCTGTTGAAACTCTGGTTGTGCGTTTGGAAAAACTTCTTGGTTGCCCGTTCCTTCTGGCTGTTGAAACTCTGGTTGTGCGCTTGGAAAAATTTCTTGGTTGCCCATTCCTTCTGGCTGTTGAAACTCTGGTTGAGCGCTTGGAAAAATTTCTTGGTTGCCCATTCCTTCTGACTGTTGAAACTCTGGTTGAGCTATTGCTTCATCCCACTGAGGAAGGTTTCCATTGATATATTCTTCAATGTTTTTCGCAGCTAAATAGGTCTCTGTTGGCGAAGATGGCGGTGTTTGGAATTCTTGTGGAGAAGTTGGTTTATCAAAAAAAAAATCTAAATTTTCTCTGGACGAGGCCTCTAAAGTCGAAAAATGCTCAGGATGTGACTAATGCAATGGATCATATACTTAAACACTCTCGAAGGATTCCGAAAAAGCTGGTTACAGATAATGGGAAAGAGTATTACAACGCTAGCTTTCAAAGTCTTATGAAGAAGCATGGGGTACATCATTACAGTACCTTTAGTATTTTAAAGGCTTCTATTGCTGAACGAGTAATTCGGACACTCAAAGAACACCTGTTTAAGTTGTTTACCTTGAATGGTAATCATAAATGGATCGACTTGTTGGAACAAGTTACAAATAATTACAACAACACCAAACATCACACAATCCGCATGAAACCGAAGGATGTTAACAAAAGTAATGAGACGAAAATATTGGACTCAGTTTATAGTCGTTTAAAGGTTGTGGGAAAGCAAAAATTCAAAGTTGGGGACATTGTTCGCATAAGTAAGGCCAAGCACGTGTTTGAAAAGGGTTATGTACCCAATTGGACCACTGAGTTGTTTAAAGTATCTCAGGTAAAGATTGGGGCAACTTGGAGTAATCGAATTCTATAAATAAGTTTGTTTACAGCTACTATGTCTTAGTACCGCAGTAATCATGAATAAGTTTAGACGTTCCTTACCCCGCTCGTCGTCTAATCAGAAAAGATTGCGAGTGTCGCAAACACCCAACTTGATTATTCTTACAAAAGATGGTGATTACAATATTCAAGATCATCGGCTTTGTAACGTCAAATCACCGACAGATGCCACTGATGCTGTAAATAAAAAGTTTGTGGAGAGTGTAATTACACGAACTGATCAATCGATAAGTGATCTTCAGCGAAATTTTAACGATTCTCTCTCCGTTATTGAGAGTGCAAGTAAGAAGTATACTAATTCGATGGTTGAACAACTACATAAATTACTACAGGGTTTAAATGAGCGTAATACAACTCTGCAAGCTGCTGCTAATGACAAGCGGGATAAACGTGAAATTAGTTTAAAGGAATATGTCGACAGTGCAACTCAAAGTTCTTTACAACCATTTACTGACGATCTGGACCGAATTCGTGCTGAGCTTGCTGCGTTAAAGTCAAAATTGGTAACGACATTATATAGTTAGATTTTAAAGGTTTCAAGCGTCATTACCCATTGCGAACTATGGCGAAGAACATTACAAAAGCGAGAGAACAAGTTGTTAAGGAACTACACAAACCCGCTAGAATTAAATTTAAACGCCGCAGATTTATCCAGTATGGTTTAGATGATACGTTTGCTTCAGATCTTGCTCAGCTCGATCAGTACGCTCGTGAAAACAAGGGATTTAAATACATCTTGGTTGTAATTGATTGTTTTTCGAAATTTCTCTGGACGAGGCCTCTAAAGTCGAAAAATGCTCAGGATGTGACTAATGTAATGGATCATATACTTAAACACTCTCGAAGGATTCCGAAAAAGCTGGTTACAGATAATGGGAAAGAGTATTACAACGCTAGCTTTCAAAGTCTTATGAAGAAGCATGGGGTACATCATTACAGTACCTTTAGTATTTTAAAGGCTTCTATTGCTGAACGAGTAATTCGGACACTCAAAGAACACCTGTTTAAGTTGTTTACCTTGAATGGTAATCATAAATGGATCGACTTGTTGGAACAAGTTACAAATAATTACAACAACACCAAACATCACACAATCCGCATGAAACCGAAGGATGTTAACAAAAGTAATGAGACGAAAATATTGGACTCGGTTTATAGTTTATAGTCGTTTAAAGGTTGTGGGAAAGCAAAAATTCAAAGTTGGGGACATTGTTCGCATAAGTAAGGCCAAGCACGTGTTTGAAAAGGGTTATGTACCCAATTGGACCACTGAGTTGTTTAAAGTATCTCAGGTAAAGATCACCAATCCTACGACTTATTTGCTAGAGGATACGAGCGGACAGCCAATTAGCGGAGGATTCTATGAAGAAGAATTGCAAAAAACCACACAATCTGACGTATTTCTTATTGAGCAAGTTTTGCGTAAAAAAGGTAAAAAGATGTATGTAAAATGGCTGGGGTTTGATAAGTCGCATAATAGTTGGATAGATATGGTCAAGGATGTGGTTTAAGCTCGCTTCCTGTATAAATAGCCACCATTTTTTTGGTTTTGGACAGTAGGAATCATGCCTTATTGCAAAGAGTGTGATGCGGAAATTTTATCTCGTAGTGCTCATAACCGTACCACAAAACATAAGCAGCAATGTAGTGAGTACTTGTACTCTCATGTAAAGCTAGTTCGAACTGCTTTTAAACAACGCATACTAACTTATCATCTGACAAGTGATTTACATTTGGTCGATGTCAAGCAATATTTAGGAGATCTAAAAGATACTGTTATCACTCTACTCGCTGATCCTTTAAAGACTTACCCTCAAGTTAAAGTTAATATGGAGCTATATGGCTGCTATCTGTTGGCATCAACACAAGAACAATACATTAAATCGTTTAATACAAAATTTAGTGTTATTTCTCCCAGCGCTAATTTGGAAGACTTTTACGCTGAATATCAGACGTCTCTAGTGGAAAAAGCTTCTGAATTTACCGAGATGGGCAGCGGATGGGCGTTATCCAAACTACTGTTTCTCGAACTTAACATCAATAAATGTGGAGTGGGGGTATAGCTCTCTCTCTATGATTACAATAATACGTTGGTTGGCGTCACTATTTTAGTGTGAACCATGGTTAGTAAAAGTTATACCGCTGCTGCTGCTGCTCCTGAGTTGCTAAAAGAAGAAGACGATAGTTCCCAAAACTCATCGCCCTATTGGACTTATCTAGACAGTATGATTCGTCGAAGTAACAGAGAAATTAACAACGAGAAAAAACTCTTGGGCGAATTTTGCTATTCTACTGGTAATTTTACAGTAATTGTAGGCCTCAGTGTTGCCAGGGGGATGATACCAAGTGTTAAACTAGTTCCCACAACACCTGAACGTCAACCAGTCTCCCTCAGCCATTCGGATTGGATCGAGTTTTTGGAGATCATTGACAAGATGTTTGAAGATATTGACGGAAGTGTGACAACAACGCTAATGTCGACATCGGAAAATTTTACCGTATCCAGTGCTATTCTTTTAAACGGGCGAATATTCCGACTTGGAAGCAATGATGTAACTTTAACGTTTTCTTGTAACGATATAAATTCTATTGTTAGCATTAAGAGTTTAATTAATTTTAGATTAGAATTAGTGAAACGTTTACAATTTAGAACCTATTATGATGATACTTTACAGTATGCTCAATGTTCTGCTGATATTAAGGACAATTTTGTTCAAATTATTACCAATCTCTGTAATTTAAACCTGTTTGATCAAAGTTATTACATGTTGGAATTATTGCATTATTATCCGCAAAAATTGCTCGATGACTTTGAAAAACTGTACATGTACACCGATGACTCATAATAAAAGAAATATTTCCAAGCTCTATGTTATTTTTTACCCCTTCTCTCTCTCTCTCTCTCTCTCTCTCTCCTACTCACAGCCGGTGACAGCGTAATAAGTCGTTTGGAAAAATGCACCGTCAGCGGAAAAATTTCCAGGCAAAGCGAGTTAAATTATTAGCATGTGTCAAGGCCAAACTGTGCACCGTCAGCGGAAAAATTTCCAGGTAAAGCGCGCTAAAAGTGATCAACACGAGTCAAGGCTAAACTGTGCACCGTGGTGTTGCTGGGCACCGCCCCACTTTTTCCGAGAAGACGCGCTTGGGGACGCTTCCAAGTGCGAGATCGGCGGTCTATTCAGCAGTCGTTAGCAAGGTTTCGTTGAGAACAGTCGATTCTGTATAAGCTATACGTTAGTTTTGATTTTTCTTGTATTATAAAGTTGTTTAGCAGCATTCTACAATGAGTATTTCCAAGCAAACCTTAGCGGAACTTAACGCTCATATTAACAGTGATGTTGTGAACTTTCCCGAATGCAGAAAGCTTTCCACTCTACCTGTAGGAGTAACGTATCCTATTCAAACACTGAAATTTGTTATAACACGTTTTGGGAGAGCTCTTGTTGCCACATTGATTGACTCAGGAGCCCAGGAGGACGGGATCTTTCAAACATACTTACCGCAACGGATAGCTGAAACTATGTCGCAGGATCTGGTTGACAACATGAATCGATCAAGTGCCCGGTATACTCTAGCCTATTTGGGGCAAAGCTTGACTGCTGTTGGTTGGAGCCCTCGCACCCTAATCCAGTTTGGATGCTTGGAATAAACCTGTCTCAAGAGGTATTGATGGTGGTGGTGGTGGTGGTGGTGGGGGTATATCTTACTTTACTTAAAGCCCTTCCGTACTGCTGATTGTTTAGAAGTTAGTTCAACACCGACGCAACGTCGTTATCTTTGAGTTTAACCAGTATACAAGATGTCTGAAGAATGTCAGGAAGTTTGCATCGATCTTCAAGGTTATCCCTTAGCCAGTGGGTTTATACCGAAGGAGTTGGCTTTGTATGATGGTGCCCGATTTTGCAGCTTTCTCTTCAAACCTCCGTATGGCAGGAAATTTTTAAAGCCTGAAGATCTCAAAATAGTCGAACATTTAGAGGAAAAATATCATGGACTAATGTGGGAGTCTGGCTGTTTGGACTTGAACCAATTTGAAAGTGTTTTACGTGACATCTGTCTTCGGTATGACTCTCCTAAATTTCTGGTTAAGGGAGATGCAAAGGCAACTTGTTTAAAACAGATTTTTGATTCTCGTCAAATATTTAGTATTCCTTTAAAGACTGAACCTAAATTAAGTAAATATAAGAAAGTTGTGGAATGTTTTCACCATAAGGACTTTAATGTTTGGCATTGTGCTTGTAATAATGTCAGGTTATTGTATAATTTCCGACATTGTTTTTAAATGACATGGAATAAAGTATATAACATATGTTTTTTGTTTTATTTATTAGTATAGTTCGATTAGTCTAAGTAGAAAGACGTAAAATGATTAGCCGGAGTGTAGATTGTACTGATTGCTTAGACGACGGTCTTGGCGTCATTCATACTTTTGAAGAAAGACTGATTACGTTTGAGAACTGGACCAATAAAGTTAGTCCTAAAGACTTAGCACAGGCTGGTTTTTATTACACCCAACGATTAGATATAGTTAAATGTGCATTCTGTCATTGTGAGTTTACTGATTGGAAGGAAGGAGATGATCCGTTAGCCGATCACTATAAGTACTCTAAACATTGCCGGTTAGCTAAAGTATTGTGGAAGTGTCGACAAATGAAAAAAAAGGTAGTCACACCCCGAAGCTTGAAAAAGATAAAACCCGAACCGCTCCGAACCCTCCATGTTAGCTCTCTGTTCTTAATACCGCTGTTGGTGTTATTAACCAGTGGAATTATACACCTTTATGATATTATAAATCTCTATTCTTCGACGCTTTGACGATCATTTTAACACCAGCTATGGTTCTGTTAAGTTCATCCTTCATTCTGCTAGTTGCCGTAGTACACAACGTCTTCTACGTATATCGGTCTTTTAATGTTAAAAACGCCTCTGTTTTGTTCGATTTTGGGGATTGCAATGCCAGCAGACCATGGATTCCGTTGGTTTTCAACCCTCAGATTACTGGTCACATGCCCGTATTCTCCGCCACGATACCTCCATCAAACAGCAGCTCTTTTCGCTACAAGGTTCAGTTTCTCGTTCAAGATTCGACGACGATTGGTGAAACAGGATGGGTGACGTTCCTTAGCAAGTGTAAGAATGAGACCGCATCTCCTATTATTACTACTACTACTAATTCTACACTAACCCCATCTTTATACGAAAATATGAGTAGTATTTCTAATTTACTTGTATTCATAGCTGTAACCTGTTTAATATTATTAACTAATTTTGTCTATAAAGTTGTTAAATATCGATATAAATTGTGGTTAAATAAATAATTTTTTATAATTCCTAGTTTTATTCATACCTCGAAAACGTGTCTGAACCATTAAAACGACTTGTTACGTCACGCTGAGCGCGTGATGCATGTTAAATATAAAGAAACTATTATATTACCCACCTAAAAATACATAAAACATACCTACTACGTCACGCCCCATATATCACGGAAGATATCATTTACCATATTTATTTATTCAACTAGGTGCCGTGGCGTACTTGGTTCTATAGCTGGGAAACGTATATAATACGAAATTATACACATGGTGTGTGCGGGTTCGATTCGCGCCTTGGACAGAAAACTTTTTTCAGTGCATATGCGACTTACGAAATAAATGCATTTAATTAGGATTAATGAAAAAGTTTGTGACGTCATCGTGAATAAAAACTGCAGAAAGAAGAAGAAGCAGAAGAAGAAGAATACCAAACATTAAACAGCTTAAAATAGATATATATGTAGAAGTTTACCCAGTAGCTAATGTCCGATGTAGTTAGGTCCCCAAATAGATAGTGCCCAAGTAGTTGATGCCCGAGTAGTTGATGCCCGAGTAGTTCATGCCCAAGTATCTAACGTACAAGTGCCTAAGAAGACGAACATCACCTCTGAGGCGTCGCGACGCCTAATTTTGGACCACGCCCTGGAGGCGTCGTGTACCAAAAAATGCAGAATGAACCTCCATAAGAAATAACATGGGATTTTGGGCCAGAACTCTTGCTGCTTATCTACTGATACTGACACATGTGGTATGGCTGGGTTTGATACTGACGTCATATATCACAAAATAAAATCCCACCGGTGGACGGCGGGCGCAGAACATATCATCTATCTCTACTAACGCATATGTGTTGAGCTAAATTAAATTTTTTTAAAAATGTGAAAGGACAAAAGTTGTTTCTTATGCCATATGAAATACTTTTTGTTAAGAAACTTTTTCTCTAAAACCAATGTTTTAACAGTTATAGGAAAATAAACAATTTAATTGTTTATAACAATTGATCGCGCTAGAAATTTTCAATCCTAATAATTTTGGCTCAATCTACAGCTAATTGTTAATGTTCGTGAATTTATTCAGATTTTTCTGAGTAATCCTTCTGGTGATATTATATTTTAAGGGATTTTCCCAAAATAACGCATAAAAAAATAAATCATATATTGTTAAATTCGTGCTTCAATAGGCTTTCATTTGATACCATACCCTTAAATTTTTTTCCATTCCCGCAGAATTAAAATTCCGATTTTATACTTTAAGTTGCATTTTAGCAGCACACTGTATCTCTATGCCAACTTTTTACGTCGAATTCAAAGAAAATAGCCTGTGACAGATGGACACTGAATTTTGTGCAAAAAAATCTATATTCGTCGTGAATTTTTATCGACACAAAACTTAGGAAATTTTAAATATAAACTTGACAACATCTGCTTTTTCGCGGCTTCGACCAGTTGACCTCGATGGTCGGTGCTCTTGTACGACAAGTCCACCGGTACTGTTATATCGAAACGAAGAATAAAGCAAGTTCGAAACTGAAACGCGTGTACGTTGTATCTAGGTATTTACTAACCTACATAGTTTATTTGTTATGCGATTTAAGTGATTATTATTTATTTATTTATTTACGAGTACTAAATAAGTTTCTTTTCGATGTGATTTATGTGGTAATTAGTTTTGTAAACTGTGTACAGTGCAATGCCAATAAAATTCGATGGTAAGTCTGATTTAATTTAATTTTAAAGATTTTTACGCTTAGGTCCACTAGGAAGGTAATTTAGTACTGGCTTAAATTAAGATCTTATAGTTGATCAGCTATGTTTTGTTATTGTTAATAAGTCGTCATTAAAAACTTATGAATTATTGTGATATTTCAACGATTTTCTTGGTTTCCAAATGATTTTCGTCTTGGAATGAGTTGCTAGAGTGAATTTAGTTTTATTATTGTACATACTAAAATTGCTCTGTTTGTTATAAATTTGCGAAAAAGCTCAGAAATACATTAATATTATAAAACTTAGTTGTCTTATTCTTACACTTGTCAGTTTAAAACTTTTGCTTGTCAAATTAGACTGGAGAATATGGTTGCCAGTTTTTTACTTGAGATAAAGCTTGGATTTAAGTACTAATTCTATTATTTCCCTACAAATTATTCTAATTTCTATGCAAGTACTAATGCAGCTATAATTGGGGTTTTACTAGCCTAAGTAAATAAAACACAATAAAATGTTTCGTAATCTCTAGGGTTATATAGAGACGTAGGTATATTTATTTATATATATTTACAAGGTTTAAAACATTTTTTAAAATAATTTTTTTCTCTTGGCAATCTGGTCGTTTAATTTTTCTTCTTTGTTTGAATTAGCGAACATCACAACAAAATTTCTTTTTTTCTGCTCAAGCACTAACAAAAGTTCTTTGAAATCTTCTATTTGTTGTTCAGCACTGAGTTTCTTAATTTTTGTTTCTTTAATTGAGGTGTTGATGTCTTTGATTCGTTTCAAGTGGTTAATCCATCTCTGCTGGCGGTTCTCTGGGTGGTAATGTTCTTCTTGGCTGCCCATTCCTTCTGGCTGTTGAAACTCTGGTTGTGCGTTTGGAAAAACTTCTTGGTTGCCCATTCCTTCTGGCTGTTGAAACTCTGGTTGTGCGTTTGGAAAAACTTCTTGGTTGCCCATTCCTTCTGGCTGTTGAAACTCTGGTTGTGCGCTTGGAAAAATTTCTTGGTTGCCCATTCCTTCTGGCTGTTGAAACTCTGGTTGTGCGTTTGGAAAAACTTCTTGGTTGCCCATTCCTTCTGGCTGTTGAAACTCTGGTTGTGCGCTTGGAAAAATTTCTTGGTTGCCCATTCCTTCTGGCTGTTGAAACTCTGGTTGAGCGCTTCGAAAAAGTTCTTGGTTGCCCATTCCTTCTGGCTGTTGAAACTCTGGTTGTGCGTTTGGAAAAACTTCTTGGTTGCCCGTTCCTTCTGGCTGTTGAAACTCTGGTTGTGCGCTTGGAAAAATTTCTTGGTTGCCCATTCCTTCTGGCTGTTGAAACTCTGGTTGAGCGCTTGGAAAAATTTCTTGGTTGCCCATTCCTTCTGACTGTTGAAACTCTGGTTGAGCTATTGCTTCATCCCACTGAGGAAGGTTTCCATTGATATATTCTTCAATGTTTTTCGCAGCTAAATAGGTCTCTGTTGGCGAAGATGGCGGTGTTTGGAATTCTTGTGGAGAAGTTGGTTTATCAAAAAAAAAATCCATTAGTGGATTCGGCACATCACCTTCAAATTGTATTGGTTCTTGTTTGATTAATATATTTTGTAGAATTTTAATTGATGGTTTGCCCGACATTTTTAAAATCTTGTAAATATATATAAATATATGTACGTCTCTATACAAGCTAGAGATTGCGAATGGTCTCAGCCTAGCCCTTGGTTTCATTTATATTAAACCAAAGTCGAAAAAATATACTTGTTCACATAATTATCTAGCATCTAGGATTGTAAAAATGTATCCCGTCGGCCTAACATGAGCGAATAATTAACTAGCATCTTGGATTGTAAAAATGCATCTCGTTGCCCGGCGAAGGCGCCTAGATTTTGTAAAAATGAATCCAACTAGACATTGACCGGGCAGTGAACTAAGATTGTAAAAATGAAGCTAGGAGAGGAGAGTATTTGCGAATTTAAAATATCAACGCATGAGTGCATAATATTTTTAATGGTATTGGCAACATTGTAAAAAAGAATTTTAACAATTGATTTAAATGTAAAAAACAATTTTACTAATTGATTAAAATTATCTACATACTCCGTTATGACTGCATTATTCACTAAGAAATATTTTCCCTAGTTCGTCTCTGTGGAAAGTAGATTTTTTAAAACAGGTACCTGCGAATGGCCGGTCGAAGACTTCTAAGTAATTATATTCCAGTATGTTGTTTCGATCTTAGTAAATTGCAGAGCAGAATATTACTTTAAGGTAGTACGTTTAAATTGTCCATTTATTTTAATGAGATTCTGCTATGATAAAGACGGTTTAAATTATACAGGATGGGATAAAATAAAAAATAGAAGCGAATGTGGGAATGGAGATGCAACATAAAAATTAAAGTCATTGGCTTTGCATTGCCAAGGTAAAATGCGTTCGTTGAACAACAGAATGTGGGAACTGAGATGCACTATAAAAATTAGCTTCGTGTTTTCGCATAGAAAATAAAACAGAAAATAGAATATATTGAATATTATTGAGCTTGATGATTTTTTACAAATGTGACGCTTTTTCATGAATGCCATTTCTTAGGGATTCTTGTATTTCCTGATGTTGTTCTACCTAGATATAAATAATACAGGATCTATTGAAATAAATATTTTTATTATAAATTAAATATTTACAGGCTGAGTTGAGAAGTTACAAAAATAGCATTGTCTTTGGGACGACGGTGGTCCATCTACATGGGTTTTCCAGTCTGGCCTATTATAATGTATGAAGCATGGTAAATTAATTTGTAAATTGAAGCTGATCTTATATTCTTCAGGTAAATTTGACCAAATTTCAAGTAATTCTAAAGGTTTTGCATATCTAATCAGGTACTCCAAAGGTATTAGTTTCAGTTCTTCAAAGCTCAATTCAATAAGTTGTCGTTTGTCATTCATAAGATCCATTAATAAATTGACGGCTGCACATGTCATTTTTTCTGGTTTAAGTCTGCTTCCAGTTCTTGAATTCTTCTACGCTCGGCTTCTCGAAATTTCTTTTTAGCACTCTTGGAGAGATTAGGTGGAGGTTTTCTTAAAATTAAATTGTTTTCTATGTACTCTTGTGGATCGTAAGTTCCACAAGTTTCTGTGTCCCAGGAGAGATCCTCAGGTACTGGCAAAGGATCGTAAGTTTCACAAGGCTCGGCGTCCCAGGAGAGATCGACAGGTACTGGCAAAGGCATTGTTGTGAATTTTGTTTTATTATAACTTTAAGGAGTTTATATAGAGTAGTGTTAAGAGTGGGTGGATTTTGGTAGGGAGTGGGGGGATTTGGAATGGTGAAGAGTGGGGGGTTTTGGGAGCTTCCTTGATACAGCTTTCCTCTTTCCCATCTGATTTTCGTTCGCGCCATATATGGAATGTATCCCAAACCCGCATCCAGATATGGAATGTATCCAAACCACACCGGAGATGGAATGTATCCCAATCCACCCACTCTTCTCCCTACCAATTCCCCCCACTCTTCGCCCTAGCAAATCCCCCTATCTCTCTCGCTCTCTCTCCCTATCTCTCTCACCCTCTCTCACCCTCTCACCCTCTCTCTCACCCTCTCTCTCTCCCTCTCTCTCCCTCTCTCTCACCCTCTCGCTCTCTCTCTCCCTCTCTCTCCCTCTCGCTGTCTCTCACCCTCTCTCTCCCTCTCTCCCTCTCTCCCTCTCTCTCCCTCTCTCTCACCTTCTCGCTCTCTCTCCCTCTCTCTCCCTCTCTCTCTCCCACCCTCGCACTCTTCGCCCTAGCAAATCCCCCTACTCCCTACCAAATCCTACCACTCTTCACACTACCTTATATAAATTAAAGTTATAATAAAACACAATTCAGATCATGTCTGTAGCTAGCCATATAAAGTAGACTAATGTAGTTATTTTTATTTATTTCAAAAATAAACTTGTATTTTAATAAATGTATTTTTTTATAAATGTCAAACAAATAATTAGGAGTATTATTCATTATTGCTGGACCATGTATATTATTAAGATCTTAATTCCCCCCGTATATGCAATTTAATATAGAGAAGCTCATTTCTCACGTTTTCCAGCGTTCAACGAACGCCTTTCACCTGGGTTTGTTTTTATTTGCTATATGCACGTGTTAATAGTTACATAATATAAAGATATGTAACCAAATGTTTTACATTTTGCAGTTGCAGATGCAGATGGCTGATGGCAGATGTTCTTGCACATGTTAATACTTAGTTACATAATATAAAGATATGTAACCATATGTTTTACATTTTGCAGATCGTATGATTTATTTTTGTACTGAGTTAGAAAATTATGTTGAGTTAAAGAAATTAAATTCGCAGAGATATTTCCTGGTTTTACATTTTTTCAGAGTGGTCTAATAGCTGCTCCCAGGCTTTAATGTTATATGATATATGACATATGTTATATGTTTAAATAGGCGGGGCTGGCGTAACTAGAAAAGTATTATTAGTTTTAGAAATTTTTATTTTAAAGTTGTCTATAAAAGCACAACTTTTCCGCTCTAACCTTAGTACAACAACTTAGAGTTTAAAGCCAACTAATCCTAAACAAAAGAAAATGTGTTCAAAACCTTCAATTGCGCAAATGGCTAAACTAGACGGTCGCATCAGTGTTTTACAAAATGTGATACTTGTACCTGCAAGAGAAGAGAATGATGAAGTTCAGGAAGCAATACATAATTTAGTAAATCAGCATGAGCTTCCAAATCAAAATGAAGTGGAAAATATTTTGGAGAATGAAGTCTTACTCAACGAAATCAATGGAGAAGATATATTGCCAAATGATGACCTACTGAACGAAAATGATGTCGACAACGAAACTAACACCGAACCTGCTAATGAAATTGACACCGAACCTACTAACGAAATTGACGCCAACCCTGCTATCGAAAATAATATCGGCGAACAATTAATTATGAATGATATAGAAATGTTGGACGAGATAGAAGAGGAACAATTTAATATAGAAGCCTTATTGACTATTGAACGCGATCTTAATTTGGAAGAAATTAGACACACGCGGATGGAAGTTCAACAACGACTAGATCATTTTTCAACAATGGTTAGACATTGTAATGAGTTAATAGACCTTCTTAATACCAGAGAACAAGCAGTTGTAAACAATTACCAGGCAATAGTGGAGCAAAGAAGACTCATGGATTTATTAAATAGAAATTAAGAAACTTTACAGTTTTTATCAGTGGTAGTAAAAATTAGAAATAATGTGTGTGTAATTTTTTGCCTACAATTTTTTTTCAGACTTATGGCCTTGGTAAATAAAAAAATTAATGAACTTTAGAGTATAACTTTATACATATATTCAAATTAAAAAAATAATTTGTTAGTTTTGTGAATTTTATGTTGACAATAAAAAATGTTTTTAGTATTTAAATAAGTTTAAAAATGTATTTTGGTAATATCCAAGCAAAGAAGTCTATGGACTTATTAAATAGAACTTTACAGTTTTTATCAGTGGTAGTAAAAATTAGAAATAATGGGTGTGTAATTTTTTGCCTACAATTTTTTCTTCAAAGAGCTATGGACTTGGTAAAAAAATTAATGAACTTTAGAGTATAACTTTATAAATATATTCAATTAAAAAATAATTTGTTACTTTTGTGAATTTTATGTAGACAATAAAAAATGTTTTTTGGATTTAAATAAGTTTAAAAATGTATTTTGGTAATATATGGTTTTGAATATATTTTCTTTTGTTTAGGTTTAGTTGCCTTTAAACTCTAAGTTGTTGTACTAAAGTTGGGTGTAATTCTTCATAATAAAAAAATGGTTATTTAAATGAATCCAGTATTATTTATATCTTCCTATATTAAATAAATAAAAATCACACGAAATATCCACATAAATTTAACTTCCTGGTTATTTTAATTCCACTAATGGAATATCTTCTATACTAATTTAAAATGATAGTGATTTAAACACTGTAGAACTTCAAAGTAAAAATTATATGTTGTTAGTGGGTTTTAAAAGTAAGTGCACTTAATTTATTGTTTATTTTTATTTATTAAGTTGGTAATAATCATGTGCTTGTATTTGTAGAAAAGCCCTAAAAATCACACTACTTATTAATTATATAAGATACAGTACTTACAACTCTATCATGAACATTATGTAGAAATACCACAATTTTCCCTAATTCACTTCAGTATTAGCACATTAAAACTTTATTTTAAAAACATATTTTTACACTGCTTTAAGTAACTGACTGCATTGAACTAAAAAGCCATGTGTGCAGCAAGCACAACATATTTTTTACACTGCTATTTATAGTAGTAACGTTGAACTAAAAAGCCATGTGTCGTACAAAGACTGTGGTTTTGCGTGGGAAGAAACCGTATGCTAATAAATATTTGCATATGGTAACTGTTCGTTGCGAGAAACGCAGCAAGCTTTTATTTTAGATAGAATAATAAAGAAAAGAGCTGGAAGACTTGCCGGAAAACCGTTTTTACACTTACTTACCGATGCCTTTTTTACTCTAATAAATTAATTCTTTCCTCTATGCACCCAAAAATGTTACCAATAACTACAACTTTGCCGAAACAGATTTATAAAAATAAAATTTTAAAACATGACAGTAGTAGAGTACGAACATTAGACCGTTCCTCCCAGTCATGACCTTGACCTTGAGTAACTTTTAATAGTAGAAGCAGTGGTATGTAGAGCTTATTCCCCCCATCCTCCCCCTCCCCCACCCACCCCTAATATATAAAAGGAGGGAATAAAGCTTGTGATTTTCGAGAAGCACTATGAAGAAGGTTACATTTAACGAAAATATGAATAAAATCCATGTATTGTTTGCATGGAAGTTTGCGTACAAACAAGCAAGGATGAATGACTACGAGCAGTATGTATTGGATCGCTACCGCTTTCAAAACAGACTTCAATATGCTGAGAACCTCCTAAAGGATG
Source organism: Philopedon plagiatum (assembly GCA_963971165.1). Classification (NCBI taxonomy): domain Eukaryota; kingdom Metazoa; phylum Arthropoda; class Insecta; order Coleoptera; family Curculionidae; genus Philopedon; species Philopedon plagiatum. Next base: position 71,090,378 of record OZ020193.1, read on the forward strand.
TTTTGGATGAAAATTTTAGGAAGAAAATATACAATGAACGTTTTAAATAATTTTTGAGTACGACCAATTCAAGGTCACATCCCCCACCTCTCCCATGGGACTTGACTTGAGTGGGGGACTATCTATAAATGTATACGCACACGGTTTCTAAAACATTATTTGCTAGAAATATGATTCAAAAACGAAAGCTGGTTGGTTGCAGAAAATCGGTGAAAAAACTTAAACAAGAAGACAGAAGCAGATGCCCTGTTTGTTTATATTCCATGAGAAGAGAAGAAATTTGCACACCAAATTCGTACACACACAAATTTTGTATAAAGTGTTTAACAGAGTGGTCGAAAACCAACGCACATTGTCCTCTTTGCAGAAGATTCTATTTCTCAATTGTTTTAAAAGAGACTAAGGAAAAGATTCTTGTGAAGAAAAATGACTGTACTGATCAAGCTCTAGTGATATTGTTGTACATAAGTGACATGATGAGAAGTAAATAAAACCATGTTGTTAAATATAAAGTTTTTTATTTTATTATATTACATCTTTTTTTAATATCCATGAATTGTGTGATTTGTCCATTCCCAGCCATTTGACATACACTTTATTTCCTTTTCTTCTTAGCACCTTTTCCACGAGATACACGTTTGAATGTTTGACTTTCTGCAACTCCGGTTCATAAAAACTACCTAAAATTAGTTCATTTTTGTCATCTGTCAACAAATATGTTCTTGGGTTGGTTAATTTAATTTCTTTAATTTGAAAAATTTCATTTGACCAGTTTGGTGTATATCCCTTTTGGAAAGCCTCCCTGTATTTACTTATTCGAACATAATCCCCTTGTTTAAATTTTGATTTTCTGGGATCAATTGTTTTTATATTATTATAAGTTGATTTTAGAACATCTTTTTTATTTTCTTCATTTATATCTATAGGTGTTAATCCTGTTGTTCTATGTTTAGTCGTATTATACTTAAAAACAATATTATTTAGGATATCTAACCATTTATAATTTCCTTGCAAGCTAAACTGTTTCCACATGAGAGTTTTTAAAGTTCTGTTGACCCTTTCAACAATACTTGCTTTCACTGTGGAAAATGTACTGTAGTGATTAATGTTATATTTCTCCATTAATTTATTAAAGTTTTTGTTGAAAAATTCTCTTCCTTGATCTGTATGTATGTTAGTTGGAGGAGTTTTCGCAAGCTTTAAAATTTTTTCCATAGCTAAAGTCACTTCCTCAGCAGTTTTTCTTTTAACAGGTTGAACCCAAACATATTTGGGAAATGTGTTTATTACAACTAAAATATATCTATATCCTTTATTTAGTTTTGCATAAGGTATCATTTCCACCAAATCTGCTTGCCATAAGTCGTTTAAATTTTTAATAATAACCCGTCGTCGTCTAAAATTTTTTCTAGCAGGTTTATGTAACTCGTTGACTAGATCTTCCTTGATGTTGGTTTGTTTACTCATGATAATTAAATGTTTAGTTTGTTACTTCTACAGGGCATTTTATTAACAATTCACCATAAAAATCTTCTAAATGACTACCTTCAGGACGATGAAAAGAAAGAACATCCCCTTTTTGTAACCGAATACCTACAGGGTCGGTGATCTTTTTTCCATTAATTTTTAAGAAAACGTATTTTTCGGGTATTCTCCAGAAATTATAGTAGCCGATTCCATAGGAAAAACATATGTAATTCGTTTGTCTTGTAATAAATGGTAAACTCTATCGGATAGAGAGTAGATTCCCATAAGAGGTAATACCAAATTATAACAAAGTTTAACTGCACTAAGATCAACAAGTTTTATAATGTTATGTTCTTCAGATGAAAATTTATTATCCTTGCCAAAGATGTGGGATCCAAACTTGTCAATAGACATGGTTGCTGTCAGCGGTAGAATAAGGAATAAACATGTGTGAATTAGTATTTATTTAATTATTTTTGCTTCTCTTAGTTCTTCTAAAATCGATATTATTTCATTTTGATGACCAGTATGTCCAGCCATTTGTGATGCTGTCAATAATTTTAATCTATCAATTATCTCATTTATATCATCATAGTATACATAATCTAATTTCTTTTTTGATAAATTTAACATAGCTCCCCCCTTTCCACTTTTTGTAGACAGATTTCTTGTAGAACGCGGTCTTTGTGGAGGCAACACACGCGAAGTGCTTGGTAGTACTGCACGATAACCTGTCTCTGTTGTGCTTCCACGTTTTAATATACCTTTTTGTAATAAGTAAGGTTTAACTATTGTCAAGTATTTAATGTCGGTCGAACCTTGAATTTGACTATTAGGATCAAAATTTCGTCTATATGCATTTGTCCTATTCAAAACATCCATATAATTTTCCATATCATTTGATGTATAACCAACAGGTTCTTTTTTAAAAAGAAGCTCATACAATCCAGGTGTTCCCTCATACCTAACTCCTTCAACTTTAAAATCTTTTCCTATGAAATCCACCACAGAATTAGCAATCTTATATTTGTCTGCATCAACATCATGACTAAAACCATATTTGTTATCAAATTTGCCTTCCGTGTCTTTTATTAGCCCATCCACGAAAGGTCTTAGAAGAGAATGATATGCTTCCAAGTATTGTTCATAAGCAGGTGTTCTTGTTAATTCTAAAACATCTTGTCGCAACTCACCTATAGTTGGTTCAATTGTTGTTTCAGGGCTTGATTCTCCTAACTGTTGCGAATCTTCAACAAATACTTCTTCATCTCCTAAAAATGAGGGAATGTGCGTTGAAAGATATATGCATTTGATTTCCTTTGATTGATCTCTGGCGTAGGAAATTGAAATTTTGGGGTCGAAACTAATTGTGGTGAATATACTTCTTTTTTAATGAACGGTTCTGTTTTAATTGTCTGAATTAACTCATGCAAAGGTTGAGTTATTGGTTTAAATTCTTTTTCCATACGAATTTCTTTATCAGATAAATCTGATTTTAATGCTTTATACTTTTGTCCAACGGCTTTTCTAGTTTTTACCAACTCTTTCGCTGTTTTTTCATCCATCTTTACAAAAGGTAGATTGTATACTAGAAAATTATCGTTTTGTCAGAGAGTTATATAGTGGAAATAAAATTATCAAATCCTTTTCTATAACGACCAACATTTAATTCACAGTCCTTGTCAATAACGACAAAGTCATATTTATGTTTCCAACACATTGAACACAAGTTTTTAAACTCTTGAAAGCTCATGTCACCATTTACATGATCATCATATATATGTTTCAAGTTTGTAGCATCCTGTTGAAAAATTACCAAGAGGTTGGCATTATCACGTATAAGTTGCTTAGGGATTGATGAATATGTTTGACACAAGTAAAAACAATCTGTATTTTTATGACGTCCAAAACAAAAATAATCCCTCATAAGACTTTGATCAGTGCATACTATATCATCAAATACAATCAGTGAGTTTGGTTTTATTTCAGTGGGTGAAACAATATCCTCAGCGTTCGATGATTCAAAATAACCAATAAACTTTAGTGGGGCAAAAAGCCTTTTTAGATATTCATATTTTGATTGATATAAGGATTTTGAGTACACATATATATTTTCAAATATTAATCCATTAGCGTGTGTTATAAGAGAAATCATAACATTTGTCTTCCCACAACCCGATGGTCCTACTATTAAACATCTTTTACAGTTTCCACCAAATAATTGTCCATGTTTTCGATAATTATCATGATATAAATCAAAATTTTTTATCGGTAAAGAAAAATCTTGTTTTTTAATCTTCATTGTTTGAACATCACTATTTAAGTAAGGTTATTTGCGTTTTCAAATCATTTATATATAATGATTAGACATAATAATGTCATTCACTGCGTGGAAGGACAGAGAAAAGGTAGTGGTTTATTAAATACTCTTATTAATAAATTACCAGTTGAGCTCCATATTCCTTCTTATAACTTTTGCGGACCTGGTACAAAGTTAAATAAAAGGCTTGCCCGAGGTGATAAGGGAATTAATTTATTAGACGAAGCTTGCAAAGAGCACGATATAGCATATTCGGAATATTCGGATTTAAAAAACAGAAACGAGGCAGATAAAGTATTAGCTAAAAAGGCATTTAATAGATTCAAAGCTTCAGATTCAAATCTAGGCGAAAAACTGTCATCCTTGGCTGTGGCCGGAATCATGAAAGCAAAAACAAAACTCGGTATGGGAATAAGAAAAAGAAAACAAAAACGCAAGAAAGGAGGTCAAATATCCTTTAACCAAGTCGTAAGAAAAGCACGTAAAGAGCTAGCTGGGAAAAAATTTGCTAATATAAGAAACGCTGCCGGCACAGCTTTATCATCAATTAAAAAATTAAAAATAAATGAACCTAAACAAAGAATTATTCCAATTCCAAAAACTGGTGGAATTTTAAATTTAATACCTATTTTTGCTGGTTTATCTGCTCTAGGAGCCCTAAGCGGGGGCGCTGCTGGCATTGCCCAGGCAGTAAATTCCGCCAAAAATGCACAAAAGAAGTTAGAAGAGCAAACAAGACACAACAAAGAAATGGAAAAAATATCAATTGGAAATGGTCTTTATTTAAAACCATATAAGCAAGGGTGTGGTCTATATTTAAAACCATATTCAAAAAACTGTTAAATTTGTTACCTCGCCGACCTTTGACAAATATAAATTTATTAAAGTATGTCAAATTATTAAAGTTGCCACATTTTAGAGGTGTCTTTATGAGAAATAAGTTACCCAAAAAATAAAAAAATATGAAACAGGTATTATAAATTTAGATGACGATATGGGGGAAGCGTATGTTAAAAATAATAATAACATAATTTACTTTGATAGTTTTGGAAATTTACGACCACCAAATGAAGTTATATCTTATTTCTATAGCGATGGTAGCAAAAACAATATTAAATATAACTATGATAAATATCAATCTTTTAATACCTCAACTTGTGGACAGTTATCCTTACAGTTTATTTATAATAATGCGTAATTGTGTTTCCATTTTATTCTTATTACGACCATCATGTCGTTTACTATAGCTCTTTCCGCAAATTCAGCTATACTTCAAGCAGATTTCCATCCACCTATTTACTTAGATCCTAACACTTCCTACGTTGTCGGACTTACCAACTTTGAAACTTTTAATGCAATACCAAATATTGATAAAAGTAATAATAAAGTATATTTTGGCAAAAATAATGAATTTTTCACAATTCCTACGGGAAGTTATGAAATGGACGATGTTAATAAATATTTACAGACTGAATTCCAAAAAAGAAATATTTCATTTCACCTCTATGCAAATAACAACACATTAAAATCAACAATAAAGTCTACTACGGATATTATTTTTAAAGATGGTACAATAGGAAAGCTTTTGGGTTTTAATAATGGGATAATATCTGGTGATGGAGTTCCATGAACATCGCAAAATCCAGCAGAGATTATAAAAGTTAATTCTTTATGCATAGACTGCAGTATCGCAGAAGGTTCCTATCTGAACGGAAAGCCAGTACACATTATTCATCAGTTTTTCCCTAATGTTAGCCCTGGATTTAAAATACTAGAAAGTCCCCAAAATATTATTTATTTTCCTGTTACAGTAAAAGTAATAGATAAAATAACAGTAAATATAATAGACCAAGATTTAAATCTTGTTGATTTTCGAAACGAAACTCTAACTATAAGATTACATATAAAAGAAGTATAATGGTTATCCTTTATAATAGAAAAACCTTCAATTTACCCGCAAAAATTACTAAAAACTATAAGAAGGCTAAACATCGTAAACCAAAGATTAGTAGAAGGAGAAAGACACAAGGGATAACACCTGAAAATATAAGCTTTTTGAAATCTCTAGGCTTAAAGGTTTTAATATAATGGATGTCCTTAATGTAACAGAAGGTCTTTTCATAGATAATTCAATTGTGCATTCCGAAGTTCATGGTTATGAACCATACCTACCTACTAAATTGGGAAATAATGATGAAATTATAATACCTGTTCATGAAGTAGACAAGTATACTCTTCCTTCCGAAAGCTTTCTTTACATAGAGGGTACACTAACAAAAGATAATAATGCTGTCTCAAATACATTAAAATTGATAAACAATGGGATTGCATTCCTTTTTAAAGAAATGCGTTATCAACTAAACGGTGTTACAATAAATTCTGTTAGAGATGTTGGGTTAACTTCAACAATAAAGGGATATTTGTCATATAATAAAAATGAATGTAATAAACTTAAAAACGCAGGTTGGTTTCCTATGGAATCTTCACAAGTTGTTGATGCAACAACAGGATTATTTAATGTTTGCATTCCCCTAAAATTCTTAATGGGATTTTTTGAAGACTACAAAAAAATTATTTTAAATGCTAAACAAGAACTTATTTTAGTACGCGATAATTCAGACAAAAATGCAACAATTAATACTGCAGACGAAAATCCAAAAATTGAGCTTACAAAGCTAACTTGGAATATACCTCACATTTCAGTAGCTATTCCTCAAGAATTGGCATTATTTAAAATAATTAATAAGAATACTGAAATAATAATCGCTTTCCGGAGTTGGGAACTGATTGAATACCCAGAATTATTAAAAACTAATCGTCATAACTGGCCTGTCAAAACATCTACGAAAGTTAATACCCCACGTCATGTAGCAATTGCTTTTCAAAAAGACTTAAGGGATAAATCAACAACTGATATGTCTTTATTTTCCAACGTTAAATTACGAAACATCAAAGTATTTTTAAACTCGGAGAGATATCCCTACAACGATCTATATTTAGACTTTGCTAAAAATAAATTTGCATCATTATATGAAATGTTTTCACAATTTCAAAAATCTTACTATGGATTAACACCTGAGCCCATTTTTTCTCCAAAGGAATTTAATACTTATGCTCCTATCGTATATATCGATTGTTCACATCAGAAAGAAACAACTGAATTCGGGCCTATTGTTATGAGAGTTGAGTTTGAATTACATGATGATCTTAAAGACAAAATATCTGCATATTGTCTTATTATGCATGACAAAGTATTTAGCTACAATCCATTAACCAAAAATGTTAGACAACTTTAAAGCGCATGTCTGACTATATAAAATTAATGCTCTACTATTCTTTCCTACCATTATGGGTGAAGAACTGGAACTTCGAGTATCCCACTTTTTAGAAGAGCTGAAAAAATTAAAACAACTACAAGAATATTCTGACAAGAAATCTATGATTAAACAATTTTCGCTTATTAAATTATGAGGTTACTAATTGTCGATGTGCAAGGATTTAACATAGAAAATATGAAGTTTATTCCCAAAGAACTGGCTGCCTATGATGGAAGCAAGACTTGTCACTATGTTTTTAAAGCACCATTTGATCTAAAATACCTACCACCTGACTTACACAAACAAGCTGTGTGGTTAATGAAAAATCATCACTGTATCCCATGGAATGAAGGATATACACCAATTCACAAGTTTTCTCCTATAATCAAGAATTTAACAGAGAAAGTAGATCATGTTTATGTGAAAGGGAGAGAGAAATCCGAATACATTCGAAAATACTCACTAAAACCAGTCATAGAACTTGATGAAAATCCATCGTTACAAGAAGAAGAAGCTCATTGTTTTTATCATTCTAAATCACCATGTATATGCGCACTTACTAATATATACAATTTATATAATAATTATTTAATGATTGAATAAAACAAATAAATGAAATAAAGTTTTTTATTTGTTATAAATTAGGTTGAATTCTTGAAAAATTTCAGGTGACAAGAACTTCTTTACTTCATCCAAATGCTCCTCAAATCCCATTTCCTTCATGGTTTGCAGAAAAGTTCTTATATCAGAAGTATGTAAATATATGTTACAGGCTTCTTCAGCTTTTCTGTATTTTCTTGCCAATTCCATACACTCTTCATAGGTACAAAATCGATCGAATCCATACTCGGCTTCATGGGCAGCATCAAATTCTAAATTCCTAAAGTCATATGATAGATTCTCTATAGCACTTATTAGGTTATATGCTACTCGTTGAGATGTATATGCTAACCACATCTTGTTGGAGAATGTTCAGACTTAAAGTAAGTTCAGAGCTTTAAATATTAATTCAGGAGGTGGGAGGAATAAAAGAGACAAATATGTTTATGAATTTTTATTTTCAATACAACTTTTTACAAATTCATTACATGCAAATATTTCTACATCCTCCACAACACAATCTGAGTAAAAGTTTAATAATTCTAAAACACAGCAAACATTTAAACTATTTTCCATAGGTGAAATAACCTCATATACATTTTTTAACAAATCACCATTTTTCATAGAGATTCCACTAACTAAAATATTATAATATTTGGAAAATTCCTGGTTTTTTAAGATATCAAAACGATATTTGATTAAATTTGTCAAGTTCACTAATTCATTTATGGTATCACCAGCTAGGAAAATTTCATTACCACCATCTTGTGTAATCTTAATTATTCTTGCATCCCCAATAAACACAAAGTGAATCTCATAACCATTTCCCTTCATGGGTTGCCACCCGGTGTTGTTGGAATAAATAAAGCTCAACATAATTCCTTGATTATTTAGGAAGGAAATCCATTGATCTTCATTAAAAATCACATTTTGATTGTATTTGTATCCACAGACTTTAACAACAGGAATATATTTTCTCTCTAAGGAAAATCCAACGCTGACCCATTTGGATTTGGATTTGTTGATGCAGTAGATGGATTCATTGATGAGAGCTGCATTGCGCTTCTTACTAAACTCTTGTTGGTTTCCTGTTGGTTGATACATTTTCAGATGCTTGCTGTAAATAATGTCAGTACAACTGTGGGTGACTGCTTAAATAAGCAAGCGTGGTAGTGGGGATAGTAAGAGTGGTGGGAGGATTTAAACACTAATCTTATAGTTCTAAACATCATTTAGCGACTAACCATGAATGAGTGTAAGACAGAACTTTTTATCGACATTCAAGGATATAACAGTTCCTTTGGATACATTCCAAAAGAATTAGCGATTTATGATGGGATTCGTTGCTCAAATTATCTGTTTAAATCGCCATTTCAAAAAAATATGTTATCTGCTCTCGATCTCAAAATGGTTAAATGGGCCGAAGAGTATCATGGATTGGAATGGAATTTTGGAAATATAGAACTTAATGAAATTGATAATATTTTAAAGCATGTGTTAGAAGTTTACCAATCGCCCAAAATTTACGTGAAAGGGAATGAAAAAATAAACTTCTTAAAAAAGTTTTTGGGTGAAGATTTCATATACGCTATTCCCATTGGTCAAGAACCAAAATTAAGTAGATTTAAGAAAATTCCAGAATGTTATTTTCACAAAAATGTGAATCCATGGCATTGTGCATTAGCAAACGTAAAATTGTTATATAATTATAGGCATTGTTATGAATAAAAACCTTTTTTTTTATTGACTCCAGAATTTTATTTATAATACAAATATACTTTGAATAATATATATCCCATAGTACATATAAACACTACTAACAATATACTTAATAATACTATACACACATTTACATTGCATTCTTCTATACAAGATTTTCTATACAACTGATTCCATTCCTGTGTCACTATTGAAGTTTTATTGAAATAATATAATCTTAACTTATACTGTACAACGGTAGAATTATTTATAATATTATCATCTATTTTGTAGGTAAATAAACCATTATTTATATTCATTCTTCTCCATGTTGAAGGCCAACTATCATTATTTACATTATTAACAGATAGACAAATAAATGCTTCTCGAACATTAGGATCAACTTGTATGAACAAAGTATTGTTAACGAATGCTGATAGAAATAGATCTCCTACTGGTAGCAGAGCCATTTTCAAACTAAAATATTTTTCCAGGGTTCTTATGTTTTATATTCGTCATGAACTAAATCTTTTAGAATATCAATTACATTATTAACTTGATCATCATCAGTCTTGGATTTTTCTTCTAAAATATGTATATGTTTGTGCCCCCAAGCTAAAGTTCTAAAAGAATCTGGAATTATATAGCGTTTATCATCTTTTGGAGACAAAGCAACCTTATTTTTTAGTTGTGTGAACATATCATGTAAAATAGAATGAAATATATTCATTTTTCGAAATTTGATCTCAGAATTTTCAACTACATCTTTATAATCTTGTTTAGTAATGGAATTTTCTATAACATATTTTTTTACTCCTTTCGCCTTTTTTTCAGATTTATTCTCTAAATTGACACAGTAGGCTTTAGCTCCCGTTCCATAGAAACTTAAAATTGGTTTGCCCGCAAACTCATCTTTCATTCGTCCTAATACAGAATTGTTCCTAGTTATATTATGTATATTATTTTCACTATAATTAGAAGTGTCAAATTTATGTAAATTGTCTTGCATATCTTTATAAAAATTTTCACTTTTTATGTTTAAAATCAAACTATCTGTATCCGTGTATAATAAAATTGCTTCGTCTCCATACTTGCTCTTAATATAGTCATAATAAAAATTATATAAAACGGTTTTTGATAATTCCAAGACTGTGAAGCCAAGATAAACTGGTTTGTTGTAAGTTATTTTTACTCTTTCCATTTGTATTGCAACCAAGTTTTCATTAAAAACTAATCGATATTTAAAATTTGGTTTAGCAATCAATGTCTGCGCTCCTTGCTTTTTACCAATGTTCTCCCAGTGTGTGATCAATCTAATGTCAACTCGTTTGTCAATGTTTTCTAAAGATTTACCATAAATGGCATTTTTAAATAATTTATAAGTATCCTTTTCCAACTTATTTTTAGATTTGTTCCTCATTTCAGTATTTAAATCCATGTACTGTTTTAGAAATGCAGCTTGTTTAAATTTAATAACTCTATGAATTTTAGTTAATTTTAATCCATTTTGAAGCACCTGTTTAAGATTTCGGTAATGAATAACATATTTTTCTTTATGGTTTAAATTGCATATTAATTTCTTTTGTTTTGAACCTGGTGCGCAAATATTTTCAGCCAAAAAGGGTAGTTCATTGTGTTCTTGATGTAAACGTTGAGGATACTTTAAATCTACTTCCAAAACGAACCCGAATTCAACATCGTCAGGAATAGAGAACAGATCATCTATTTCTTCCTCGCTTAACCAAGAAAAATCACTTACGGGGAGACATTGGCTCATACTGTGTCCATACAAGTTAGTTGCATCTAAATACATTATAAATGAATTTGGTTTGTTTGGATCATAATTTTCCAAGAATGGATTATTAGCTTCAGCTTTTCGAACGCTGCAATGACAGACACCACCTCTTATATTATTTTTAAAAAAATGTATCATATCTATATCCGTTAATAATTCTAATTTAACATCAGTCATTTTTAACATTGAATCCCCAATTAAACCTGGTAATGTATAATACTGTGCAGGATCTAGCTTAAAGTTACTTAAAGAAACATTTCGAAAAGCTTCAAAAAAATCTGTTAATATGAGAACATCTGACAATAAATAAATTTTGGTATAATCCATAAGACTTTGACAATTGAATAAATTCCAAATAGTAATTGCTCTATTGTAATCTGATGGACAAATAGGTTCATCTTTAAGTTTATCATAAAAATGTTCAATAGCTGGGAGTTGATTTTCCTGTAATTTTTCAAAAGAATCAACATAAGAATAAGGATAAACACCTTTTTTTCGGATTTCATTAAACTGGTCAGGATCTTCAAAATGTTTTTTAATTTCAATGCATTGATGTAGTTCTAAGCTTTCACCAAGCTTTTCTAAAGAATAACCAACGAAACGGAATGACTCTAAAAAACTCATTTTAATAAATAGATTTTTTTCTTTATTGTCTTTATCTTTTACTTTGTCAACTAATATGGATTTTGAAAACGAAATATATTTTTCCTTAGTTTGTGCAAGTACATCAATATTATCTTCTTCACAACACAGTTGTTTAACAAATAAATGACTATCATAACCAGTTAAATTATGAAAAAAGATGGGTATAAAATTTGGAATTTGAAAGTTTAAGTTGCAGATACTGTGAGCTGCATTTCGAAATTTACCAGTTAAATGATCGTGATCCTTGACTTTTTCATTTTCTTCACCTTTTTTATTACATATATGACAAATTGTGCTATTTTTATAAGCTACTTCTTCCTCATCTGATAAAGGAAGCATTTTCACTATATTTTTAAGATGTTCATTGTACATGACCTTCAATTCGTTTACAAAATTCATCAGCCGCGTCCATACCAAAATAGTAATCTAATACGGACAAAGAATCATCGTATGAACATTTAATGAAATAACAAAAAGCATAAGGTTCATGTTTAAATGTGTTCCGAGTATATGAATCCTCATCATTATCTGGTTGATCAAACTGTAAAGGTTTTAAAAAGCATTCAAAGTCTGCATATATAACAAATGGAACTTTCAACTGTTTTTGAAAATTTTCAAACTGTAAAATATTTTCTGGTATATGCTGACCGTACTTATTAATTTTAATGTCGTTGGTAGGAACTTTTGTAAACAAATGATTACAGTCATGTGATTGATGTTGTTTTAATTTTTCCATCGAAGTAAAATAAATTAAACAACCATCACAGAAATACTTTTTTAAATGATTTTTATTTACTTGTGCTGAAACTAATCTTGACATATCCTTAATCCAACAATAATGATTGTTTTCCCCATCATTTATAATCAACAAGTTTACGTGAACTGGAAGTTTTTTGTTTGTATAATGAAGAGGGCCAACTACTTCATACTTTAATTTACTATCTTCATAAACACTCTCCAAACCGTAAACATTTACAGATATTTGATTAAGAGTTTCAAATTTTCGTACATCCTTTAACTTTACAGGAAACTCCATTCCTTCAAAATTTAAAAAATCAAAAGGATTTGGATATGAAGTCGTTCGATCACCATTTGTTTCAGCAGGAAACAGTGCACTTATCACACTCCATGCAAAACAATATGAATCATTATTTTTGATGTTAATTACACCTTGTTTATTTGAAATTTGTTTTGGTAAAGGAATATATGAAGACGCTCTGATTGGATTAAATTTATTTATGTTAAGTTCCAAATGTAATATTTTTTCCAATGCCCAACCTGAACCATTTTCCGCAAATATTGAAGCTTTTTCTTTTATTTCAGACAAAAACTTCTTATAAATATCAGATAAATCTGTTGTTGAAGTTATGATCTTATTTTGCGTATTAAACGATTTAGTTTCTAAGGTCTCTTTTGTTTGTAAGAGATATTGACCAAATAGTTCTATATTGATCTTAACACTTCTATGCTTAACTAACTGTTCGGCAAGTAAACTTACAAACTTTTGTTGTACTTCATCAAAAAATTCTTCAATATCTACATATTTTTTCGATGGAAGCAACATGTAGGACACAATCCTGTTTTTAAACGCGGAAGTTAAAATTTTCACTTCATCGTCACTTTTAAGTGCACTTTTATGTAGGTTTGACCGTAAATGCGCAGTAAGTTTATTTTTCACATACCAAGTATCACAATATTTACATCGTGATAAAGTAAGTTTAGGTATTGGGGGTCTATCTTCTACTTTGGGTCTTTTCATCGGTACATCACATACCTGGGTGTTGGTTTTTCTTTTTTCTCGCGAACAAGATGGTCTCATGGGACATGATTCTCTTTTATGTCTATATACATTCGATTGATGGGTAAAAGTCTTGTTGCATTCACTGCACTGGTACATCTTGAGAACTGAACAAAAAAGGCAGAAAAGCCTGATACTTATTCAACAATTCTTGGGATATTTTAACTGGTCTCAGCTCACAACACTTTGCATAATACTGTTTTTTTACAATACTTGTTTATTGCAAACTAAACAATGATAGCTTAATATAATATCAAAGCTAAGTCAACTAACCACTGAGGATACATAACTAACAAGGAATCATTCGGTATTGCTTTAAATATGGGTAGAGGGATAGTAGCGGTGGGGTATGGAGAGGAGGAAGTGGTGGGGTGAAGAGTGGGGGGATTTGGTAGGGAGAAGAGTGGGGGGATTTGGTAGGGAGAAGAGTGGGAGGATTTGGTAGGGTGATTGGTGATAGGTGGATTAATGAATAATACATCTAATTATTTGTTTAACATTTATATAAAAATGCAAGTTTATTTTTGAAAAAATAACAATATGTTTATCTACATTAGTCTACTTGATGTTTCTATTGCACATGAAACATGCTTCCTGGGGTACAGGGGGGCCATCGAAGTGTGTGCTCCAGTCAGGACGATTGTAATGTATAAAGCATGGCAATTTAATTTGAAGATTAAAACTTGATTTATAAGACATTGGTAATTTTCCCCATACATCCAAGAGCTCCAAAGGATCTGCATAATTAATTAGATATTCCAAAGGTAACATTTTTAGTTCATCTGTCGTAAACTCTAGCAAGGTTTTCTTTCCGCTTACATGACTAAACATTACATTTGCTGTTGGGCAAGACATAGTTTTTTGCTTCCAATTCTTGAATCCTTTTACGCTCTGCTTCTCGAAATATCTTTTTTCCTTTTTTTGGAGAGATTAGGTGGAGGTTTTCGTAATATTAAATTATTTTTTATGTATTCTTGTGGATTATAGCTTTCGCAATGTTCTTCCCATGAATTATCAATAGAGACTGCTACAGACATCGTTGAGAATTTTGTTTTATTATAACTTTAATTTATATAAGGTAGTGTGAAGAGTGGTAGGATTTGGTAGGGAGTAAGGGGATTTGCTAGGGCGAAGAGTGGGGGGAATTGGTAGGGAGAAGAGTGGGTGGATTGGGATACATTCCATCTCCGGTGTGGTTTGGATACATTCCATATCTGGATGCGGGTTTGGGATACATTCCATATATGGCGCGAACGAAAATCAACTACTCTCATCCTCATCCTCATCCTCATCCGCATAAGGTATCATTTCCACCAAATCTGCTTGCCATAAGTCGTTTAAATTTTTAATAATAACCCGTCGTCGTCTAAAATTTTTTCTAGCAGGTTTATGTAACTCGTTGACTAGATCTTCCTTTTTTTTTTTTTACTCATGATAATTAAATGTTTAGTTTGTTACTTCTACAGGGCATTTTATTAACAATTCACCATAAAAATCTTCTAAATGACTACCTTCAGGACGATGAAAAGAAAGAACATCCCCTTTTTGTAACCGAATACCTACAGGGTCGGTGATCTTTTTTCCATTAATTTTTAAGAAAACGTATTTTTTCGGGTATTCTCCAGAAATTATAGTAGCCGATTCCATAGGAAAAACATATGTAATTCGTTTGTCTTGTAATAAATGGTAAACTCTATCGGATAGAGAGTAGATTCCCATAAAAGGTAATACCAAATTATAACAAAGTTTAACTGCACTAAGATCAACAAGTTTTATAATGTTATGTTCTTCAGATGAAAATTTATTATCCTTGCCAAAGATGTGGGATCCAAACTTGTCAATAGACATGGTTGCTGTCAGCGGTAGAATAAGGAATAAACATGTGTGAATTAGTATTTATTTAATTATTTTTGCTTCTCTTAGTTCTTCTAAAATCGATATTATTTCATTTTGATGACCAGTATGTCCAGCCATTTGTGATGCTGTCAATAATTTTAATCTATCAATTATCTCGTTTATATCATCATAATATACATAATCTAATTTCTTTTTTGATAAATTTAACATAACTCCCCCCTTTCCACTTTTTGTAGACAGATTTCTTGTAGAACGCGGTCTTTGTGGAGGCAACAAACGTGAAGTGCTTGGTAGTACTGCACGATAACCTGTCTCTGTTGTGCTTCCACGTTTTAATATACCTTTTTGTAATAAGTAAGGTTTAACTATTGTCAAGTATTTAATGTCGGTCGAACCTTGAATTTGACTATTAGGATCAAAATTTCGTCTATATGCATTTGTCCTATTCAAAACATCCATATAATTTTCCATATCATTTGATGTATAACCAACAGGTTCTTTTTTAAAAAGAAGCTCATACAATCCAGGTGTTCCCTCATACCTAACTCCTTCAACTTTAAAATCTTTTCCTATGAAATCCACCACAGAATTAGCAATCTTATATTTGTCTGCATCAACATCATGACTAAAACCATATTTGTTATCAAATTTGCCTTCCGTGTCTTTTATTAGCCCATCCACGAAAGGTCTTAGAAGAGAATGATATGCTTCCAAGTATTGTTCATAAGCAGGTGTTCTTGTTAATTCTAAAACATCTTGTCGCAACTCACCTATAGTTGGTTCAATTGTTGTTTCAGGGCTTGATTCTCCTAACTGTTGCGAATCTTCAACAAATACTTCTTCATCTCCTAAAAATGAGGGAATGTGCGTTGAAAGATATATGCATTTGATTTCCTTTGATTGATCTCTGGCGTAGGAAATTGAAATTTTGGGGTCGAAACTAATTGTGGTGAATATACTTCTTTCTTAATGAACGGTTCTGTTTTAATTGTCTGAATTAACTCATGCAAAGGTTGAGTTATTGGTTTAAATTCTTTTTCCATACGAATTTCTTTATCAGATAAATCTGATTTTAATGCTTTATACTTTTGTCTAACGGCTTTTCTAGTTTTTACCAACTCTTTCGCTGTTTTTTCATCCATCTTTACAAAAGGTAGATTGTATACTAGAAAATTATCGTTTTGTCAGAGAGTTATATAGTGGAAATAAAATTATCAAATCCTTTTCTATAACGACCAACATTTAATTCACAGTCCTTGTCAATAACGACAAAGTCATATTTATGTTTCCAACACATTGAACACAAGTTTTTAAACTCTTGAAAGCTCATGTCACCATTTACATGATCATCATATATATGTTTCAAGTTTGTAGCATCCTGTTGAAAAATTACCAAGAGGTTGGCATTATCACGTATAAGTTGCTTAGGGATTGATGAATATGTTTGACACAAGTAAAAACAATCTGTATTTTTATGACGTCCAAAACAAAAATAATCCCTCATAAGACTTTGATCAGTGCATACTATATCATCAAATACAATCAGTGAGTTTGGTTTTATTTCAGTGGGTGAAACAATATCCTCAGCGTTCGATGATTCAAAATAACCAATAAACTTTAGTGGGGCAAAAAGCCTTTTCAGATATTCATATTTTGATTGATATAAGGATTTTGAGTACACATATATATTTTCAAATCTTAATCCATTAGCGTGTGTTATAAGAGAAATCATAACATTTGTCTTCCCACAACCCGATGGTCCTACTATTAAACATCTTTTACAGTTTCCACCAAATAATTGTCCATGTTTTCGATAATTATCATGATATAAATCAAAATTTTTTATCGGTAAAGAAAAATCTTGTTTTTTAATCTTCATTGTTTGAACATCACTATTTAAGTAAGGTTATTTGCGTTTTCAAATCATTTATATATAATGATTAGACATAATAATGTCATTCACTGCGTGGAAGGACAGAGAAAAGGTAGTGGTTTATTAAATACTCTTATTAATAAATTACCAGTTGAGCTCCATATTCCTTCTTATAACTTTTGCGGACCTGGTACAAAGTTAAATAAAAGGCTTGCCCGAGGTGATAAGGGAATTAATTTATTAGACGAAGCTTGCAAAGAGCACGATATAGCATATTCGGAATATTCGGATTTAAAAAACAGAAACGAGGCAGATAAAGTATTAGCTAAAAAGGCATTTAATAGATTCAAAGCTTCAGATTCAAATCTAGGCGAAAAACTGTCATCCTTGGCTGTGGCCGGAATCATGAAAGCAAAAACAAAACTCGGTATGGGAATAAGAAAAAGAAAACAAAAACGCAAGAAAGGAGGTCAAATATCGTTTAACCAAGTCGTAAGAAAAGCACGTAAAGAGCTAGCTGGGAAAAAATTTGCTAATATAAGAAACGCTGCCGGCACAGCTTTATCATCAATTAAAAAATTAAAAATAAATGAACCTAAACAAAGAATTATTCCAATTCCAAAAACTGGTGGAATTTTACCTTTAATACCTATTTTTGCTGGTTTATCTGCTCTAGGAGCCCTAAGCGGGGGCGCTGCTGGCATTGCCCAGGCAGTAAATTCCGCCAAAAATGCACAAAAGACGTTAGAAGAGCAAACAAGACACAACAAAGAAATGGAAAAAATATCAATTGGAAATGGTCTTTATTTAAAACCATATAAGCAAGGGTGTGGTCTATATTTAAAACCATATTCAAAAAACTGTTAAATTTGTTACCTCACCGACAGAAGTATGTAAATATATGTTACAGGCTTCTTCAGCTTTTCTGTATTTTCTTGCCAATTCCATACACTCTTCATAGGTACAAAATCGATCGAATCCATACTCGGCTTCATGGGCAGCATCAAATTCTAAATTCCTAAAGTCATATGATAGATTCTCTATAGCACTTATTAGGTTATATGCTACTCGTTGAGATGTATATGCTAACCACATCTTGTTGGAGAATGTTCAGACTTAAAGTAAGTTCAGAGCTTTAAATATTAATTCAGGAGGTGGGAGGAATAAAAGAGAAAAATATGTTTATGAATTTTTATTTTCAATACAACTTTTTACAAATTCATTACATGCAAATATTTCTACATCCTCCACAACACAATCTGAGTAAAAGTTTAATAATTCTAAAACACAGCAAACATTTAAACTATTTTCCATAGGTGAAATAACCTCATATACATTCTTTAACAAATCACCATTTTTCATAGAGATTCCACTAACTAAAATATTATAATATTTGGAAAATTCCTGGTTTTTTAAGATATCAAAACGATATTTGATTAAATTTGTCAAGTTCACTAATTCATTTATGGTATCACCAGCTAGGAAAACTTCATTACCACCATCTTGTGTAATCTTAATTATTCTTGCATCCCCAATAAACACAAAGTGAATCTCATAACCATTTCCCTTCATGGGTTGCCACCCGGTGTTGTTGGAATAAATAAAGCTCAACATAATTCCTTGATTATTTAGGAAGGAAATCCATAGATCTTCATAAAAAATCACATTTTGATTGTATTTGTATCCACAGACTTTAACAACAGGAATATATTTTCTCTCTAAGGAAAATCCAACGCTGACCCATTTGGATTTGGATTTGTTGATGTAGTAGATGGATTCATTGATGAGAGCTGCATTGCGCTTCTTACTAAACTCTTGTTGGTTTCCTGTTGGTTGATACATTTTCAGATGCTTGCTGTAAATAATGGCAGTACAACTGTGGGTGACTGCTTAAATAAGCAAGCGTGGTAGTGGGGATAGTAAGAGTGGTGGGAGGATTTAAACACTAATCTTATAGTTCTAAACATCATTTAGCGACTAACCATGAATGAGTGTAAGACAGAACTTTTTATCGACATTCAAGGATATAACAGTTCCTTTGGATACATTCCAAAAGAATTAGCGATTTATGATGGGATTCGTTGCTCAAATTATCTGTTTAAATCGCCATTTCAAAAAAATATGTTATCTGCTCTCGATCTCAAAATGGTTAAATGGGCCGAAGAGTATCATGGATTGGAATGGAATTTTGGAAATATAGAACTTAATGAAATTGATAATATTTTAAAGCATGTGTTAGAAGTTTACCAATCGCCCAAAATTTACGTGAAAGGGAATGAAAAAATAAACTTCTTAAAAAAGTTTTTGGGTGAAGATTTCATATACGCTATTCCCATTGGTCAAGAACCAAAATTAAGTAGATTTAAGAAAATTCCAGAATGTTATTTTCACAAAAATGTGAATCCATGGCATTGTGCATTAGCAAACGTAAAATTGTTATATAATTATAGGCATTGTTATGAATAAAAACCTTTTTTTTTATTGACTCCAGAATTTTATTTATAATACAAATATACTTTGAATAATATATATCCCATAGTACATATAAACACTACTAACAATATACTTAATAATACTATACACACATTTACATTGCATTCTTCTATACAAGATTTTCTATACAACTGATTCCATTCCTGTGTCACTATTGAAGTTTTATTGAAATAATATAATCTTAACTTATACTGTACAACGGTAGAATTATTTATAATATTATCATCTATTTTGTAGGTAAATAAACCATTATTTATATTCATTCTTCTCCATGTTGAAGGCCAACTATCATTATTTACATTATTAACAGATAGACAAATAAATGCTTCTCGAACATTAGGATCAACTTGTATGAACAAAGTATTGTTAACGAATGCTGATAGAAATAGATCTCCTACTGTAGCAGAGCCATTTTCAAACTAAAATATTTTTCCAGGGTTCTTATGTTTTATATTCGTCATGAACTAAATCTTTTAGAATATCAATTACATTATTAACTTGATCATCATCAGTCTTGGATTTTTCTTCTAAAAATATGTATATGTTTGTGCCCCCAAGCTAAAGTTCTAAAAGAATCTGGAATTATATAGCGTTTATCATCTTTTGGAGACAAAGCAACCTTATTTTTTAGTTGTGTGAACATATCATGTAAAATAGAATGAAATATATTCATTTTTCGAAATTTGATCTCAGAATTTTCAACTACATCTTTATAATCTTGTTTAGTAATGGAATTTTCTATAACATATTTTTTTACTCCTTTCGCCTTTTTTTCAGATTTATTCTCTAAATTGACACAGTAGGCTTTAGCTCCCGTTCCATAGAAACTTAAAATTGGTTTGCCCGCAAACTCATCTTTCATTCGTCCTAATACAGAATTGTTCCTAGTTATATTATGTATATTATTTTCACTATAATTAGAAGTGTCAAATTTATGTAAATTGTCTTGCATATCTTTATAAAAATTTTCACTTTTTATGTTTAAAATCAAACTATCTGTATCCGTGTATAATAAAATTGCTTCGTCTCCATACTTGCTCTTAATATAGTCATAATAAAAATTATATAAAACGGTTTTTGATAATTCCAAGACTGTGAAGCCAAGATAAACTGGTTTGTTGTAAGTTATTTTTACTCTTTCCATTTGTATTGCAACCAAGTTTTCATTAAAAACTAATCGATCTTTAAAATTTGGTTTAGCAATCAATGTCTGCGCTCCTTGCTTTTTACCAATGTTCTCCCAGTGTGTGATTAATCTAATGTCAACTCGTTTGTCAATGTTTTCTAAAGATTTACCATAAATGGCATTATTAAATAATTTATAAGTATCCTTTTCCAACTTATTTTTAGATTTGTTCCTCATTTCAGTATTTAAATCCATGTACTGTTTTAGAAATGCAGCTTGTTTAAATTTAATAACTCTATGAATTTTAGTTAATTTTAATCCATTTTGAAGCACCTGTTTAAGATTTCGGTAATGAATAACATATTTTTCTTTATGGTTTAAATTCCATATTAATTTCGTTTGTTTTGAACCTGGTGCGCAAATATTTTCAGCCAAAAAGGGTAGTTCATTGTGTTCTTGATGTAAACGTTGAGGATACTTTAAATCTACTTCCAAAACGAACCCGAATTCAGCATCGTCAGGAATAGAGAACAGATCATCTATTTCTTCCTCGCTTAACCAAGAAAAATCACTTACGGGGAGACATTGGCTCATACTGTGTCCATACAAGTTAGTTGCATCTAAATACATTATAAATGAATTTGGTTTGTTTGGATCATAATTTTCCAAGAATGGATTATTAGCTTCAGCTTTTCGAACGCTGCAATGACAGACACCACCTCTTATATTATTTTTAAAAAAATGTATCATATCTATATCCGTTAATAATTCTAATTTAACATCAGTCATTTTTAACATTGAATCCCCAATTAAACCTGGTAATGTATAATACTGTGCAGGATCTAGCTTAAAGTTACTTAAAGAAACATTTCGAAAAGCTTCAAAAAAATCTGTTAATATGAGAACATCTGACAATAAATAAATTTTGGTATAATCCATAAGACTTTGACAATTGAATAAATTCCAAATAGTAATTGCTCTATTGTAATCTGATGGACACATAGGTTCATCTTTAAGTTTATCATAAAAATGTTCAATAGGTGGGAGTTGATTTTCCTGTAATTTTTCAAAAGAATCAACATAAGAATAAGGATAAACACCTTTTTTCGGATTTCATTAAACTGGTCAGGATCTTCAAAATGTTTTTTAATTTCAATGCATTGATGTAGTTCTAAGCTTTCACCAAGCTTTTCTAAAGAATAACCAACGAAACGGAATGACTCTAAAAAACTCATTTTAATAAATAGATTTTTTTCTTTATTGTCTTTATCTTTTACTTTGTCAACTAATATGGATTTTGAAAACGAAATATATTTTTCCTTAGTTTGTGCAAGTACATCAATATTATCTTCTTCACAACACAGTTGTTTAACAAATAAATGACTATCATAACCAGTTAAATTATTAAAAAAGATGGGTATAAAATTTGGAATTTGAAAGTTTAAGTTGCAGATACTGTGAGCTGCATTTCGAAATTTACCAGTTAAATGATCGTGATCCTTGACTTTTTCATTTTCTTCAACTTTTTTATTACATATATGACAAATTGTGCTATTTTTATAAACTACTTCTTCCTCATCTGATAAAGGAAGCATTTTCACTATATTTTTAAGATGTTCATTGTACATGACCTTCAATTCGTTTACAAAATTCATCAGCCGCGTCCATACCAAAATAGTAATCTAATACGGACAAAGAATCATCGTATGAACATTTAATGAAATAACAAAAAGCATAAGGTTCATGTTTAAATGTGTTCCGAGTATATGAATCCTCATCATTATCTGGTTGATCAAACTGTAAAGGTTTTAAAAAGCATTCAAAGTCTGCATATATAACAAATGGAACTTTCAACTGTTTTTGAAAATTTTCAAACTGTAAAATATTTTCTGGTATATGCTGACCGTACTTATTAATTTTAATGTCGTTGGTAGGAACTTTTGTAAACAAATGATTACAGTCATGTGATTGATGTTGTTTTAATTTTTCCATCGAAGTAAAATAAATTAAACAACCATCACAGAAATACTTTTTTAAATGATTTTTATTTACTTGTGCTGAAACTAATCTTGACATATCCTTAATCCAACAATAATGATTGTTTTCCCCATCATTTATAATCAACAAGTTTACGTGAACTGGAAGTTTTTTGTTTGTATAATGAAGAGGGCCAACTACTTCATACTTTAATTTACTATCTTCATAAACACTCTCCAAACCGTAAACATTTACAGATATTTGATTAAGAGTTTCAAATTTTCGTACATCCTTTAACTTTACAGGAAACTCCATTCCTTCAAAATTTAAAAATTCAAAAGGATTTGGATATGAAGTCGTTCGATCACCATTTGTTTCAGCAGGAAACAGTGCACTTATCACACTCCATGCAAAACAATATGAATCATTATTTTTGATGTTAATTACACCTTGTTTATTTGAAATTTGTTTTGGTAAAGGAATATATGAAGACGCTCTGATTGGATTAAATTTATTTATGTTAAGCTCCAAATGTAATATTTTTTCCAATGCCCAACCTGAACCATTTTCCGCAAATATTGAAACTTTTTCTTTTATTTCAGACAAAAACTTCTTATAAATATCAGATAAATCTGTTGTTGAAGTTATGATCTTATTTTGCGTATTAAACGATTTAGTTTCTAAGGTCTCTTTTGTTTGTAAGAGATATTGACCAAATAGTTCTATATTGATCTTAACACTTCTATGCTTAACTAACTGTTCGGCAAGTAAACTTACAAACTTTTGTTGTACTTCATCAAAAAATTCTTCAATATCTACATATTTTTTCGATGGAAGCAACATGTAGGACACAATCCTGTTTTTAAACGCGGAAGTTAAAATTTTCACTCCATCGTCACTTTTAAGTGCACTTTTATGTAGGTTTGAC
>OZ020193.1:71119271-71174271 GCA_963971165.1 Philopedon plagiatum
CCTCATCCTAATCCTAATCCTCATCCTCATCCTCATCCTCATCCTCATCCTCATCCTCATCCTAATCCTCATCCCCATCCTCATCCTCATCCTCATCCTCATCCTCATCCTCATCCTCATCCTCATCCTCATCTTCATCTTCATCCTCATCCTCATCCCCATCCTCGTCCTCGTCCTCATCATCATCCTCATCCTCTTCCTCATCCTCATCCTCGTCCTCGTCCTCGTCCTCATCCTCATCCTCAACCTCATCCTCATCTTCATCCTCATCCTCATCCTCATCCTCATCCTCATCCTCATCCTCATCCTCATCATCATCCTCATCCTCATGAGGATCATCCTCATCCTCATCCTCATCCTCATCCTCATCCTCATCCTCATCCTCATCCTCATCCTCATCCTCATCTTCATCCTGAGGATGAGGATGATGAGGATGAGGATGAGGATGAGGATGAGGATGAGGATGATCCTCATGATGAGGATGAGGATGATCCTCATGAGGATGAGGATGATGATGAGGATGAGGATGAGGATGAGGATGAGGATGAGGATGAGGATGAGGATGAGGATGAGGATGAGGATGAGGATGAGGATGAGGATGAGAATGAGAATGAGCATGAGGATGAGGATGAGGATGAGGATGAGGATGAGGATGAGGATGAGGATGAGGATGAGGATGAGGATGAGGATGAGGATGAGGATGAGGATGAGGATGAAGATGAGGATGAGGATGAGGATGAGGATGAGGATGGGGATGATGATGAGGATGAAGATGAGGATGAGGATGAGGATGAGGATGAGGATGAGGATGAGGATGAGGATGAGGATGAGGATGAGGATGAGGATGAGGATGAGGATGAGGATGAGGATGAGGATGAGGATGAGGATGAGGATGAAGATGAGGATGAGGATGAGGATGAGGATGAGGATGAGGATGAGGATGAGGATGAGGATGAGGATAATGATGAGGATGAGGATGAGGATGAGGATGAGCATGAGGATGAGGATGAGGATGAGGATGAGGATAAGGATGAGGATCAGGATGATGATGAGGATGAGGATGAGGATGAGGATGAGGATGATGAGGAGGATGAGGAGGATGAGGATGCTTATCGGATTCGTGAACTTGTATAAAAGCCCGGTCCTCGGATCGTCTAGCTTCAGAGTTTGTGATCATGATTTCTTTTCTTAGTTCGAACTTTGTAATGTTAGTGGCGGTCGTTCAAAATTTTTTTTACGTTCGTAAATCGCCACAAGTAAGGAATGTCTTTGTTCAATTTGAAAAAAAAATTTTCCACTAACGGTTCTTGGATGCCGTGTCTGTACAAACAAATACACTGCGAAACAGTTCCAGTGTTTTTTACGTGGCTTCCTACTAACGCAACTAATTATTTGCAGTACAAGTTGAGACTGGAATTTTTCAACAGAACCCTAATGGAGAGTGCGAATTGGACTACGATTGCAGCGGCAAAGACCATTGACATGAGTAATGACAGTATTACCGGGGAAAGTATCGACTACACTACCGGGAAAATTAATGAAACGTCCAGTTACACAAGTAACTACTATACTACTGAGAAAAGTACTGAGAAAAGTATGGAAACGACCATTTACACCAGTAACGACTATTCTACCGGGAAAAGTAAAGACTATACTACCGGGAAAAGTAATGAAACAAGAAACAATTTAGATGAGAAAAGTTTTGTTTCCCGTGGAATATTGCGATAGATGAGAACAAATCAAACCCAATCAAACCCAACCTGAGTGATTTGAAACCTAAAGATGCTGTTAACGAATCTGAAGCAAAGAACAAGGTTTTGATTTTACTCGGCTGTCTAGTTTGTCTGGTGGTTATATGCCCCACTTCAATAATGAGTTAAAGAAAAGCTCGGATAGAAAACTCAACCAATAAAACTGGAAAGGCATGCACATTTTCGCCTATATAATAGTAGGTAAACCAAATCATTCTCATGTTAGAACTCAATTAGCAGACGACATTAAACAACCACGATGGTCAGTTACATAGAACCGGAAGAGTTAGATTTTTCGCTAGAAGAAGATAGACTAGAAAGCTTTAGCGTCAACGACTGATTCAACTCTGCGATGTCGCCCAATATCTTGGCCGAATGTGGATTTTATTACGATGGATTGTCGGACATGGTTATGTGTTGCGAATGTCCGATTACGATACAGCAATTGGAAGGAAACGAAGACGTCTGGTTGGT
This sequence comes from Philopedon plagiatum, assembly GCA_963971165.1. Lineage (NCBI taxonomy): Eukaryota > Metazoa > Arthropoda > Insecta > Coleoptera > Curculionidae > Philopedon > Philopedon plagiatum. Next base: position 71,121,497 of record OZ020193.1, read on the forward strand.
ACACGTTATAGCGAATCCGTTTTGCAAATTTCTCATTCAAACAAAAGGGCCAGAATTTATTCAAGAAGAGTTCAATCGACCCATGCCCTCTTCTTTAACGTTGGAGCACTACTGTCTTGGCGATGGAGATGTACCTCCTGTCCTAGATGACCCTAGGCTTGACTGGCTGATACCATTTGGTTCTTTTCAGCTAACTCAGTGTCACTATAAATTAGAAATTTTTCAACCTCCGGCTCTATGTTTAATGTGTAAACGAAACTATCCCCGGTGCCGTATGGTTCCTTGTGGACATACAAGTTGTTGTAGATATTATAGCCGTAGTTTAAGAACTTGTCCTATGTAAATGTCCTATTACGTTTAAAATAAATGCAATGATTAAAAGCTATATTGTGGTTGTTTATTTTTATCCTGTATCAGAAGCAAACCCCAGCAAAACTGAAAAGTTAAGCCGTAAGCAGACAAAATGCTTTCCCTTACACTTTTCATTATTCTTCTATTGTGGGGACTTGTTCTAATTCAAATGAGTTATATTGTCGACTCTCAAACTGTTTCGAATCGAGTGCTCGTCAACCTAACGTTGCGGTGGTATTTATCTGGCGACGAGACAAAGAATATCTTTACGGCGAGATTAAATCCGTCCCTACATCGCTCCCTAGATTCATTACAATTGATTACTATTAAACGTTTGCGTAAAGAGAACTGGCTATCGGAGAGAATAGCGGCCCAAAAATTTACCTTTTCTTCTTGTGGTCGTTCTTGGTTGTCCGAAATGCTAATGTTCAGGTCGCGACAGCAATAGGCGTGGGCGTACTCCTCATCCTCATCCTCATCCTCATACTCATCCTCATCCTCATCTTCCTCCTCGTCCTCCTCCTCCTCATCCTCACCCTCATCCTCATCTTCCTCCTCCACCTCCTCCTCCTCCTCCTCATACTCATCCTCATCCTCATTCCCATCCTCCCCCTCATCCTCCTCCTCATCCTCATCCGCATCCTCATCCTCATCCTCATCCTCATCCTCATCCTCATCCTCATCCTCATCCTCATCTTCCGGTTCTATGTAACTGACCATCGTGGTTGTTTAATGTCGTTTGCTAATTGAGTACTAACATGAGAATAATTTGGTTTATCTACTATTATATAGGCGAAAATGTGCATGCCTTTCCAGTTTTATTAGTTGAGTTTTCTATCCGAGCTTTTCTTAACATGTACAAATAACTCATTATTGAAGCGGTGCATATACCCACCGGACAAACTAGACAGTCGAGTAAATTAATACCTTGTTCTTTGCTTCAGATTCGTTAACAGCTTCTTTAGGTTTCAAATCACTCAGTTTGGGTTTGATTTGTTCTCATCTATCGCAATATTCCACGGGGAAACAAAACTTTTCTCATCTAAATTGTTTGTTGTTTCATTACTTTTCCCGGTAGTATAGTGTTTACTTTTCCCGGTATTATAGTCGTTACTGATGTAAATGGTCGTTTCCATACTCTTCTCAGTACTTTTCTCAGTAGTATAGTCATTACTTGTGTAACTGGACGTTTCATTACTTTTCCCGGTGGTGTAGTCGTTACTTTTCCCGGTAATACAGTCATTACTGGTGTAAATGGTCTTTGCCGCTGTAATCGTAGTCCAATTCGCACTCTCCATTAGGGTTCTGTTGAAAAATTCCAGTCTCAACTTGCACCGCAAATAATTAGTTGCGTTCGTAGGACGCCACGTAAAAAACACTGGAACTGTTTCGCTGTGTCTTTGTTTGTACAGACACGGCGTCCAAGAACCGTTAGAGGAAAAAGGACCCCGCACAAATCATATGGGAAATGGATCTCCGTCAAATTAGCTGAAACTTTGGGAAAATGTTCTTCTCGGCATCCTGAACAAAAGTCTCAACGGGCCGAACAAGCTCCTATGATTAGTTTTTGAGTTATGGGACCTAGAAGTCCCAGATTATTGTTATTGCTTATATCAAACGGGATAGGAGTAAGACTACCCCTAAAAATGCATTCCGGGACCAGACAATGTTGATCTTATGCTTATTCGCTTATTTATCTTGAAGTAAGTTCTATTTTTCTTCAAATTGAATCCCGCATCCCAAGTGGACTAGCCCGCTGACCCACTTATACCCCTAACGCCTAGAAACCACCAATCAAATAGGCTAACTCCGAAATCATCTAGTGCAGCCGCTTATTTTCTTTAAAATCATACCACAAGCGAGTTAACCCTTGATTCCTTAACCCACCTCATCCTCAACTACGTACTCTTAACCCCTAAAACCACCCCTACTAAACCATAAGCGGGCTAACCCATCTGACCTGGGAAGCACGAGTCGAATCACTTCTGAAAATAATTCAATCCCACACCACAAACGGACTACTCCACCGACCTTCTAGCCCTTCTAACCTGTCCGCACATACCCCATATGCCTAGAAACTACCCTTAACTACATACTCTTAACCCCTAAAATCACTCCTACTAAACCCAAGTGGGCTAACCTATCTGACTTTGAAAACAGCGACTTTAGAGGGATAGGGAGGGAACAAGAGGTGGGAGAGACGCGGCGGGGTTGCAAGGGGGCAGAAGGTGGTATAGGGGGCTCGAGAGAGTAAGATAGGCGGGAGAGGTTGGTGGGGAGGGACAGCGAAGGAGTAGCGGACGAGGGGGAGGGGATGATAAAAAAGGGAATGAGCGACAGGGATATTGGAAGGGAAGAGATAGATAAGAGGAAGAAGGAGAGGGCAGGAGAGGAACGGATTCGGATGAGGATGAGAAGGGAAGGGAGAAAGGAAAGTATCAGGAGAGGAGCAGTGTGGGTGGATCGAGTCGATTGGATAAAACGGGGATAAATAGGCAGGGATGGGGAAGGGGTAGGACTGGGGGAGAGAGAAGTATGGGTATTTATTTAAATATAAGTGATTCATATATGTCAAAGTACAGTCTGATAACTAGAATAACTAACTAAACATTTTGATAATGAATATATTTAAATATAAAAAAATTAATACAATTATATTTCAAAAAAGAAATTAACAATTATGTAGTATTTTAGATAGCAAACGTGATCATATAAACTGGTCAGACTGTTTTTAATGAGATGGAAACCAGAGCATTAAAAGGCAATTTTTTATAAAAGATACTTAGGGAAATTCACGGAAGCTGCAAGATTAATCTTCTGAGCATTGCAATATATTTTATATAACAATATTTTTCGATAGATCCATCTATTTCAATATATTGATGTATTTCGATACATTGACATACGATAGAGTGATATGTACCCACATACACATACACTCAAGTCAAGGGTAATCCTCCAATCTGCACCTGCTGCTTTTTATAATGCCTTTACTACTTCTCTTTGGTGGTTGATTCCGTTTCTTTTATTTCCAAGTGTGACTCCTATACTTTACTAAGAACATCAGCCACTCTTACCAGCGATTCCAGTATTCCCTCCCTACACTCAATTCCCTCCTCCGCTATTTCTCCCATCCTCATCTCTCCCCAGTCCCTTCCTCTCTCTTCTATCCTACCCAATCCACCCCCCATACCATCAACTGTCTCTCCTCCTCCCTCGCTGCCCCTTCACCCCTTGCTATTCCCTCACCACGCAGATTACAAGGGTCAGGTGGGTTAGCCTGCTTGCGGTTTGGCAGGGGTAGTTTCTAGGCATAGGGGGTATGTGTGGAGAGGTTAGAAGGGCTCGAAGGTCGGTGGAGTAGTCCGTTTGTGGTGTGGGATTGAATTATTTTCAGAAGTGACTCGACTCGTGCTTCCCAGGTCACATGGGTTAGCCCGCTTATGGTTTAGTAGGGGTGGTTTTAGGGGTTAAGAGTACGTAGTTAAGGATGAGGTGGGTTAAGGAATCAAGGGTTAACTCGCTTGTGGTATGATTTTAAAGAAAATAAGCGGCTGCACTAGATGATTTCGGAGTTAGCCTATTTGATTGGTGGTTTCTAGGCGTTAGGGGTATAAGTGGGTCAGCGGGCTAGTCCACTTGGGATGCGGGATTCAATTTGAAGAAAAATAGAACTTACTTCAAGATAAATAACCGAATAAGCATAAGATCAACATTGTCTGGTCCCGGAATGCATTTTTAGGGGTAGTCTTACTCCTATCCCGTTTGATATAAGCAATAACAATAATCTGGGACTTCTAGGTCCCATAACTCAAAAACTAATCATAGGAGCTTGTTGGGCCCGTTGAGACTTTTGTTCAGGATGCCGAGAAGAACATTTTCCCAAAGTTTCAGCTAATTTGACGGAGATCCATTTCCCATTTGATTTGTGCGGGGTCCTTTTGCGCTTCAAATTGAACAAAGACATTCGTTACTTGTGGCGGTTTATGAACGTAAAAAACGTTTTGAACGACCGCCACAACATTACAAAGTTCGAACTAAGAAAAGAAACCATGATCACAAACTCTGAAGCTAGACGATCCGAGGACCGGGCTTTTATACAAGTTCACGAAGCCGATAAGCATCCTCATCCTATTCCTCATGCTCATCCTCATCCTCATCCTCATCCTCATCCTCATCCTCATCCTCATCCTCATCCTCATCCTCATCCTCATCCTCATCCTCATCCTTATCCTCATCCTCATCCTCATCCTCATCCTCATCCTCATCCTCATCCTCATCCTCATCCTCATCCTCATCCTTATCCTAAACCTCATCCCCCCTCCTCGTCCTCCCCTCATCCTCATCCTCTTCCTCATCCTCATCCTCACCCTCCTCATCCTTCTCATCCTCCTCATCCCCATCCTCTTCCTGATCCTCATCCTCATCCTCATCCTCATCCTCATCCTCATCCTCATCCTCATCCTCGTCTTCATCCTCATCCTCATCCTCATCCTCATCCTCATCCTCATCCTCATCTTCATCCTCATCCTCATCCTCATCCTCATCATCCTCATCCTCATCCTCATTCCCATCCCCATCCCCATCCTCATCCCCATCCTCATCCTCGTCCTCATCCTCATCCTTATCCTCATCCTCATCCTAATCCTCATCCTCATCCTCATCCTCATCCTCATCCTCATCCTCATCCTCATCCTCATCCTCATCCTCATCCTCATCCTCATCCTCATCCTCATCCTCATCCTCATCCTTATCCTCATCCTCATCCTCATCCTCATCCTCATCCTCATCCTCATCCTCATCCTCATCCCCATCCTCATCCTCATCCTCATCATCATCCTCATCCTCATCCTCATCCTCATCCTCATCCTCATCCTCATGAGGATCATACAATATCATTCGTAATGCACTCCACGTGCGTGTCTATCGACGTTTTAAAAATACTGTCTATAGGGTAATTACACATGGAACAACTATCGCCCGGTATTGTGTGCTTCACATTAATAAGATTTGATTGGCTAATGGCGTCGAATTCATCACCCTAAAGATCCTTTTGATATAGTTTCAAAGTATGTCACAGATCATAAAAGAAAATTAAAAGAAACACACGAAAAACTTAAAGAAAAATTTAATACGGAAAAAGACGATAGACTTAATAAGACAAATGATAAAAGAAAAACCCCTATAACTCTTAAACCTGATGATAAAGTTTATCACAAACAACAAACTCGTGATAAATTAGCAATGAAATATGTTAAAGTTGATCCTGTAGCACAAACAAAAAATAAAATAAAAACCTCAACAGTATTCTAAGCATAATATAAAAAGGCGCAAAAAATATTAATATATTTATTTACCTTGTTTCAGAATGAAGATTCTATATCGTTTCTCATTACTCCTTATTTATATTAATTTTGTTATAGCCTCTATCCAACAATTAACTAATCCAATTTTACCAATTCTCTTAGGTAATACTAAAGTAATTTCAAACAAACATACTTTTGTAAGTTATATTAATATTACTGATTTCACGGAACTAAAAAACAATCTTAAACTACAATTAGCCTTTATTACAGAAAATAAAAATGACACTACAATGTCAAATAAGTTGGCTGGACAAGCTTGGTCACTAATAAGCCAAATAGAGCGTTTACTTCAAGCCGTTCATCCAAATATCAGGGAAAACGTGGTCTAATCAATTTTGGAGGTACTGTATCTAAATGGTTGTTTGGAACACTTGATCATGAAGACGGTAAAAGAATAAATTCTGTACTAAATCATTTAAATAAAAATGATCATATGATTCAAGAAAAAATTAACGAACAAACTATAACAAAAGACTTTATGTTAAAAACAAATCAAAGTCTTTTTCAGATAAGATCTAATGTCATAACTACAATGCATCTTATTGAAAAATATCAAGAAAAAATTAATGCTATTAATGCACTACATTTAATAATTAATTCTCTGATTAGTCTGGAAAATAATCTAAGTCAAATTATAAATGCCGCTACATTTGCCTATCTAAACAGAGTGCAGTCAATGTTCCATTCACTACATAATTTAGAGTCAATGATAACGAAAATGAACTCTTTTTATAATAAAAATCAGTTGGTAGATTTTAATAATAAACAAAATTATTATTAATTTTTGGGAATTCAACTTACTTTTGATAAAGAGAGAATAATTTTCTTGATCCACTTTCCATTTTTACACCCTTTACAATTCAAATCCTATTTTATATATCCAGTACCCATTCAAAATAAAATTATCTCACCACCAAAACCATACCTTATCCTTAATGAGAAAATTGGAAACTTCCAATATGAAGAAGACCTTTGTGAGCAAATAGAAGACACCTTCTACTGTTAAAACCATTTAGAAGCCAATGAAGATTGCGTTGTCAACATCGTTATGAAGAACGAAGCCGCCAATTGCAGCACTCTCTTGATAAGATTGAACACTCCTACAGCCAATCAAGTGACCCCTCAAAATGTATTGTTTACCACTCCAAGCAATGCGCCTATAACAGAAGTTTGCCAAGTGGAAAAACATAGTGAGTTGCATCCGGGTAGCTATCTAATTTCTATACCAGAAAGCTGCCATGTAATTATTGATATGGAAATATTCTATTCTACAGCTGAAACCATGTTACCAGCAACAGTTGTTCAACTGCCATCACTAGATATGTCTCTGCTTAAAGAGCATCCTACTTCACTAAATATAAAGAGTATGGACCTTGAAGAAATAAAACATATAACTTCAGTCATGAATCACCAAAGCAAATTGGTTCTCTCCGAAGATAGAGAAACTCTTCACAGTTCTTGGTTATGGATCATCCTATTAATTTGTGTCATTATCTGCTTAATGGCATATTTTGGAGTTCGTTGCTACTATCGCATCAACTACCCTTATCCTTTTATAAAGTTGTCAAGAAGAAAGAAGACAGAAGCTAGCCCTACTCAACTAGAGCAGCCGTAGGTCTTTTCCTAAGAAGGAAGGAGTTACGTGTTACGCCACTGGTGAAGTGTAGTTATAAAGATAAAGACTGGTAAATGCCTAGAAAGACTTTATTTATCTGCTCTCTATTACACTGCGTAAAATGATAAATAAGTAATAAGTGCATAACAAGAGCTTTACCGATTATTATCTTTTATTATTTCTCTGCATATATATTATTTCACATTTTATCAGTTATTATATCTCTTATATGAATAATGTTAAAACATTATCTATTACACCGTAAGTTATCTTTTGCTATAAAGCATTTAGTTAACATTTTATCTAATAAAATAATATAAATACTGTAAGAACCTGTGTTAGGATATACAGTATATTGTTAGACGTCTTCACGCACGTTAGTGGCGGTATATTTGTATCACTTGTCCTAATATATCTGTTTGAGGTTACCTGTATAGTTTCATTGGCAGTGTATTAGCAAGTTCATACGGAGGGGTTTCTACGAACCACCCTGCTGGAAACACAACGTAACTTCACCCCAAAATTCCTCGATGGCTATCGAACTGGAACACGTTTTAACTTTGTCCAAGGAAACAGTTCAGCTTGAAACTGAAGGATCGTACGGCGATTCCGCCCTTAAATTGCGAGAAACTGCCAGCATTCTGGTTTCTTACGCAAACGCGAATCTAGATCCAAGGGAGAAGGAATTTGGAACCAAGGTCGGATGGTTGGTGTCGCGTGCAATTCAAAACAATAGCGCAAAACAATTGGCCACGAGTAGTATAGGCGTTGCTTGAGCCAGACAGATGACTATGGCACAAACTGAAAAATAATGTAATTGAAAATGTGTCCTCAGGATTCGAACCTAGGACCTCTTCGAATGTGCTGAACCTTGGTGATGTTTGACAACCTAGACCGCACGGCTATCAAAGCCATGTACAGACTTTCATCGACTAACCCATAGGAAGGCTCTTGGAGACGCTACAATCAATAGCCAATCAATGAGAGGCATTTCGGGCATTAGCTACCGTAACAATATCGGCCCCCTCGCGTCCTTACCCTCGGAGCCCTACGAACCAGGGCCCCACAAACAAGCGCCTCATATTTGGGGTGAGCCGCCGTTTCGGGGAATCTTCGTATGAGATCATTGAACTTCGCTTAGAGGGAGATAGATGACACGGTTGAACGGTTGAGCGGTTGAGTGGTTGAGCGGCTGAGCGGTTGAGCGGTTGAGTGGTTCAGCGGTTGAGCGGTTTAGCGGTTGAGTGGTTGAGCGGTTGAGCGGTTGAGTGGTTGGGCGGTTGAGCGGTTGAGCGGTTGAGCGGTTGAGTGGTTGAGCAGTTGAGCGGTTGAGCGGTTGAGCGGTTGAGCGGTTGAGTGGTTGAGTGGTTGAGCGGTTGAGCGGTTGAGCGGTTGAGCGGTTGAGTGGTTGAGCGGTTGAGCGGTTGAGCGGTTGAGCGGTTGAGTGGTTGAGTGGTTCAGCGGTTGAGCGGTTTAGCGGTTGAGTGGTTGAGCGGTTGAGCGGTTGAGTGGTTGAGCGGTTGAGCGGTTGAGCGGTTGAGCGGTTGAGTGGTTGAGCGGTTGAGCGGTTGAGCGGTTGAGTGGATGAGCGGTTGAGCGGTTGAGTGGTTGAGCGGTTGAGCGGTTGAGTGGTTGAGCGGTTGAGCGGTTGAGCGGTTGAGTGGTTGAGCGGTTGAGTGGTTGAGCGGTTGAGCGGTTGAGTGGTTGAGCGGTTGAGCGGTGGAGCGGTTGAGCGGTTGAGCGGTTGAGTGATTGAACGGTTGAGCGGTTGAGTGGTTGAGCGGTTGAGTGGTTGAGCGGTTGAGCGGTTGAGCGGTTGAGCGGTTGAGTGGTTGAGCGGTTGAGTGGTTGAGCGGTTGAGTGGTTAAGTGGTTGAGCGGTTGAGCGGTTGAGCGGTTGAGCGGTTGAGCGGTTAAGCGGTTGAGTGTTGAGCGGTTGAGTGGTTAAGTGGTTGAGTGGTTAAGTGGTTGAGCGGTTAACGTCCGGTTGCTGCCCGGTTAGTGCCCGGTTGCTGCCCGGTTGCTGCCCGGTTGCTGTCCGGTTGCTGCCCGGTTGCTGTCTGGTTAGTGCCCGGTTGCTGTCCGGTTGAGCAGTTAGACGTTTAAGTGGTTTCCTGAAACAGGGTCGGTTTTTTAGCTGTTTTTCCAGAACAGGGTCTGCTCTTTTGCTGCTTTTTCCAGAACAGGATATGTTTATTTAGCTGTTAAGAGTCTGCGGATTGTTCAAGTTTGGAATAATTTTGTGCCACAGGCAATAGAACATTTGTTGAGGTTAGATTTGACTGTTTAAGGTAATATAACATAATATAAAGGACATACTTTAATTCTTTATTAAAAAAAACAGTTAGATACATTTATATGGATAATTTTTCTAAGAGTTTTAAGTTTATCTGGAGCGTTGGAAAAGTATTGGCGTGTTGTGTTTGTTCTCTGGAACTGATTAAAAATATCCAACATGAATGCTGTCTCCATATCTGTGTCTATACTAGGCTCTTCTTTGTACACATACTTCGTAAGGTCCACGGATGGCATTATATGTTTTATAACTTTGCGGGAGGGATCGTAAATTTCTCCTTCAAAGACGTTCCAAAAATGAATGTTGTCTCCTATTTCATCATCATAGAAATCTTTCCGCATTTTGGTTCTATATCTACATTATATTATATTAGCAGGTTCCCAAACCATTAAAGTCGCGGGTAAACAGGACCCGTAATACTGGTTCCGACTGAATACTTCTTCAATGTTGGCGTGCTAATCGCTTGACTGTCGACAGTATACTAAAACATTCCTTACAAGCTATTCTACCTAAGTTACAAATTTCGTCTGCACCACTCCCTCCTTCGAGCCTCAGCAGACGTTTCCGCATAAGATCGAGAACCTTGTAGATTAATGTGTGCATTAAGATTTAGGAACCAAAGAGGTGTTTGGAATGTTTGAATTTTCGTAATTAACGCGTCGATGACAGTTTTGGTAAACCACTCCACTAAATCTCCTCGTTTAGGCAACACCATTTCCTGCGTTTTAAAGTTCTTTCGTTCTTTTCCGGAATTAAAACCAACGGAAAACTCTATCTTGACCACATCTGGTGTACCACTTAGGGCAAATGTTATCTGTTTTAATTCGGCTTGAAAACAGCCTAAAAGTGTTGCACGAATATCTTCCTCTGTCTGCGATTTAAAATATTTTTGCTCTGGCTGAACTGTATTCTCAACTATTGTCTTTAATAATTCATATCTTGCTTGTTCATATTGTCCGATATCTTCCTGATAACATTCAAAACAATAAGTTTTAAAGTCGTAGTATGCGATTCTCTTGCGATCTTTTCTTCGTATACCACCAACCTTATATCCATCCTTGTCTAAACATATTTCACATTTTTCCTGTAGCTCTGGTCGACACTCGCTACAATCGCAAGGCCTTCCCCAAAAGCACTCTTTAGGCATTGTGCTCGCTTCAACTGATCAACTAAGACTGAACGTTAAAATGTAATAAGATAGATTAATACTCAAAATAAGTGGTGGGGGTAATATCCTGGTAATTTTTTAAAATATTTTAGCTCTATACTTATCTTAAACTTTTACTGCATACTAAACCTTAAACTCTTTTTGCAGAACTTCAGTTGGTATTCGGAACGCACCCCTGTTTTCCGAACGCATCCTAAAATTCTGCTTTAACAAACATGCCAGAGGTTATAAATAGAGGTGCGTCAGAGCAGTCTAGTCATTTCGCATCAGCCTCTTGAAGTGTACGGACGTGTCTAGTTAAAATGGAAAAGTTTATTGTTATTAGGGACTCTATTCAAAAGGTGCGAAGTTACAATGTTACAGGTCGGGCGGTGGAATTTAAGTTAAAGCCTGTGCCAGAAGGAACTGAACCAGTTGGCTGGGTGAGAGACGCTATACAGCAAGTTATTCATAAGGCCACGGAAGGACTTCAACCGACGGATTACGTTAGTTTTAGTTTTTGTTCAAAAGACTTTAGTCGTGGTGAAGGATGGATTCGCTTTAAACCTGCCAAAGAAGTAAATTACGAGGATGTTTGGGATGTTATTAGCAATGTTTACCAGTCCAACTCAACAGGACTTAATACAGACACTTTTTGTCTTAAAGTAACAACTGCACGCTTACCGACAGGTCGGGGAAGAGGAAGTAAATACAACAGCTTTGAAGAGGAATGTGATATGCGACGAGGAATAATAAGTATTACGAATAAAGACAATTTATGCCTACCTCGCTCCTTGGTGGTTGCGATAGCCAACCTGGACAAAGACCCTGAATTTAACAAAGTAAGGAAAGATACGGGAAAAATACAGATTACAAGGACCAAAAAGTTATTAGAAGAAGCTGGTGTTGTAATTCCCGGGGAAGGGGCGGGTATTGTCGAGCTTCAACAATTTCAAGAACACCTCAGGGATTACAAAATTGTTGCATACAGTTACGGGACAAAGGGCCGAGATACCATTTTTGAAGGAACTACAGAAAGCAATAAAAGACTTAACTTGTTACATCATGATGGACATTTTAATGTAATTACTTCTACTACGGCTGCTTTTTGTTGCAGTTATTACTGCGAAGAATGTCACTCGCCATTTGATCACAAAGATAAGCACAGGTGCGGTAAAGTGTGTGCTGGTTGCCTTCAGTCTCCGAAATGTGCAATTCAAAAACTTAAAATTAAATGTACCAATTGCCGTCGGTACTTTAAAGGCCAAGCTTGTTACGAGAATCACTTACGAAATGGTTCTTGGGAGAAAAGCACAGTGTGTGCTGAAATTAGAAGTTGTGAGAATTGTTTTAAAACAGTGAGGGGTAAAAGACAACATGTATGTGGAGAAGTATTTTGTAAAATATGTAGAACATATGTACCTGAAAATCATCTATGTTTCATTCAAAGAGACACAGAAAAGCAGAAAACGAAAGATGTACTTTTCGTGTTTTACGACTTTGAGACCCGACAAGAAGAGGTGTTGACTAATGGTTCGCTTCTTCACCAAGTAAACCTCTGTGTTTTTAAACAATGTTGTGACGTGTGCATCAATACCGACGACAAAATATGCAGAAAATGTGGTGTTAGACTGCAAATACTTAAAACTTTTGATCCTGTTTTACTATTTACGCAACATTTGCTACAATTACGAAAAACCTTTAAAAATATTGTTGTAATAGCACACAACGGTCAAGCCTTTGATCATCAATTTATTTTGAATTATCTACTCACAAACACTACTCTAACGCCAGAACTAATTATGAGAGGAACCAAAATCATTATGATGTTGGTGGGAAATGTCAAATTTATAGACTCGCTAAATTATTTCCCAATGGCATTGTCGAAATTACCAAAGGCATTTGGTTTGGGTGATGACTTCAAAAAGGGATATTTTCCTCATTTATTCAACACAAAAGCAAACGAACATTACGTTGGTATCCTCCCTGCATTAGACTACTACTCTCCAGACACCATGAAGGAAGATGATCGAAAAAAGTTTTTACAGTGGTACGAGGAACACAAAAATGATCGATTCGAAATGCAAAAGGACTTGGTTGAATACTGTGTATCAGATGTAGAAATTCTAACACGGGCCTGTTTGAAATTTAGAGATCAACTGTTGTCAACCACTAATGTCTGTCCCTTTACAGAAGCCACAACAATTGCTTCCGCATGCAACAAAGTATTCCGCAGAAACTTTTTAAAACCCAACACCATTGGGGTTATTCCTAAAAACGGATACAGGTGGAAAGATCAACAAAGTAAAATTGCAATAGAGTGGTTAATTTGGGAGGAAAAACAAAGACAACTCAATATTTTACATGCTGCTAAAGGGAGAGAAATGGTTCAGTAGAGTGTTTGTGCCGGTTGTCCATCAATCCCCCCACTCTTCACCCACCAAATCCCCCCACTCTTCACCCCACCAAATCCCCCCACTCTTCACCCCACCAAATCCCCCCACTCTTCACCCCACCAAATCCCCCCACTCTTCACCCCACCAAATCCCCCCACTCTTCACCCCACCAAATCCCCCCACTCCCCACTTAAGCCCCGCCTCCAAGAACCGGATTGGCCGGCGCAAACTTAAGCCCCGCCTCCAAGAACCGGATTGGCCGGCGCAAACTTAAGCCCCGCCTCCTAGAAAAAAACTCGCAGACAGAAAAAAAAAAAAAAAAAAAACTCGCAGACAAAAAAAAAAAAAAAAAAAAAAAAAAAAAAAAAAAAAACTCGCAGACAAAAAAAAAAAAAAAAAAAAAAAAAACTCGCAGACGAATTCTCTTTATATTCTCTCTTCGCTTCTCGTTCTTAAGTGTTCGCAGTCGTATCTTCAGCTGGATATAATACAGTTGTGTCTTCTCCTTGTTACCTATATATCCTCAGCGGTTAGTTGACTTAGCGTTGATATTATATTAATTGTTTAGTATTGTGCAAAGTGTTGTGAGAGCAGTTAAAATATCCCAAGAACTGTTGAATAAATATCAACCTTTTCTACTTTTTGTTCAGTTCTCAAGATGTATCAGTGCAGTGAATGCAACAAGAGTTTTACTCATCAATCGAACGTGTATAGACATAAAAGAGAATCGTGTGCCATGAGACCATCTTGTTCGGGAGAAAAAAGGAAGGCTAATACCCAGGTATGTGATGTATCCATGAAAAAAGCTAAAATAGAAGATATTAAAGAAGACAGACCTCCAATACCTAAACTTACTTTATCGCGATGTAAAGATTGTGTTACTTGGTACGTGAAAAATAAACTTTCTGCCCATTTACGATCAAACCTACATAAAAGTGCACTTAAAAGTGACGATGATGTGAAAATTTTAACTTCTGCTTTTAAAAACAGGATTGTGTCTTACATGTTGCTGCCATCGAAAAAGTGTGTGGACATTGAAGAATTTTTTGATGAAGTACAACAAAAATTTGTAAGTTTACTTTCCGAACAATTAGTTAAGCATAGAAGTGTTAAGATTAATGTAGAACTATTTGGACAATATATTTTACAAACAAAAGAGAGAATCGAAATTAAATCATTTAACACAAAAAATAAGGTCATAACTTCGACAACAAGTTTAAGTGATATTTATAAACAGTTTTTGTCTGAAATTAAAGAAAAGGTGTCAATATTTGCGGAAAATGGATCAGGTTGGACATTGGAAAAAATCTTACATTTGGAGCTTAATGTAAACAAGTATAATCCTATTAGAGCTTCATCGTATATACCATTACCAAAACAAATTTCAAATAAAAAAGCTGTTATTAATATCAAAAATAATGATTCATATTGTTTTGCATGGAGTGTGATAAGTGCACTGTTTCCTGCTAATATTAATTTTGATAGAACAAGTTCATACCCTAATTTTTTTGAGTATTTAAGTTTTGAAGGAATAGATTTTCCTGTGAAATTAAAGGATATACAGAAGTTTGAAACGCTTAATCAAATATCTATAAATGTTTATGGTTTAGAGAGTGTTTATGAAGATAGTAAATTCAAGTATGAAGTAGTAGGTCCTCTTCATTACACTAGTAAAAAACTTCCAGTACACATAAATTTGTTGTTAATAAGTGAAGGTGAAAACAACCATTATTGTTGGATTAAGAACATGTCAAGATTAGTGTCATCTCAGATTAATAAAAGAGACCATAAAAAATATTTTTGTGATGGATGTTTAATTTATTTTACATCAATGGAAAAATTAAAATTACACCAATCACATGATTGTAATCATTTGTTTACAAAAGTTCCTACCAATGACATTAAAATAAATAAGTACGGTCAAAATATACCAGAAAATATTCTACAGTTTGAAAATTTTCAAAAACAACTAAAAGTTCCGTTTGTCATATATGCAGACTTTGAATGCTTTTTAAAACCTTTACAGCATCAAGAACCGGGAAACGAACAGAATTCTTATACTTTAAATACATTTAAACACGAACCGTACGCTTTTTGCTATTTTATTAAGTGCTCATATGATGATTCTTTGTCGATACTAGATTTCTATTTTGGTTTGGATGCAGCTGATGAATTTTGTAAACGAATTGAAGGTCATGCACATAGAATTTATAATGACCATCTTAAACCTGTAGTGAAAATGCTTCCTTTAACAGATGAGGAAGAACTATCTTATAAAAATAGCAAAATTTGTCATATTTGTAATAAAACAATTGAAGAAAATGAAAAAGTCAGGGATCATGATCATTTAACTGGTAAATTTCGAAATGCAGCTCACAGTATCTGCAACTTAAACTTTCAAATTCCAAATTTTATACCCATCTTTTTTCATAATTTAACTGGTTATGATAGTCATTTATTTGTTAAACAATTGTGCTGTGAAGAAGATAATATTGATGTACTTGCACAAACTAAGGAAAAATATATTTCATTTTCAAAATCCATATTGGTTGACAAAGTAAAAGGCAAGGATAATAGCGAAAAAAGTATTTTTATAAAAATGAGATTTTTGGATTCATTCCGTTTCGTTGGTTCCTCTTTGGAAAAGCTTGGTGAAAGCTTGGAATCAAATCAGTGCATTGAGATTAAAAAATATTTTGAAGATCCTAACCAGTTCAACGAAATTCGTAAAAAAGGTGTTTATCCTTATTCTTACGTTGATTCTTTCGAAAAATTACATGAAAATGAACTCCCAACTATTGAACATTTTTATGATAAACTTAAAGATGAACCTATGTGTCCATCGGATTACAATAGAGCTTTTAATATTTGGAATTTATTTAATTGTCAAAATCTTATGGATTATACCAAAATTTATTTATTGTCAGATGTTCTCATATTAACAGATTTTTTTGAAGCGTTTCGAAATGTATCTTTAAATAATTTTAAGCTAGATCCTGCACAGTATTATACATTACCAGGTTTAAGCTGGGATTCAATGTTAAAAATGACTGATGTTAAATTAGAATTACTAACGGATATAGATATGATACATTTTTTTAAAAATAATATAAGAGGTGGTGTCTGTCATTGCAGCGTTCGAAAAGCAGAAGCTAATAATCCATTCTTGGAAAATTATGATCCAAGCAAACCAAATTCATTTATAATGTATTTGGATGCCACTAACTTGTATGGACATAGTATGAGTCAATGTCTCCCCGTAAGTGATTTTTCTTGGTTGAACGATGAAGAAATTGAAGGCCTTGTTGTGATGTCTCTTCCTGACGATGCTGAATTCGGGTTCGTTTTGGAAGTAGATTTAAAGTATCCTCAAGGTTTACATCAAGAGCACAACGAATTACCTTTTTTGGCTGAAAATATTTGTGCACCTGGTTCAAAACAAAAGAAATTAATATGTAATTTAAACCATAAAGAAACATATGTTATTCATTACCGAAATCTGAAACAGGTGCTTCAAAATGGATTAAAATTAACTAAAATTCATAGAGTTATTAAATTTAAACAGGTTGCATTTCTTAAACAGTATATCGATTTAAATACCGAAATGAGGAACAAATCTAAAAATAAGTTGGAAAAGGATACTTATAAATTATTTAATAATGCCATTTATGGTAAATCTTTAGAAAACATTGATAAGCGAGTTGACATTAGATTAATCACACACTGGGAGAATATTGGTAAAAAACAAGGAGCGCAGACATTGATTGCTAAACCAAATTTTAAAAATCGATTAGTCTTTAATGAAAATTTGGTTGCGATACAAATGGAAAGAGTAAAAGTGACTTACAATAAACCTGTTTATATTGGCTTCACAGTCTTGGAATTATCAAAAACCGTTTTATATGATTTTTATTATGATTATATTAAAAGCAAGTATGGAGACGAGGCAATTTTGTTATACACGGATACAGATAGTTTGATCTTGCAAGTAGAGACTGAAAATTTTTATAAAGATATGCAAGACAATTTAGACAAATTTGACACTTCTAATTTCAATGAAAACAATATTCATAATATTACTAAGAATAAATCAGTATTAGGGCGAATGAAAGATGAATTTGCGGGCAAACCAATTTCAAGTTTTTATGGGACGGGAGCTAAAGCTTACTGTGTAAATTTAGAAGAGAAATCTGAAAAAAAGGCAAAGGGTGTTAAAAAATATGTTATAGAAAATTCCATTACTAAACAAGATTATAAAGATGTAGTTGAAAATTCTGTGATCAAATTTAGAAAAATGAATATTTTTCATTCAATTTTACATGAAATGTTCACACAATTAAAAAATAAAGTTGCTTTATCTCCAAAAGATGATAAACGCTATATAATTCCAGATTCTTTTAGAACTTTAGCTTGGGGACACAAACATATAAGTATTTTGGAAGAGAAATCCAAGACTAATGATGACCAAGTTAATAATGTAATTGACATTCTAAAAAATTTAGTTCATGACGAATATAAAACATAAGATCCCTGGGAAAATATTTTATTTTGAAAATGGCTCTGCTACCAGTAGGAGTTCTATTTCTATCAGCATTCGTTAACAATACTTTGTTCACACAAGTTGATCCTAATGTTCGAGAAGCATTTATTTGTCTATCTGTTAATAATGTAAATAATGATAGTTGGCCTTCAACATGGAAAAGAATGAATATAAATAATGGTTTATTTACCCACAAAATAGATGATAATATTATAAATGATTCTACCGTTGTGCAGTATAAGTTAAGATTATATTATGTCAATAAAACTTCAATAGTGACACAGGAATGGAATCAGTTGTATAGAAAATCTTGTATAGAAGAATGTAGTTCAAATATGTGTGTAGTATTATTAAGTATATTGTTAGTAGTGTTTATATGTTCAATAGGATATATATTATTCAAAGTATATTTGTACTATAAATAAAATTCAATAGTAAAAAAACATATTTATAATAAAGGTTTTTATTCATAACAATGTCTATAATTATATAACAATTTTACGTTTGCTAATGCACAATGCCATGGATTCACATTTTTGTGAAAATAACATTCTGGAATTTTCTTAAATCTACTTAATTTTGGTTCTTGACCAATGGGAATAGCGTATATGAAATCTTCATTCAAAAACTTTTTTAAGTAGTTTATTTTCTCATTCCCTTTCACGTAAATTTTGGGTGATTGGTAAACTTCTAACACATGCTTTAAAATATCATCAATTTCATTAAGTTCTATATTTCCAAATTCCCATTTTAGTCCATGATACTCTTCGGCCCATTTAACCAGTTTGATATCAGGGGTAGATAACATATTTTTTTGAAATGGTGATTTAAACAGATAATTTGAGCAACGAATCCCATCATAAATCGCTAATTCTTTTGGAATGTACCCAAAAGAACAATTGAATCCTTGAATGTCGATAAAAAGTTCTGTCTTACACTCATTCATGGTTAGTCGCTAAATGATGTTTAAATCTA
This sequence comes from Philopedon plagiatum, assembly GCA_963971165.1. Classification (NCBI taxonomy): domain Eukaryota; kingdom Metazoa; phylum Arthropoda; class Insecta; order Coleoptera; family Curculionidae; genus Philopedon; species Philopedon plagiatum. The sequence goes on from OZ020193.1 coordinate 71,140,182, forward strand.
TAAGATTAGTGTTTAAATCCCCCCACCACTCTTACTATCCCCACCACTCTTGCTTTCCCCACTACCACGCTTGCTTATTTAAACGCTCACCCACAGTTCTACTCACAGTATTTCAAGCAAGCATCTGAAAATGTATCAACCAACAAACTATAACCAACAAGAGTTTAGTAAGAAGCGCAATGCAGCTCTCATCAATGAAACAATTTACTACATTAACAAATCCAAATCCAAATGGGTCAGCATTGGATTTTCCTTAGAGAGAAAATATATTCCTGTTGTTAAACTCTGTGGATACAAATATAATCAAAATGTGATTTTTAATGAAGATCAATGGATTTCCTTACTAAATAATCAAGGAATTATGTTAAGTTTCATTTATTCCAACAACACCGGGTGGCAACCCATGAAGGGGAATGGTTATGAGATTCACTTTGTGTTTATTGGTGATGCAAGAATAATTAAGATTACACAAGATGGTGGTAATGAAGTTTTCTTAGCTGGTGATACCATAAATGAATTAGTGAACGTGTCAAATTTAATCAAATATCGTTTTGATATCTTAAAAAACCAGGAATTTTACAAATATTACAATATTTTAGTTAGTGGAATCTCTATGAAAAATGGTGATTTGTTAAAAAATGTATATGATGTTATTTCACCTATGGAAAATAGTTTAAATGTTTGCTGTGTTTTAGAATTATTAAACTTTTACTCAGATTGTGTTGTGGAGGATGTAGAAACATTTACATGTAATGAATTTGTAAAAAGTTGTATTGAAAATAAAAACTTATAAATATATTTTTCTTTTTATTCCCCCCACCTCCTAAATTAATATTTAAAGCTCTGAACTTACTTTAAGTCTGAACATTCTCCAACAAGATGTGGTTAGCATATACATCTCAACCAGTAGCATATAACCTAACAAGTGCTATAGAGAATCTATCACAACACTTCAGTAATTTAGAATTTGATGCTGCCTATGAAGCCGAGTATGGATTTGAAAGATTTTATACGTATGAAGAATGTATAGAAATGGGTAGAAAGTATGAAAAAGCTGCCGAAGCCTGTAACATATATTTACATACTTCTGATTTAAAGTCTTTTCTGTACACGATGAAACAAATGGGATTTGAGGAGCATTTGGATGAAGTAAAGAAGTTTTTGTCACCTGAAATTATTCAAGAAGTATTTTAAACCTAATTTATAACAAATAAAAAACTTTATTTCATTTATGTGTTTTATTCAATCATTAAATAATTATTATATAAATTGTATACATTAGTAAGTGCACATATACATGGTGATTTAGAATGATAAAAACAATGAGCTTCTCCTTCTTGTAATTTTGGATTTTCATCAAGTTCTATGACTGGTTTTAATGAATATTTTCGGATGCATTCGGATTTCTCTCTCCCTTTCACATAAACTTGATCAGCCTTTTCTGTTAGATTCTTGATTATTTCAGAAAATTTGTGAATTGGTGTATATCCTTCATTCCAAGGAATACAGTGATGATTTTTCATTAACCATACAGCTTGTTTATGTAAGTCAGGTGGTAGGTATTTTATATCAAATGGTGATTTAAAGATATAGTGGCATATTTTGTGTCCATCATAGGCAGCCAACTCTTTGGGAATAAACTTCTTATTTTCTATGTTAAATCCTTGCACATCGACAATTAATAACCTCATAATTTCAAAAATGAGAATTGTTTAATCATAGATTTCTTGTCAGAATATTCTTGTAGTTGTTGTTTTAATTTTTTCAGTTCTTTTAAAAAGTAGGATACTCGAAGTTCTAGATCTTCACCCATAATGGTAGGAAAGAATAGTAGAGCATTGATTTTATATAGTTAGACATGCGCTTTAAAGTTGTCTAACATTTTTGGTTAATGGATTGTAACTAAATACTTTGTCATGCATAATAAGACAATAGGCAGATATTTTGTCTTTAAGATCATCATGTAATTCAAACTCAACTCTCATAACAATAGGTCCGGATTCAATTGTTTCTTTCTGATGTGAACAATCGATATATACGATAGGAGCATAAGTATTAAATTCCTTTGGAGAAAAAATGGGTTCAGGTGTTATTCCATAGTAAGATTTTTGAAATTGTGAGAACATTTCATATAATGATGCAAATTTATTTTTAGCAAAGTCTAAAAATAGATCGTTGTAGGGATATCTCTCAGAGTTTAAAAATACTTTGATGTTTCGTAATTTAACGTTGGAAAATAGAGACATATCAGTTGTTGATTTATCCCTTAAGTCTTTTTGAAAAGCAATTGCTACATGACGTGGGGTATTAACTTTCGTAGATGTTTTGACAGGCCAGTTATGACGGTTAGTTTTTAATAATTCTGGGTATTCAATCAGTTCCCAACTCCGGAAAGCAATTATTATATCAGTATTCTTATTAATTATTTTAGATAATGCTAATTCTTGAGGAATAGCTACTGAAATGTGAGGTATATTCCAAGTTAGCTTAGTAAGCTCAATTTTTGGATTTTCATCTGCAGTATTAATTGTTGCATTTTTGTCCGAATTATCTCGTACTAAAATAAGTTCTTGTTTGGCATTTAAAATAATTTTTTTGTAGTCTTCAAAAAACCCCATTAAGAATTTAAGCGGAATGCAAACATTAAATAATCCTGTTGTTGCGTCAACAACTTGTGAAGATTCCATAGGAAACCAACCTGCGTTTTTAAGTCTATTACATTCATTTTTATTATACGACATGTATCCCTTTATTGTCGAAGTTAACCCAACATCTCTAACTGAATCTATTGTAACACCGTTTAGTTGATAACGCATTTCTTTAAAAAGGAATGCAATCCCATTGTTTATCAATTTTAATGTATTTGAGATAGTATTATTATCTTTTGTTAGTTTACCCTCTATGTAAAGAAAGCTTTCGGAAGGAAGCGTATACTTGTCTACTTCATGAACAGGTATTATAATTTCATCATTATTTCCCAATTTTGTAGGTAGGTATGGTTCATAACCATGAACTTCGGAATGCACAATTGAATTATCTATGAAAAGACCTTCTGCTACGTTAAGGATATCCATTATACTAAAACCTCTAAACCTAGAGATTTCAAAAAGCTTATATTTTCAGGTGTTATCCCTTGTGTGTTTCTCTTTCTACTAATCTTTGGTTTACGGTGTTTAGTCTTCTTATAGTTTTTATTAATTTTTGTGGGTAAATTGAAGGTTTTTCTATTATAAAGGATAACCATTATACTTCTTTTATATGCAACCTTATTGTTACAGTTTCGTTTCGAAAATCAACAATATTTAAATCTTGGTCTGTTACCTTTATTGTTATTTTATCTATTACTTTTACTGTAACAGGAAAATAAATAATATTTTGGGGGCTTTCTATTATTTTAAATCCAGGGCTAACATTAGGGAAAAACTGATGAATAATGTGTACTGGCTTTCCGTTCAGATAGGAACCTTCTGCGATACTGCAGTCTATGCATAAAGAATTAACTTTTATAATCTCTGCTGGATTTTGCGATGTTCTTGGAACTCCATCACCAGATATTATCCCATTATTAAAACCCAAAAGTTTTCCTATTGTTCCATCTTTAAAAATAATATCTGTAGTAGACTTTATTGTTGATTTTAATGTGTTGTTATTTGCATAGAGGTGAAATGAAATATTTCTTTTTTGAAATTCAGTCTGTAAATATTTATTAACATCGTCCATTTCATAACTTCCCGTAGGAATTGTTAAAAATTCATTATTTTTTCCAAAATATACTTTATTATTACTTTTATCAATATTTGGTATTGCATTAAAAGTTTCAAAGTTGGTAAGTCCGACAACGTAGGAAGTGTTAGGATCTAAGTAAATAGGTGGATGGAAATCTGCTTGAAGTATAGCTGAATTTGTGGAAAGAGCTATAGTAAACGACATGATGGTCGAAATAAGAATAAAATGGAAACACAGTTACGTATTATTATAAATAAACTGTAATGATAACTGTCCACAAGTTGAGGTATTAAAAGATTGATATTTCTCATAGTTATATTTAATATTGTTGTTGCTACCATCGCTATAGAAATAAGTTATAACTTCATTTGGCGGTCGTAAATTTCCAAAACTATCAAAGTAAATTATGTTATTATTATTTTTAACATACGCTGTCCAGTGAGTGCCTTCCCCCATATCATCATCTAAATTTATAATAGCGGTTTCATATTTTTTTATTTTTTTGGGTAACTTGTTTCTCATAAAGACACCTCTAAAATGTTGCAACTTTAATATTTTTGCATACTTTAATAAATCTATATTTGTCAAAGGTCGGCGAGGTAGCAAATTTAACAGTTTTTTGAATATGGTTTAAGATATAGACCACACCCTTGCTTATAAGGTTTTAAATAAAGCCCTTTCCCTATCGATATTTTTTCCATTTCTTTGTTGTGTCTTGTTTGTTCTTCTAACTTCTTCTGTGCATTTTTGGCAGAATTTACTGCTTGCGCAATGCCAGCAGCGCCTCCGCTTAGGGCTCCTAGAGCAGATAAACCAGCAAAAATAGGTATTAAAGGTAAAATTCCACCAGTTTTTGGAATTGGAATAATTCTTTGTTTAGGTTCTTTTATTTTTAATTTTTTAATGGATGATAAAGCTGTGCTGGCAGCATTTCTTATATTAGCAAACTTTTTTCCAACCAGCTCTTCACGTGCTTTTCTTACACCTTGGTTAAAGGATATTTGACCTCCTTTCTTGCGTTTATGACTTCTTTTTCTTATTCCCATACCGAGTTTTGTTTTTGCTTTCATGATTCCGGCCACAGCCAAGGATGACAGTTTTTCGGCTAGATTTGAATCTGAAGCTTTAAATCTATTAAATGCCTTTTTAGCTAATACTTTATCTGCCTCGTTTCTGTTTTTTAAATCGGAATATACCGAATATGCTATATCGTGCTCTTTGCAAGCTTCGTCTAATAAATTAATTCCCTTATCACCTCGGGCGAGCCTTTTATTTAACTTTGTACCAGGCCCACAAAAGTTATAAGAAGGAATATGGAGCTCTACTGGTAATTTATTAATAAGAGTATTTAATAAACCACTACCTGTTCTCTGTCCTTCCACGCAGTGAATGACATTATTATTATGTCTAATCATTATATATAAATGATTTAAAAACGCAAATAACCTTACTTAAATAGTGATGTTCAAACAATGAAGATCAAAAAACAAGATTTTTCTTTACCGATAAAAAATTTTGATTTATGTCATGATAATTATCGAAAACATGGACAATTATTTGGTGGAAACTGTAAAAGATGTTTAATAGTAGGACCATCGGGTTGTGGGAAGACAAATGTTATGATTTCTCTTATAACACACCCTAATGGATTAAGATTTGAAAACATATATGTGTACTCAAAATCCTTATATCAATCAAAATATGAATATCTAAAAAGGCTTTTTGCTCCACTAAAGTTTATTGGTTATTTTGAATCATCGAACGCTGAGGATATTGTTTCACCCACTGAAATAAAACCAAATTCATTGATTGTATTTGATGATATAGTATGCACTGATCAAAGTCTTATGAGGGATTATTTTTGTTTCGGACGTCATAAAAATACAGATTGTTTTTATTTGTGTCAAACATATTCATCAATCCCTAAACAACTTATACGTGATAATGCCAACCTCTTGGTAATTTTTCAACAGGATGCTACAAACTTGAAACATATATATGATGATCATGTAAATGGTGACATGAGCTTTCAGGAGTTTAAAAACTTGTGTTCAATGTGTTGGAAACATAAATATGACTTTGTCGTTATTGACAAAGACTGCCAATTTAATGATGGTCGCTATAGAAAAGGATTTGATAATTTTATTTCCACTATATAACTCTCTGACACAACGATAATTTTCTAGTATACAACCTACCTTTTGTAAAGATGGACGAAAAAACAGCGAAAGAGTTGGTAAAAACTAGACAAGCCGTTAGACAAAAGTATAAAGCTTTAAAATCAGATTTATCTGATAAAGAAATTCGTATGGAAAAAGAATTTAAACCAATAACTCAACCTTTGCATGAGTTAATTCAGACAATTAAAACAGAACCGTTCATTAAAAAAGAAGTATATTCACCACAATTAGTTTCGACTCCAAAATTTCAATTTCCTACGCCAGAGGTTAATCAAAGGAAATCAAATGCATATAGTAAATATCTTTCAACACACATGCCCTCACTTTTAGGAGATGAAGAAGTATTTTTTGAAGATTCGCAACAGTCTCGTACAGGAGAATCAAGCCCTGAAACAACAATTGAACCAACTATAAGTGAGTTGCGACAAGATGTTTTAGAATTAACAAGAACACCTGCTTATGAAGAATATTTGGAAGCATATCATTCACTTCTAAGACCTTTCGTGGATGGGCTAATAAAAGACACGGAAGGCAAATTTGATAACAAATATGGGTTTAGCCATGATGTTGATGCAGATAAATATAAGATTGCTAATTCTGTGGTGGATTTCATAGGAAAAGATTTTAAAGTTGAAGGAGTTAGGTATGAGGGAACACCTGGATTGTATGAGCTTCTTTTTAAAAAAGAACCTGTTGGTTATACATCAAATGATATGGACAATTATATGGATGTTTTGAATAGGACAAATGCATATAGACGAAATTTTGATCCTAATAGTCAAATTCAAGGTTCGACCGACATTAAATACTTGACAATAGTTAAACCTTACTTATTACAAAAAGGTATATTAAAACGTGGAAGCACAACAGAGACAGGTTATCGTGCAGTTCTACCAAGCACTTCACGTTTGTTACCTCCACAAAGACCGCGTTCTACAAGAAATATGTCTACAAAAAGTGGAAAGGGGGGAGCTATGTTAAATTTATCAAAAAAGAAATTAGATTACGTTTATTATGACGATCCAAACGAAATCATAGATAGATTGAAATTGTTGATGTCATCGCAAATGGCAGGACATACTGGTCATCAAAATGAAATAATATCGATTTTAGAAGAACTAAGAGAAGCAAAAATAATTAAATAAATACTAATTCTCACATGTTTATTCCTTATTCTACCGCTGGCAACAACCATGTCTATTGACAAGTTTGGTTCCCACATCTTTGGCAAGGATAATAAATTTTCATCTGAAGAACATAACATTATAAAAGTTGTTGACCTTAGTGCAGTTAAACTTTGGTATAATTTGGTGTTACCCTTCATGGGAATTTACTCTCTATCCGATAGAGTTTACCATTTATTACAAGACAAACGAATTACATATGTTTTTCCTATGGAATCTGCTACTATAATTTCTGGAGAATACCCGAAAAAATATGTTTTCTTAAAAATTAACGGAAAAAAGATCACCGACCCTGTAGGTATTCGGTTAAAGAAAGGGGATGTTCTTTCTTTTCATCGTCCTGAAGGTAGTCATTTAGAAGATTTTTATGGTGAATTGTTAATAAAATGTCCTGTAGAAGTAACAAACTAAACATTTAATTATCATGTCTGCACAACCTAACATCAAGGAAGATCTAGTCAACGAGTTACATAAACCTGCTAGAAAAAATTTTAGACGACGACGGGTTATTATTAAAAATTTAAACGATTTATGGCAAGCTGATTTGGTGGAAATGATACCTTATGCAAAACTAAATAAAGGATATAGATATATTTTAGTTGTTATAAACACATTTTCCAAATATGTTTGGGTTCAACCTGTTAAAAGAAAAACTGCTGAGGAAGTAACTTTAGCTATGGAAAAAATTTTAAAGCTTGCGAAAACTACTCCAACTAACATACATACAGATCAAGGAAGAGAATTTTTCAACAAAAACTTTAATAAATTAATGGAAAAATATAACATTAATCACTACAGTACATATTCCACTATCAAAGCGGGGATTGTTGAAAGGGTCAACAGAACATTAAAAACTCTCATGTGGAAACAGTTTAGCTTGCAAGGCAATTATAAATGGTTGGATATCCTAAATAATATTGTTTTTAAGTATAATACAACTAAACATAGAACAACAGGATTAAAACCTATAGATATAAATGAAGAAAATGAAAAAGATGTTCTAAAATCAACTTATAATAATATAAAAACAATTGATCCCAGAAAATCAAAATTTAAACAAGGGGATTATGTTAGGGTTAGTAAATACAGGGAGGCTTTTCAAAAGGGCTATACACCAAACTGGTCAAATGAAATTTTTCAAATTAAAGAAATTAAATTAACCAACCCAAGAACATATTTGCTGACAGATGACAAAAATGAAATAATTTTAGGTAGTTTTTATGAACCGGAGTTGCAGAAAGTCAAACATTCAAACGTGTATCTCGTGGAAAAGGTGCTAAGAAGAAAGGGAGATAAAGTTTATGTTAAATGGTTGGGAATGGATAAATCACACAATTCTTGGATATTAAAAAAAGATGTAATATAATAAAATAAAATAAAGAAACTTTATATTTAACAACATGGTTTTATTTACTTCTGATATACCTATATTAAATTCATGTCACTTATATACAACAATATCACTAGAGCTTGATCAGCACTGTCATTTTTCTTCACAAGAATCTTTTCCTTAGTCTCTTTTAAAACAATTGAGAAATAGAATCTTCTGCAAAGAGGACAATGTGCGTTTGTTTTCGTCCACTCTGTTAAACACTTTATACAAAATTTGTGTGTGCACGAATTGGGTGTGCAAATTTCTTCTCTTCTCATGGAATATAAACAAACAGGGCATCTGCTTCTGTCTTCTTGTTTAAGCTTTTTCACCGATTTTCTGCTACCAACCAGCTTTCGTTTTTGAATCATATTTATGTATTATTTCTAGCAACTAATGTTTTAGAAACCGTGTGCGTATAAATTTATAGATATTCCCCCACTCAGTATTGCAAGTCAAGACCACATGGTCGAGGTGGGAGGATATGAGCTTGAATTGGTTGTAATAAAACAAAAATTATTTAAAACGTTCATTGTATATTTTCTTCCTATAATTTTCATCCAAAACATCCTTTAGGAGGTTCTCAGCATATTGAAGTCTATTTTGAAAGCGGTAGCGATCCAATACATACTGCTCATAATCACTCTCACGTGCTGCTTTGTAAGCAAACTTCCATGCAAACAATACATGGATTTTATTCATATTTTCGTTAAATGTAACCTTCTTCATAGTGCTTCTCTAAAATCACAAATGAACTGAGAAGACGAACTGTATGAATTTAACGTTGTAATGGATTTTATTCTTCAGCAATCATTCTTCTCATTACATTATAGGATTTATGTGAATCTAATCCCAAATTTATTATCATCAAATGATCATTAAAATGTTTAACTGTTATAGATTCCTTTAGTAGATTATCACATAAAATAATAGCTTCATCATACAATGTTAGTATTTCACTACCATAATTTTTCTGAAAAAGTCTGTATTTTACTTTAATAAGATGATATTGGAGTTCCAACACTTTTATTTTCTGTTGAGGTTTTAGCATTTTCTTCTTTTATAAAAGTCAACACATTTCTTCAGATATTTTCACTGGTCTCAGCTCACAACAATTATACTGTATACAAGCACTATTACTCTTAACAATTAGGTTTTTGCAAACTAAACAACGACACCTTGATAAAACACTAAAGTTATATGTAGTAATACTGAACCACTTAGGATACATAACTAACCGCAAAAATGCTTTGTTATAGCTTTAAATATGGATTGGAAGTAGCGGTGGGGTATGGAGAGTGGGGGGATTTGGTAGGGTGATTGGTGATAGGTGGATTAATGAATAATACTTCTAATTACTTGTTTGACATTTATGAAAAATTCATTTATTAAAATACAGGTTTATTTTTGAAAAAATAACAGTGAGTTTATCTACATTATTCTACTTTATGTTTCTATTGCACATGAAACATGATTTCTGAGATACAGGAGGACCATCGAATTGTGTGCTCCAGTCAGGACGATTGTAATGTATAAAACATGGCAATTTAATTTGAAGATCAAAACTTGATTTATAAGACATTGGTAATTTCCCCCATACATCCAAGAGTTCCAAAGGATCTGCATAATTAATTAGATATTCCAAAGGTAACATTTCTAGTTCATCTGTAGTAAAATCCTGCAAGGTTTTCTTTCCGCTTACATGACTAAACATTACATTTGCTGTTGGGCAAGACATAGTTTTTCTTTCTTTTCAGTCTTTTCCTTTTCTGTTTCCAATTCTTGAACTTTCTTTATCTGTCCAGTTCGAAACTTTTTTTTAGCACCCTTAGATAGGTTGGGAGGTGGATTTATTATTATTAAATTGTTTTCTATGTAGTCTTGTGGATTATAGCTTTCGTAATGTTCTGCGTCCCAGGAGAGATCAATAGGGACTGCTACAGACATGATCTGAATTGTGTTAAATACTGTAAATATTGAGAATTTATAGCAATAAAAGTGGTGTGGGGAAAAGCTGGTAGGAGGAATAGTTTTGAAAGCTCATTTGGAAGCTCCTGAGAGGAGTGGGGAGAGGAGTGGGGAGAGGAGTGGGGAGAGGAGAGGGGAGAGGAGAGGGGAGAGGAGAGGGGAGAGGAGAGGGGAGAGGAGAGGGGAGAGGAGAGGGGGGATTTTGGTGGGGTGAAGAGTGGGGGGATTTTGGTGGGGTGAAGAGTGGGGGGATTTGGTGGGGTGAAGAGTGGGGGGATTTGGTGGGGTGAAGAGTGGGGGGATTTGGTGGGGTGAAGAGTGGGGGGATTTGGTGGGGTGAAGAGTGGGGGGATTGATGGACAACCGGCACAAACACTCTACTTGGTTCTACATGGTGTAAAAGTTGATGGTTACTGTCTTGAAACCAATGAAATTTTTGAGTTTCAGGGCTGTTATTACCATGGATGCCCAAAATGTTATAAATTTGGAAGAGATGATCCTGTTTGTGGCGATCCTTCCACAACACTAAATTTAAGGTATGAATCATCTCAAGCAAAAAGTACAAAGTTAAAAGAAATGGGTTTTGTTGTTAATGAAATATGGGAGTGTGACTTTAGAAAGCAATTAAAAGATAATTTGGAAATTAAGGCCTACACCGAGACACATCCTCTTTTAACGCTTTTGCCTTTAAACCCGAGAGATGCTTTCTACGGAGGTCGTACGGGTAATACTCATACTTATTACAAGGCTAAAGAAGCAGAAAAGATTAACTACTTGGATGTTTGTTCCCTGTACCCCTGGGTGTGTAAGTACGGAAAATTTCCAGTTGCACATCCTCAAGTTTTCGTAGGGGAGGAATGTCACAGTTTGGATTTGAACAACATTAGCGGCTTAATTAAATGTAAAATTTTACCTCCTCAAGATCTCTACCACCCAGTTCTCCCCGTTAAAATGAATAGTAAATTGATGTTTGTTCTTTGTCGAACCTGCGGTGAAAACATGATTACTAGCGAGTGCAATCATACTGATGAAGAAAGAAAGTTAGAGGGGACATGGGTTCTAGACGAGATACTTAAAGCTGTTGCGAAAGGATACAATATAACCGAAATACAAGAAATATGGAAATATGATGTTCTGACATTTAATAAGGAGACTGGTGAAGATGGCCTGTTCACAGGAATGATGAACAAATTTATTAAAATAAAGCAGGAAGCATCCGGCTGGCCCAAAAGGTGTACAACCGAGGAAGAGAAAAACAAATATATTGAAGAATTCTTTGCAAGGGAAGATGTTAAACTAGAATATTCTCAGATTCTTGAAAACCCTGGTCTAAGATCTCTAGCTAAACTTATTTTAAACTCTTTTTGGGGCAAATTTGGACAACGGGAAAATCAACCAAAGACAAAGATTGTAAATAAACCTGCTGAATTCTTTGCAATGCTAACAAATCCGTCAATTTATGTTAATTGTGTTCTCCCTGTCAACGACAACACTCTAATTGTTGGATATGAACATATAGAAGAATCCTTTGACCCGTTAGCTACTGTTAATGTGGTTATTGCTGCTTTCGTTACTGCCCAAGCTCGCCTGAAACTTTATTCGTTTCTCGAACAATTAGAAGACAGAGTCCTTTATTACGATACTGACTCCGTTATTTACGTTACCAAACCTGGTGCGACTGATTTAACTACTGGACAATTCATTGGTGATCTAACCGATGAATTAGAAGTGTATGGTGATGGCAGCTACATTACAGAATTTGTTTCTGGGGGCCCCAAAAATTATTCTTATAAAGTAAATGCTACCAAGACTAATTCTGATGTGATGGTTTGTAAAGTTAAGGGAATATCCTTAAATTACGAGGCATCGCAGTTAATAAATTTCGACACTATTAAGGATATGGTTCTTACAGAGTCGGGACCAATATCGATCATCTCAAAAGATATTCGAAGAACCAAAGACCACTCTGTAACAACTTGCACTGGGACGAAACTCTACAGACCAAACTCCACAAAAAGAAAGTTTCTAGTTGATGGGAACTCTGAACCGTTTGGCTACAAGAAACAGAAAACCTGTTAATTAGAATGTATATTATAATATTTGTACAACATTTGTAATTAATAAATAGTTATTAAATATTTTTGTCATTTATTTTAACTTTTTTTAGCAGTCTAACAGTAGTTGACAACTTTGTTGTGAGCTATTATTTATGTATCTTTAAGTCGCGAAGTCTCAAATCGGTTCTAATTTAAAACTACTGGATAAAGTCTAAAGCAACAACACGTTCTATGTTTATTGGTAAAGAAAAACAAGTTTTAAGTAGAAGTCTATTAAGGGTGTAAGCCTATCACCTCTATCTTGATTCGTTGTTGTCAGATGTACTCAGTTCTTAAAACATTGTTCAAGTTTAATACAAGAGTAGTAACACTGATTTTACATACACTTTGCAGTGATACTAAATTAGTTGTAGCATTGTTGCCATATTTAGGAAATTCTTAAAACTATGGTTAAGAACGGTATTTTTACTGCAATGTCGCCTGGTCAGAGCTGATAATACTTAGCAGCATCTAGATATGTTTTGTACGCATGATAGCAGTATTTTAATTCTGTCATTCAAACCCCCGAAATTTGTCGAAGTGACACAAAGTTCAAAATCCTAAACGGCCTAAATATTACTCTAAGAAATGCACAAGCCTCTAATTTGTTCGTACTGCAACTTTAATTTACCTTACAACGTTAGAAATATTTTGCTATTGTCTTTAGGTTTTAAACTTAACACAACTGTCTTTGAGTTGTTCCAACAGTATCTCTTCTTGTTTCTCTCTCGGTGAAGTTCTTAGTTTAAAAGTAATGATAGGGTATGTCTACATTTTTTTTTTTAGATTAAGTAACGACTAAATATATAGCACTTAAAAATATTTATTAATTATTAGCCTTCATTAGGGTTAAAGAAAACTACTTAGTGTGAATGTTAAAGTTCCTTTGTGTAAAATTTCTATATTAATTTTCGAGCTCAAAGCATCAAGTCCGACGAAGATCCGATGGACCATTCCCGAGATATTGTTACTGTGACGAAAAAAGAAAACCCTACGAAACAAACCCAATCAAACCCAACCAAACAAACCTAAGCAGGCCCAACCAAACAAACCTGGGAAAACCCGAGTTTTTTTTTTGCGTTTTTAGCAGATTTTAGTTGTTTTAGCTGTTTAGCTGTTTTAGCTGTTTTAGCTGTTTTTAGCTGTTTTCACCGATTTTAGCTGTTTTTAGTTGTTTTCGCTGATTTTAGCTGTTTTTAGCTGTTTTCGCTGTTTTTTACTGCCTGTTGGAATTTGATTTATTTTTTAATACATGTAACTGAAATATTTCATTCCTACGCCACTGAGAGCTTTCGTACGGGTCTACAATCAACTTTGGCATCACAGAGGCATTCAACATACTCTAGCCCACTTTTTCACCCTACATTCAATGAGACAACCTCGAATAGACTCAGCAGAACTTTATATGTTAATACATGTAACTGAAATATTTCATTTCTACGCCACTGAGAGCTTCCGTACGGGTCTACAATCAACTTTGGCATTACAGAATCATTCCCTAGACTCCAGCCCATGCTTTTCACTTACACTCATTGAGTGACAACCTCGGATAGACTCAGCAACACTGTATTTTTTAATACATGTAATTGAAATATTTATTTTCTACGCCACTGAGAGCTTTCGTACGGGTCTACAATCAACTTCGGCATTACGTGGACCTTCAACAGACTCCAGCTCATGCTTTTCACCTACACGCATTGAGTGACAACCTCGGATAGACTCAGCAGAACTTTAGATGTTAATACATGTAATTGAAATATTTCCTTTCTACGCCACTGGGAGCTTCCCTACGGGTCTACAATCAACTTTGGCATTACGTGGGCCTTCAACAGACTCTAACCCCACTTTTTCACCCTACACTCATTGAGTGACAACCTCGGATAGACTCAGCAGAACGTTATATGTTAATACATGTAACTGAAATATTTCATTTCTACGCCACTGAGAGCTTCCGTACGGGTCTACTGATGATTCTCTTTCATTTGACACCACCCGCGTACCACCATTATCTACGGTAAGCTAGTTAGAGATCCCTTGATGAAACTGAAGAACCAACTTCATAGTCAGCATCTACTAATGCTCCTCTTCCATTTGCCACCACCCGATCACCACCATTATCTACGGTAAGCTAGTTAGCGAACCATTGATGAAACTGAAGAACCAACTTCATAGTCAGCGTATACTAATGCTCCTCTTCCATTTGCCATCACCCGATCACCACCATTATCTACGGTAAGCTAGTTAGCGAACCATTGATGAAACTGAAGAACCAACTTCATAGTCAGCGTATACTAATGCTCCTCTTCCATTTGCCATCACCCGATCACCACCATTATCTACGGTAAGCTAGTTAGCGAACCATTGATGGAACTGAAGAACCAACTACAGATTCGACGTCTACAAATGCTCCTCTTCCATTTGCCACCACCCACTTGCCGCCATTATCTACGGTAAGCTAGTTAGCGAACCCTTGGTGAAACTGAAGAACCAACTTCACAGTCAGCGTATACTATTGCTCCTCTTTCATTTGACACCACCCACTTGCCGCCATTATCTACGGTAAGCTAGTTAGCGTAGTAGTGATAGTAGAGGAGTTCGCCCCACACCACACTGTCTGCGCATTCCAATTCCCGGTACCGAGAGTTGGGTTTGCTCTGATTTACTCGGTATCGGGTTGGGGTTGCTCTGGTTTACCCGGTACCGGCTGGGTTTGCTCTGGTTTACTCGGTACCGGCGCTTGGGTTTGCATATGCGATTTACACACAGTGTGGATGCAGAACTCCTCTACTATCACTACTACGCTAACTAGCTTACCGTAGATAATGGCGGCAAGTGGGTGGTGTCAAATGACAGAAGAGCAATAGTATACGCTGACTGTGAAGTTGGTTCTTCAGTTTCACCAAGGGTTCGCTAACTAGCTTACCGTAGATAATGGCGGCAAGTGGGTGGTGGCAAATGGAAGAGGAGCATTTGTAGACGTCGAATCTGTAGTTGGTTCTTCAGTTCCATCAATGGTTCGCTAACTAGCTTACCGTAGATAATGGTGGTGATCGGGTGATGGCAAATGGAAGAGGAGCATTAGTATACGCTGACTATGAAGTTGGTTCTTCAGTTTCATCAATGGTTCGCTAACTAGCTTACCGTAGATAATGGTGGTGATCGGGTGATGGCAAATGGAAGAGGAGCATTAGTATACGCTGACTATGAAGTTGGTTCTTCAGTTTCATCAATGGTTCGCTAACTAGCTTACCGTAGATAATGGTGGTGATCGGGTGGTGGCAAATGGAAGAGGAGCATTAGTAGATGCTGACTATGAAGTTGGTTCTTCAGTTTCATCAAGGGATCTCTAACTAGCTTACCGTAGATAATGGTGGTACGCGGGTGGTGTCAAATGAAAGAGAATCATCAGTAGACCCGTACGGAAGCTCTCAGTGGCGTAGAAATGAAATATTTCAGTTACATGTATTAACATATAACGTTCTGCTGAGTCTATCCGAGGTTGTCACTCAATGAGTGTAGGGTGAAAAAGTGGGGTTAGAGTCTGTTGAAGGCCCACGTAATGCCAAAGTTGATTGTAGACCCGTAGGGAAGCTCCCAGTGGCGTAGAAAGGAAATATTTCAATTACATGTATTAACATCTAAAGTTCTGCTGAGTCTATCCGAGGTTGTCACTCAATGCGTGTAGGTGAAAAGCATGAGCTGGAGTCTGTTGAAGGTCCACGTAATGCCGAAGTTGATTGTAGACCCGTACGAAAGCTCTCAGTGGCGTAGAAAATAAATATTTCAATTACATGTATTAAAAAATACAGTGTTGCTGAGTCTATCCGAGGTTGTCACTCAATGAGTGTAAGTGAAAAGCATGGGCTGGAGTCTAGGGAATGATTCTGTAATGCCAAAGTTGATTGTAGACCCGTACGGAAGCTCTCAGTGGCGTAGAAATGAAATATTTCAGTTACATGTATTAACATATAAAGTTCTGCTGAGTCTATTCGAGGTTGTCTCATTGAATGTAGGGTGAAAAAGTGGGCTAGAGTATGTTGAATGCCTCTGTGATGCCAAAGTTGATTGTAGACCCGTACGAAAGCTCTCAGTGGCGTAGGAATGAAATATTTCAGTTACATGTATTAAAAAATAAATCAAATTCCAACAGGCAGTAAAAAACAGCGAAAACAGCTAAAAACAGCTAAAATCAGCGAAAACAACTAAAAACAGCTAAAATCGGTGAAAACAGCTAAAAACAGCTAAAACAGCTAAAACAGCTAAACAGCTAAAACAACTAAAATATGCTAAAAACGCAAAAAAAAAACTCGGGTTTTCCCAGGTTTGTTTGGTTGGGCCTGCTTAGGTTTGTTTGGTTGGGTTTGATTGGGTTTGTTTCGTAGGGTTTTCTTTTTTCGTCACAGTAACAATATCTCGGGAATGGTCCATCGGATCTTCGTCGGACTTGATGCTTTGAGCTCGAAAATTAATATAGAAATTTTACACAAAGGAACTTTAACATTCACACTAAGTAGTTTTCTTTAACCCTAATGAAGGCTAATAATTAATAAATATTTTTAAGTGCTATATATTTAGTCGTTACTTAATCTAAAAAAAAAATGTAGACATACCCTATCATTACTTTTAAACTAAGAACTTCACCGAGAGAGAAACAAGAAGAGATACTGTTGGAACAACTCAAAGACAGTTGTGTTAAGTTTAAAACCTAAAGACAATAGCAAAATATTTCTAACGTTGTAAGGTAAATTAAAGTTGCAGTACGAACAAATTAGAGGCTTGTGCATTTCTTAGAGTAATATTTAGGCCGTTTAGGATTTTGAACTTTGTGTCACTTCGACAAATTTCGGGGGTTTGAATGACAGAATTAAAATACTGCTATCATGCGTACAAAACATATCTAGATGCTGCTAAGTATTATCAGCTCTGACCAGGCGACATTGCAGTAAAAATACCGTTCTTAACCATAGTTTTAAGAATTTCCTAAATATGGCAACAATGCTACAACTAATTTAGTATCACTGCAAAGTGTATGTAAAATCAGTGTTACTACTCTTGTATTAAACTTGAACAATGTTTTAAGAACTGAGTACATCTGACAACAACGAATCAAGATAGAGGTGATAGGCTTACACCCTTAATAGACTTCTACTTAAAACTTGTGTTTCTTTACCAATAAACATAGAACGTGTTGTTGCTTTAGACTTTATCCAGTAGTTTTAAATTAGAACCGATTTGAGACTTCGCGACTTAAAGATACATAAATAATAGCTCACAACAAAGTTGTCAACTACTGTTAGACTGCTAAAAAAAGTTAAAATAAATGACAAAAATATTTAATAACTATTTATTAATTACAAATGTTGTACAAATATTATAATATACATTCTAATTAACAGGTTTTCTGTTTCTTGTAGCCAAACGGTTCAGAGTTCCCATCAACTAGAAACTTTCTTTTTGTGGAGTTTGGTCTGTAGAGTTTCGTCCCAGTGCAAGTTGTTACAGAGTGGTCTTTGGTTCTTCGAATATCTTTTGAGATGATCGATATTGGTCCCGACTCTGTAAGAACCATATCCTTAATAGTGTCGAAATTTATTAACTGCGATGCCTCGTAATTTAAGGATATTCCCTTAACTTTACAAACCATCACATCAGAATTAGTCTTGGTAGCATTTACTTTATAAGAATAATTTTTGGGGCCCCCAGAAACAAATTCTGTAATGTAGCTGCCATCACCATACACTTCTAATTCATCGGTTAGATCACCAATGAATTGTCCAGTAGTTAAATCAGTCGCACCAGGTTTGGTAACGTAAATAACGGAGTCAGTATCGTAATAAAGGACTCTGTCTTCTAATTGTTCGAGAAACGAATAAAGTTTCAGGCGAGCTTGGGCAGTAACGAAAGCAGCAATAACCACATTAACAGTAGCTAACGGGTCAAAGGATTCTTCTATATGTTCATATCCAACAATTAGAGTGTTGTCGTTGACAGGGAGAACACAATTAACATAAATTGACGGATTTGTTAGCATTGCAAAGAATTCAGCAGGTTTATTTACAATCTTTGTCTTTGGTTGATTTTCCCGTTGTCCAAATTTGCCCCAAAAAGAGTTTAAAATAAGTTTAGCTAGAGATCTTAGACCAGGGTTTTCAAGAATCTGAGAATATTCTAGTTTAACATCTTCCCTTGCAAAGAATTCTTCAATATATTTGTTTTTCTCTTCCTCGGTTGTACACCTTTTGGGCCAGCCGGATGCTTCCTGCTTTATTTTAATAAATTTGTTCATCATTCCTGTGAACAGGCCATCTTCACCAGTCTCCTTATTAAATGTCAGAACATCATATTTCCATATTTCTTGTATTTCGGTTATATTGTATCCTTTCGCAACAGCTTTAAGTATCTCGTCTAGAACCCATGTCCCCTCTAACTTTCTTTCTTCATCAGTATGATTGCACTCGCTAGTAATCATGTTTTCACCGCAGGTTCGACAAAGAACAAACATCAATTTACTATTCATTTTAACGGGGAGAACTGGGTGGTAGAGATCTTGAGGAGGTAAAATTTTACATTTAATTAAGCCGCTAATGTTGTTCAAATCCAAACTGTGACATTCCTCCCCTACGAAAACTTGAGGATGTGCAACTGGAAATTTTCCGTACTTACACACCCAGGGGTACAGGGAACAAACATCCAAGTAGTTAATCTTTTCTGCTTCTTTAGCCTTGTAATAAGTATGAGTATTACCCGTACGACCTCCGTAGAAAGCATCTCTCGGGTTTAAAGGCAAAAGCGTTAAAAGAGGATGTGTCTCGGTGTAGGCCTTAATTTCCAAATTATCTTTTAATTGCTTTCTAAAGTCACACTCCCATATTTCATTAACAACAAAACCCATTTCTTTTAACTTTGTACTTTTTGCTTGAGATGATTCATACCTTAAATTTAGTGTTGTGGAAGGATCGCCACAAACAGGATCATCTCTTCCAAATTTATAACATTTTGGGCATCCATGGTAATAACAGCCCTGAAACTCAAAAATTTCATTGGTTTCAAGACAGTAACCATCAACTTTTACACCATGTAGAACCATTTCTCTCCCTTTAGCAGCATGTAAAATATTGAGTTGTCTTTGTTTTTCCTCCCAAATTAACCACTCTATTGCAATTTTACTTTGTTGATCTTTCCACCTGTATCCGTTTTTAGGAATAACCCCAATGGTGTTGGGTTTTAAAAAGTTTCTGCGGAATACTTTGTTGCATGCGGAAGCAATTGTTGTGGCTTCTGTAAAGGGACAGACATTAGTGGTTGACAACAGTTGATCTCTAAATTTCAAACAGGCCCGTGTTAGAATTTCTACATCTGATACACAGTATTCAACCAAGTCCTTTTGCATTTCGAATCGATCATTTTTGTGTTCCTCGTACCACTGTAAAAACTTTTTTCGATCATCTTCCTTCATGGTGTCTGGAGAGTAGTAGTCTAATGCAGGGAGGATACCAACGTAATGTTCGTTTGCTTTTGTGTTGAATAAATGAGGAAAATATCCCTTTTTGAAGTCATCACCCAAACCAAATGCCTTTGGTAATTTCGACAATGCCATTGGGAAATAATTTAGCGAGTCTATAAATTTGACATTTCCCACCAACATCATAATGATTTTGGTTCCTCTCATAATTAGTTCTGGCGTTAGAGTAGTGTTTGTGAGTAGATAATTCAAAATAAATTGATGATCAAAGGCTTGACCGTTGTGTGCTATTAGAACAATATTTTTAAAGGTTTTTCGTAATTGTAGCAAATGTTGCGTAAATAGTAAAACAGGATCAAAAGTTTTAAGTATTTGCAGTCTAACACCACATTTTCTGCATATTTTGTCGTCGGTATTGATGCACACGTCACAACATTGTTTAAAAACACAGAGGTTTACTTGGTGAAGAAGCGAACCATTAGTCAACACCTCTTCTTGTCGGGTCTCAAAGTCGTAAAACACGAAAAGTACATCTTTCGTTTTCTGCTTTTCTGTGTCTCTTTGAATGAAACATAGATGATTTTCAGGTACATATGTTCTACATATTTTACAAAATACTTCTCCACATACATGTTGTCTTTTACCCCTCACTGTTTTAAAACAATTCTCACAACTTCTAATTTCAGCACACACTGTGCTTTTCTCCCAAGAACCATTTCGTAAGTGATTCTCGTAACAAGCTTGGCCTTTAAAGTACCGACGGCAATTGGTACATTTAATTTTAAGTTTTTGAATTGCACATTTCGGAGACTGAAGGCAACCAGCACACACTTTACCGCACCTGTGCTTATCTTTGTGATCAAATGGCGAGTGACATTCTTCGCAGTAATAACTGCAACAAAAAGCAGCCGTAGTAGAAGTAATTACATTAAAATGTCCATCATGATGTAACAAGTTAAGTCTTTTATTGCTTTCTGTAGTTCCTTCAAAAATGGTATCTCGGCCCTTTGTCCCGTAACTGTATGCAACAATTTTGTAATCCCTGAGGTGTTCTTGAAATTGTTGAAGCTCGACAATACCCGCCCCTTCCCCGGGAATTACAACACCAGCTTCTTCTAATAACTTTCTGGTCCTTGTAATCTGTATTTTTCCCGTATCTTTCCTTACTTTGTTAAATTCAGGGTCTTTGTCCAGGTTGGCTATCGCAACCACCAAGGAGCGAGGTAGGCATAAATTGTCTTTATTCGTAATACTTATTATTCCTCGTCGCATATCACATTCCTCTTCAAAGCTGTTGTATTTACTTCCTCTTCCCCGACCTGTCGGTAAGCGTGCAGTTGTTACTTTAAGACAAAAAGTGTCTGTATTAAGTCCTGTTGAGTTGGACTGGTAAACATTGCTAATAACATCCCAAACATCCTCGTAATTTACTTCTTTGGCAGGTTTAAAGCGAATCCATCCTTCACCACGACTAAAGTCTTTTGAACAAAAACTAAAACTAACGTAATCCGTCGGTTGAAGTCCTTCCGTGGCCTTATGAATAACTTGCTGTATAGCGTCTCTCATCCAGCCAACTGGTTCAGTTCCTTCTGGCACAGGCTTTAACTTAAATTCCACCGCCCGACCTGTAACATTGTAACTTCGCACCTTTTGAATAGAGTCCCTAATAACAATAAACTTTTCCATTTTAACTAGACACGTCCGTACACTTCAAGAGGCTGATGCGAAATGACTAGACTGCTCTGACGCACCTCTATTTATAACCTCTGGCATGTTTGTTAAAGCAGAATTTTAGGATGCGTTCGGAAAACAGGGGTGCGTTCCGAATACCAACTGAAGTTCTGCAAAAAGAGTTTAAGGTTTAGTATGCAGTAAAAGTTTAAGATAAGTATAGAGCTAAAATATTTTAAAAAATTACCAGGATATTACCCCCACCACTTATTTTGAGTATTAATCCATCTTATTACATTTAAACGTTCAGTCTTAGTTGATCAGTTGAAGCGAGCACAATGCCTAAAGAGTGCTTTTGGGGAAGGCCTTGCGATTGTAGCGAGTGTCGACCAGAGCTACAGGAAAAATGTGAAATATGTTTAGACAAGGATGGATATAAGGTTGGTGGTATACGAAGAAAAGATCGCAAGAGAATCGCATACTACGACTTTAAAACTTATTGTTTTGAATGTTATCAGGAAGATATCGGACAATATGAACAAGCAAGATATGAATTATTAAAGACAATAGTTGAGAATACAGTTCAGCCAGAGCAAAAATATTTTAAATCGCAGACAGAGGAAGATATTCGTGCAACACTTTTAGGCTGTTTTCAAGCCGAATTAAAACAGATAACATTTGCCCTAAGTGGTACACCAGATGTGGTCAAGATAGAGTTTTCCGTTGGTTTTAATTCCGGAAAAGAACGAAAGAACTTTAAAACGCAGGAAATGGTGTTGCCTAAACGAGGAGATTTAGTGGAGTGGTTTACCAAAACTGTCATCGACGCGTTAATTACGAAAATTCAAACATTCCAAACACCTCTTTGGTTCCTAAATCTTAATGCACACATTAATCTACAAGGTTCTCGATCTTATGCGGAAACGTCTGCTGAGGCTCGAAGGAGGGAGTGGTGCAGACGAAATTTGTAACTTAGGTAGAATAGCTTGTAAGGAATGTTTTAGTATACTGTCGACAGTCAAGCGATTAGCACGCCAACATTGAAGAAGTATTCAGTCGGAACCAGTATTACGGGTCCTGTTTACCCGCGACTTTAATGGTTTGGGAACCTGCTAATATAATATAATGTAGATATAGAACCAAAATGCGGAAAGATTTCTATGATGATGAAATAGGAGACAACATTCATTTTTGGAACGTCTTTGAAGGAGAAATTTACGATCCCTCCCGCAAAGTTATAAAACATATAATGCCATCCGTGGACCTTACGAAGTATGTGTACAAAGAAGAGCCTAGTATAGACACAGATATGGAGACAGCATTCATGTTGGATATTTTTAATCAGTTCCAGAGAACAAACACAACACGCCAATACTTTTCCAACGCTCCAGATAAACTTAAAACTCTTAGAAAAATTATCCATATAAATGTATCTAACTGTTTTTTTTAATAAAGAATTAAAGTATGTCCTTTATATTATGTTATATTACCTTAAACAGTCAAATCTAACCTCAACAAATGTTCTATTGCCTGTGGCACAAAATTATTCCAAACTTGAACAATCCGCAGACTCTTAACAGCTAAATAAACATATCCTGTTCTGGAAAAAGCAGCAAAAGAGCAGACCCTGTTCTGGAAAAACAGCTAAAAAACCGACCCTGTTTCAGGAAACCACTTAAACGTCTAACTGCTCAACCGGACAGCAACCGGGCACTAACCGGACAGCAACCGGCAGCAACCGGACAGCAACCGGGCAGCAACCGGGCAGCAACCGGGCACTAACCGGGCAGCAACCGGACGTTAACCGCTCAACCACTTAACCACTCAACCACTCAACCGCTCAACACTCAACCGCTTAACCGCTCAACCGCTCAACCGCTCAACCGCTCAACCGCTCAACCACTCAACCACTCAACCGCTCAACCACTCAACCGCTCAACCACTCAACCGCTCAACCGCTCAACCGCTCAACCGCTCAACCGCTCAACCACTCAACCGCTCAACCGTTCAATCACTCAACCGCTCAACCGCTCAACCGCTCCACCGCTCAACCGCTCAACCACTCAACCGCTCAACCGCTCAACCACTCAACCGCTCAACCGCTCAACCACTCAACCGCTCAACCGCTCAACCGCTCAACCACTCAACCGCTCAACCGCTCAACCGCTCAACCGCTAAACCACTCAACCGCTCAACCGCTCAACCACTCAACCGCTAAACCGCTCAACCGCTGAACCACTCAACCGCTCAACCACTCAACCGCTCAACCGCTCAACCACTCAACCGCTCAACCGCTCAACCACTCAACCGCTCAACCGCTCAACCACTCAACCGCTCAACCGCTCAACCGCTCAACCACTCAACCACTCAACCACTCAACCGCTCAACCGCTCAACCGCTCAACCGCTCAACTGCTCAACCACTCAACCGCTCAACCGCTCAACCGCTCAACCGCTCTACCACTCAACCGCTCAACCGCTCAACCACTCAACCGCTAAACCGCTCAACCGCTGAACCACTCAACCGCTCAACCACTCAACCGCTCAACCGCTCAACCACTCAACCGCTCAACCGTTCAACCGTGTCATCTATCTCCCTCTAAGCGAAGTTCAATGATCTCATACGAAGATTCCCCGAAACGGCGGCTCACCCCAAATATGAGGCGCTTGTTTGTGGGGCCCTGGTTCGTAGGGCTCCGAGGGTAAGGACGCGAGGGGGCCGATATTGTTACGGTAGCTAATGCCCGAAATGCCTCTCATTGATTGGCTATTGATTGTAGCGTCTCCAAGAGCCTTCCTATGGGTTAGTCGATGAAAGTCTGTACATGGCTTTGATAGCCGTGCGGTCTAGGTTGTCAAACATCACCAAGGTTCAGCACATTCGAAGAGGTCCTAGGTTCGAATCCTGAGGACACATTTTCAATAACATTATTTTTCAGTTTGTGCCATAGTCATCTGTCTGGCTCAAGCAACGCCTATACTACTGCCACGAGTTATCTTTCATTCAAAAGTTACAAAGAGTATATCGATAAAGCTATCAAGGATGTTGCTTACGTTCACTAAATCGATCGGTTACACTAATTCTATAGGCAATCGTGAAAGCCAGTTTAACTATATCTGCAACGGCACTGGGCGAAAGAAGTTTCTTGGCTCCTGCTAATTTTTCCAACGTCTCCTCCGTGACGGTGTTTTGATAACGCGCCAAATTGTCACGATATAGCGAGGTGATGGCTTCGGGAGTCTTGGGATAGCCCAGAAACAATCCGCAACAACGCCTTTTAATAGCGGGCTCAATACGACTTAATAAAAATTTATTTTTTTTTAACTTTACTTTTTCTTTACGACAAATGTCGTAAAGAAAAAGTAAACGCCATCGTTAATGTCGTTTTCCATTTCAATCATAAATTGTGTTACCGGATTAGTTGCAATGGGACTATCTTCGCGTGTTGAAAGAAGAGCCTCGGCTTCGTCGAAAAAAATGAGAATCGAACGACCCGTTTGCACGCTCTTACGAGCAAACTGGAACAACTTTTTAATGTTCTTTTCGGTACCGCCTATATAAGCCGACATTAAGCTGGCCTATTTACTTCTACAATAGTAAATTGTAGGATTTGGCTATAGACGCGGCCAGAAATGTTTTTCCCGTTCCCAGCGGCCCAAACATCATTAGATTAAATTTATTGTTGGAAGCGAACAAACTTGCGATTAGATCGTGAATTTCTTCTTGCCGTGTAAATCCCAAAATTTGGGCACTTTAATGTCCCTTGGCTCGCGTACTGTAAACGATGCCTTGTCCTCTTCTTCGTCGTCCGTTGACATATCCTTGATAGCTTTATCGATATACTCTTTGTAACTTTTGAATGAGAGATAACTCGGGGCCAATTGTTTTGCTCTATTGTTTTGAATTGCACGCGACACCAACCATCCGACCAAGGCTTTCACCTTGGTTCCAAATTCCTTCTCCCTTGGATCTAGATTCGCATTTGCGTAAGAAACCAGAATGCTGGCAGCTTCTCGAAATTTAAGGGCATAATTGCCGTACAGTCCTTCAGTTTCAAGCTGAACTGTTTCCTTGGAAAAAGTTAAAACGTGTTCCGGTTCGATAGCCATCGAGGAATTTTGGGGTGATGAATTCGACGCCATTAGCCAATCAAATCTTATTAATGTGAAGCACACAATACCGGGCGATAGTTGATCCATGTGTAATTACCCTATAGACAGTATTTTTAAAACGTCGATAGACACGCACGTGGAGTGCATTACGAATGATATTGTACATGCACTACGAATTCAGGGGTTCCAAGAGCTGTTAGTTCTCAGGCAATACAACAATGTCCAAATGTGTTTTGTGGTAAATGCATTTACGGGTCGGCGGGAAATTTGTCAACTATGTTTGTGTTTTCCGGAACGTGTTGCACACGCAATCATCGGCAAATCGGACGTTGGAGTGGAATACTATTTATATGACGAAGAAACATTCACAGAGGTAATAAAAAGAGAATACGCCCACGCCTATTGCTGTCGCGTCCTGAACATTAGCATTTCGGACAACCAAGAACGACCGCAAGAAGAAAAGGTAAATTTTTGGGCCGCTATTCTCTCCGATAGCCAGTTCTTTTTACGCAAACGTTTAATACTAATCAATTGTAATGAGACTAGGGAGCGATGTAGGGACGGATTTAATCTCGCCGTAAAGATATTCTTTGTCTCGTCGCCAGATCAATACCACCGCAACGTTGGGTTGACGAGCACTCGATTCGAAACAGTTTGAGAGTCGACAAAATAGCTCATTTGAATTAGAACGAGTCCCCACAATAGAAGAATAATGAAAAGTGTAAGGGAAAGCATTTTGTCTGCTTACGGCTTAACTTTTCAGTTTTGCTGGGGTTTGCTTGTGATACAGGATAAAAATAAACAACCACAATATAGCTTTTAATCATTGCTTTTATTTTAAACTTAATAGGACATTTACATATAGGACAAGTTCTTAAACTACGGCTACAATATCTACAACAACTTGTATGTCCACAAGGAATCATCCGGCACCGAGGATGGTTTCGTTTACACATTAAACATAGAGCCGGAGGTTGAAACTTTCTAATTTACAGTGACACTGAGTTAGCTGAAAAGAACCAAATGGTATCAGCCAGTCAAGCCTAGGGTCATCTAGGACAGGAGGTACATCTCCATCGCCATGACAGTAGTGCACCAACGTTAAAGAAGAGGGCATGGGTCGATTGAACTCTTCTTGAATAAATTCTGGCCCTTTTGTTTGAATGAGAAATTTGCAAAACGGATTCGCTTTAACGTGTACCAACCAGACGTCTTCGTTTCCTTCCAATTGCTGTATCGTAATCGGGCATTCGCAATTCATAACCATGTCCGACAATCAATCGTAATAAAATCCACAGTCGGCCAAGATATTGGGCGACATCGCAGAGTTGAATCAGTCGTTGACGCTAAAGCCTTCTAGTCTATCTTCTTCTAGCGAAAAACTCTTCCGGTTCTATGTAACTGACCATCGCGGTTCTTTAATGTCGTTTGCCAATTGAGTTCTAACATGAGAATGATTTGGTTTATCTACTATTATATAGGCGAAAATGTTCATGGCTTTCCAGTTTTATTGGTTGAGTTTTCTATCCGAGCTTTTCTTTAACTCATTATTGAAGCGGTGCATATAACCACCAGACAAACTAGACAGCCGAGTAAAATCAAACCCTTGTTCTTTGCTTCAGATTCGTTAACAGCATCTTTAGGTTTCAAATCACTCAGGTTGGGTTTGATTGGGTTTGATTTGTTCTCATCTATCGCAATAATCCACGGGAAACAAAACTTTTCTCATCTAAATTGTTTCTTGTTTCATTACTTTTCCCGGTAGTATAGTCTTTACTTGTCCCGGTAGAATAGTCGTTACCGGTGTAAATGGTCATTTCCATACTTTTCTCAGTACTTTTCTCAGTAGTATAGTCGTTACTTGTGTAACTGGACGTTTCATTACTTTTCCCGGTAGTGTAGTCGATACTTTTCCCGGTAATACTGTCATTACTCGTGTAAATGGTCTTTGCCGCTGCAATCGTAGTCCAATTCGCACTCTCCATTAGGGTTCTGTTGAAAAATTCGAGTCTCAACTTATACTGCAAATAATTAGTTGCGTTCGTAAAAAGCCATGTAAAAAACACTGGAACTGTTTCGCAGTGTATTTGTTTGTACAGACACGGCGTCCAAGAACCGTTAGTGGAAAAATTTTGAGCTTCAAATTGAACAAAGACATTCCTTACTTGTGGCGGTTTATGAACGTAAAAACATTTTGAACGACCGCCACTAACATTACAAAGTTCGAACTAAGAAAAGAAACCATGATGACAAACTCTGAAGCTAGACGATCCGAAGACCGGGCTTTTATACAAGTTCACGAATCCGATAAGCATCCTCATCCTCATCCTCATCCCCATTATCATCCTCATCCTTATCCTTATCCTAATCCTCATCCTGCTCCTCCTCGTCCTCCTAATCCTCATCCTCATCATCCTCTTCCTCATCCTCATCCTCATCCTGATCCTCATCCTCATCCTCATCCTCATCCTCAACCTCATCCTCATCCTCATCCTCATCCTCATCCTCATCCTCATGTTCTCCTGAGGATGATGAGGATGAGGATGAGGATGAGGATGAGGATGATCCTCATGAGGATGAGGATGAGGAAGAGGAAGAGAATGAGGATGAGGATGAGGATGAGGATGAGGAGGACGAGGAGGAGGATGAGGATTAGGATGAGGATGAGGATAAGGATGAGGATGATGATGAGGATGAGGATGAGGATGAGGATGAGGATGAGGATGTGGATGCTTATCGGATTCGTGAACTTGTATAAAAGCCCGGTCCTCGGATCGTCTAGCTTCAGAGTTTGTGATCATGGTTTCTTTTCTTAGTTCGAACTTTGTAATGTTAGTGGCGCTCGTTCAAAATGTTTTTTACGTTCATAAACCGCCACAAGTCAGGAAAGTCTTTGTTCAATTTGAAGCGCAAAATTTTTCCACTAACGGTTCTTGGACGCCGTGTCTGTACAAACAAATACACAGCGAAACAGTTCCAGTGTTTTTTACGTGGCTTCCTACGAACGCAACTAATTATTTGCAGTACAAGTTGAGACTGGAATTTTTCCACAGAACCCTAATGGATAGTGCGAATTGGACTACGATTGCAGCGGCAAAGACCATTTACATGAGTAATGACTGTATTACCGGGAAAAGTAGCGACTACACTACCGGGAAAAGTAATGAAACGTCCAGTTACACAAGTAACGACTATACAGTAAAAGTACTGAGAAAAGTACGGAAACAGCCATTTACACCAGTAACGACTATACTACCGGGAAAAGTAAAGACTATACTACCGGGAAAAGTAATGAGACAAGAAACAATTTAGATGAGAAAAGTTTTGTTTCCAGTGGAATATTGCGATAGATGAGAACAAATCAAACCCAATCAAACCCAACCTGAGTGAATTGAAACCTAAAGAAGCTGTTAACGAATCTGAAGCAAAGAACAAGGTTTTAGTTTTACTCGGCTGTCTAGTTTGTCTGGTGGGTATATGCACCGCTTCAATAAGGAGTTATTTGTACATATTAAGAAAAGCTCGGATAGAAAACTCAACCAATACAACTGGAAAGGCATGCATCTTTTCGCCTATATAATAGTAGATAATCCAAATCATTCTCATGTTAGTACTCAATTAGCAAACGACATTAAACAACCACGATGGTCAGTTACATAGAACCGGAAGAGTTGGACTTTTCGCTAGAAGAAGATATACTATAAAGCTTTAGTTTCAACGAATGGTTCAACTATTCGAGGTCACCCAATATGGCCGAATGTGGATTTTGTTACAATGAATTGTCGGACATGGTTATGTGTTGCGAATGTCCGATTACGATACAGCAATGGGAAGGAAACGAAGACATCTGGTTGGTACACGTTAAAGCGAATCCGTTTTGCAAATTTCTCATTCAAACAAAAGGGCCAGTATTTATTCAAGAACAGTTCAATCGACCCATGCCCTCTTCTTTAACGTTGGAGCACTACTGTCATGGCGATGGAGATGTACCTCCTGTCCTAGATGACCCTAGGTTTGACTGGCTGATACCATTTGGTTCTTTTCAGCTAACTCAGTGTCACTGTAAATTAGAAAGTTTTCAAACTCCGGCTCTATGTTTAATATGTAAACGAAACTATACCCGGTGCCGTATGATTCCTTGTGGACATACAAGTTGTTCTAGATATTGTAGCCGTAGTTTAAGAATTTGTCCTATATGTAAATGTCCTATTACGTTTAAAATAAATGCAATAATTAAAAGCTATATTGTGGCTGTTTATTTTTATCCTTTATCACAAGCAAACCCCAGCAAAACTGAAAAGTTAAGCCGTAAGCAGACAAAATGCTTTCCCTTACACCGTTCATTATTCTTCTTTGTGGGGACTCGTTCTAATTCAAATGTGCTATTTTGTCGACTCTCAAACTGTTTCGAATCGAGTGCTCGACAACCTAACGTTGCGGTTTTTTGATCTGGCGACGAGACAAAGAAAATCTTTACGGCGCGATTAAATCCGTCCCTACATCCCTCCCTAGACTCATTACAATTGATTAGTATTAAAAGTTTGCGTAAAAGGAACTGGCTATTGGAGAGAATAGCGGCCCAAAAATTTACCTTTTCTTCTTGTGGTGGTTCTTGGTTGTCCGAAATGCTAATGTTCAGGTCGCGACAGCAATATTATTCAATAGTATTCTCTTTTTATTACCTCTGTGAATGTTTCTTCGTCATATAAACAGTATTCCTCATCCTCATCCTCATCCTCATCCACATCCTCATCCTCATCCTCATCCTCATCCTCATCCTCATCCTCATCCTCATCCTCATCCTCATCCTCATCCTCATCCTCATCCTCATCCTCATCCTCATCCTCATCCTCATCCTCATCCTCATCCTCATCCGCATCCTCATCCTCATCCTCATCCTCATCCTCATCCTCATCCTCATCCTCATCCTCATCCTCATCCTCATCCTCATCCTCATCCACATCCACATCCTCATCCTCATTCTCATCCTCATCCTCATCCTCATCCTCATCCTCATCCTCATCCTCATCCTCATCCTCATCCTCATCCTCATCCTCATCCTCATCCACATCCACATCCGCATCCTCATCCTCATCCTCATCCTCATCCTCATCCTCATCCTCATCCTCATCCTCATCCTCATCCTCATCCACATCCACATCCTCATTCTCATCCTCATCCTCATCCTCATCCTCATCCTCATCCTCATCATCCTCATCCTCAGGAGAACATGAGGATGAGGATGAGGATGAGGATGAGGATGAGGATGAGGATGAGGATGAGGATGAGGATGAGGATGAGGACGAGGAAGAGGATGAGGATGAGGATGAGGCTGAGGATGAGGATGAGGATGAGGATGAGGATGAGAATGAGGATGAGGATGAGGATGAGGATGAGGATGAGGATGTGGATGTGGATGTGGATGAGGATGAGGATGAGGATGAGGATGAGGATGAGGATGAGGATGAGGATGAGGATGAGGATGAGGATGAGGATGAGGATGAGGATGAGGATGAGGATGAGGATGAGGATGTGGATGAGGATGAGGATGAGGATAAGGAATACTGTTTATATGACGAAAAAACATTCACAGAGGTAATAAAAAGAGAATACTATTGAATAATATTGCTGTCGCGACCTGAACATTAGCATTTCGGACAACCAAGAACCACCACAAGAAGAAAAGGTAAATTTTTGGGCCGCTATTCTCTCCAATAGCCAGTTCCTTTTACGCAAACTTTTAATACTAATCAATTGTAATGAGTCTAGGGAGGGATGTAGGGACGGATTTAAACGCGCCGTAAAGATTTTCTTTGTCTCGTCGCCAGATCAAAAAACCGCAACGTTAGGTTGTCGAGCACTCGATTCGAAACAGTTTGAGAGTCGACAAAATAGCACATTTGAATTAGAACGAGTCCCCACAAAGAAGAATAATGAAAGGTGTAAGGGAAAGCATTTTGTCTGCTTACGGCTTAACTTTTCAGTTTTGCTGGGGTTTGCTTGTGATAAAGAATAAAAATAAACAACCACAATATAGCTTTTAATCATTGCATTTATTTTAAACGTAATAAGACATTTACATATAGGACAAGCTCTTAAACTACGGCTACAATATCTAGAACAACTTGTATGTCCACAAGGAATCATACGGCACCGGGTATAGTTTCGTTTACATATTAAACATAGAGCCGGAGTTTGAAAACTTTCTAATTTACAGTGACACTGAGTTAGCTGAAAAGAACCAAATGGTATCAGCCAGTCAAACCTAGGGTCATCTAGGACAGGAGGTACATCTCCATCGCCATGACAGTAGTGCTCCAACTTTAAAGAAGAGGGCATGAGTCGATTGAACTGTTCTTGAATAAATACTGGCCCTTTTGTTTGAATGAGAAATTTGCAAAACGGATTCGCTTCAACGTGTACCAACCAGATGTCTTCGTTTCCTTCCCATTGCTGTATCGTAATCGGACATTCGCAACACATAACCATGTCCGACAATTCATTGTAACAAAATCCACATTCGGCCAAGATATTGGGTGACCTCGAATAGTTGAACCATTCGTTGAAACTAAAGCTTTATAGTCTATCTTCTTCTAGCGAAAAGTCCAAATCTTCCGGTCTATGTAACTGACCATCGTGGTTGTTTAATGTCGTTTGCTAATTGAGTACTAACATGAGAATGATTTGGATTATCTACTATTATATAGGCGAAAAGATGCATGCCTTTCCAGTTTTATTGGTTGAGTTTTCTATCTGAGCTTTTCTTAATATGTACAAATAACTCCTTATTGAAGCGGTGCATATACCCACCAGACAAACTAGACAGCCGAGTAAAACTAAAACCTTGTTCTTTGCTTCAGATTCGTTAACAGCTTCTTTAGGTTTCAATTTACTCAGGTTGGGTTTGATTGGGCTTGATTTGTTCTCATCTATCGCAATATTCCACTGGAAACAAAACTTTTCTCATATAAATTGTTTCTTGTTTCATTACTTTTCCCGGTAGTATAGTCTTTACTTTTCCCGGTAGTATAATCGTTACTGGTGTAAATGGCCGTTTCCGTACTTTTCTCAGGTTGGGTTGGGACGAGGATTTAGGGACGGATTTAATTGAGCCGTAAAGATATTCTTTGTCTCGGCGCCAGATCAATACCACCGCAATGTTAGGTTGACGAGCACTCGATTCGAAACAGTTTGAGACTCGACAAAATAGCACATTTGAATTAGAACGTGTCCCCACAATAGAAGAATAATGAAAAGAGTAAGGGAAAGCATTTTGTCTGCTTACGGCTTAACTTTTCAGTTTTGCTGGGGTTTGCTTGTGATACAGGATAAAAATAAACAACCACAATATAGCCTTTAATCATTCCATTTATTTTAAACGTAATAGGACATTTACATATAGGACAAGTTCTTAAACTACGGCTACAATATCTACAACAACTTGTATGTCCACAAGGAATCATACGGCACCGGGGATAGA
This sequence comes from Philopedon plagiatum, assembly GCA_963971165.1. NCBI lineage: Eukaryota > Metazoa > Arthropoda > Insecta > Coleoptera > Curculionidae > Philopedon > Philopedon plagiatum. The sequence continues at coordinate 71,173,433 of OZ020193.1, forward strand.
TTCGTTTACACATTAAACATAGAGCCGGAGGTTGAAAACTTTCTAATTTACAGTGACACTGAGTTAGCTGAAAAGAACCAAATGGTATCAGCCAGTTAAGCCTAGGGTCATCTAGGACAGGAGGTACATCTCCATCGCCATGACAGTAGTGCTCCAACGTTAAAGAAGAGGGCATGGGTCGATTGAACTCTTCCTGAATAAATTCTGGCCCTTTTGTTTGAATGAGAAATTTGCAAAACGGATTCGCTTTAACGTGTACCAACCAGACGTCTTCGTTTCCTTCCAATTGCTGTATCGTAATCCATTCGCAACACATAGCCATGTCCGACAATCCATCGTAATAAAATCCACATTCGGCCAAGTTATTGGGCGACATAGCAGAGTTGAACCAGTCGTTGACGCTAAAGCTTTCTAGTCTATCTTCTTCTAGCGAAAAATCCAACTCTTCCGGTTCTATGTAACTGATCATCGTGGTTGTTTAATGTCGTTTGTTTGAGGTTTGAGTTTTAGAGTTAAGATGTTCAAAATAATTGAGTTCTAACATGAGAATGATTTGGTTTATCTACTATTATATAGGCGAAAATGTGCATGCCTTTCCAGTTTTATTGGTTGGGTTTTCTATCCGAGCTTTTCTTAACGTGTGCAAAAAATAACTCGTTATTGAAGCGGTGCGTATACCCACCAGACAAACTAGACGGCCGAGTAAACCTAAAACCTTGTTCTTTGCTTCCGATTCGTTAACAGCTTCTTTAGGTTTCAAATCACGCAGGTTGGGTTTGATTGGGTTTGATTTGTTCTCATCTATCGCAATATTCCACGGGAAACAAAACTTTTCTCAT
>OZ020193.1:71209454-71211954 GCA_963971165.1 Philopedon plagiatum
ACTAAAATTGGTTCAAACCACGTAAATAGTGCAAATAATGAAGAAAACGTGTTTGTTGATGCCGTTGACAATCTTCGCAGTGATTGTACCATTTTGGAATGTGTTAAGGTAAAACTGTTGACCGATTCCCTTAGGAATGAACTAAAACTACAAAATCAAATTATTTCCCACATGGAAAAGAGGTTAGCTAGCCAGGATGATATAATTCTATTGTTGAAACAAAACAATCCCGTCTTCAACAATGGAAGATCCACTATGACATCTGTTGATAGACGTTCGCAACAAGCGGATGGTAATACAGATGGCGATCTAAAACACATATCGCCAGAAATAAGTGTTTCTGCAAACCCGAACCAACATAAAGCAGAAAACTCTTCTCAGATGCGCAAGCCGTCCGATGGCATCGGTCACGGAGGTACCACCCATAGCCACGTGTTTACGCACAGCCAGGTCAGTAATGCAGTACAATCAGCGGTAGCAGGAACGTGGCAGCATCGAGCCGATCAGCCTCGAAACCAGAATGACGCGCGTCGTGTGACCAGAAAGAAACCAATTATAGGCGCCAATACATCCACTGGAATAAAAGCAGCGCCGAAAAGTGGATATCTCCACGTATATAGACTCGATCCTTGTACTAGTGCCAGTAACTTGAAGGATTTCTTAAAGAAAACAGCCCCACAAATAATGTTTGACTGCAAGGATCTTAAGAAGACTGACAGGAGCAGCTCTTTCCTTGTTTCTTTTCCCATCCAAGATGTCCAGAAAGTCTACGAACCCTCTATTTGGCCACTGGGAGCTTGCGTAAATAGATACCGATTTCCCAAGTCAATTAACGCAGCTGTTGCGCCTGAAGACACATCAAATTTCAGCACAGCAGCCTCAACAAGTCATTTAAAATAGTTAGTCATCAATCACAGACGCCTAGTGCAACATCAAACGCAGTATTACAAGAAATTTCCATTTGTCACTTAAATGTTAGAAGCCTTAAAAATAAATCGGATCAATTGGAACTTTTGTTGCATTCGATTGGACTTCCTGAAGTAGTGTGCGTCACAGAGACTTGGTGCACCAGTGACCAAATTACCCTAATTAAGGTTCAAAATTATCAGCTGGCCGCCTTCTCTTCAAGATCAAGCCTAAATGGCGGAGGCGTTGCCATATTTGTTCATAATGATTTAGAATTTGCGACCGCGAATAAGCCTTTTGAAGGCCGGGAGCAACACTTTGAGTATGCATTCTGCAACGTGATCTTCAAGAGTTCAATTTTTTTTATTTGTTGTTTATATCGATCGCCAACGGGGGAAATTCAAACATTTTTTAACCTTTTGGATGATCTACTATCAAAGATTTTAAAACTCGATACTACAGCTTTTTTTTGCGGAGACTTTAACGTAAACTTTAGTAGTACAGAGTCAAGAAACGCTCGCGCTATCGAGAATATATTTTCATCTTGTGGTTTAAATAAAACAATTTTTGAATTTACTAGAATTAATCAAAATTCTAAAACAACTATTGACAATATCTTTAGTTCAATCCCAACGGATTTGTTAGTGTCTAGAGTCATTGCTGCTGATTTATCGGACCATTTTATGCAGCAAGTTTCATTTTTAATAACGAATGATAAAACTGAAAATTTATCCTTATATAAGCGTTTTTTTAACAAAGAATCAAATGTAAATAGATTTAAATTAGAGCTTTCGAAAACAGATTGGTCTGTTTTGTGCAATGGTCAAGATCTAAATACAAAATTTAACATGTTTTTTAACATTTTCATAGAAAATCTAAAATTTTCATTTCCGCTGGAGCAATGCCATTTTAATCACAAAGTAAGCAAAAAACCTTGGCTATCGAATGAAATCATTGTTGAAGGTAATTTCTTACGGGAAATCTACAGGGTTTATAAATTTACTAACGATCATAATGTCTTAATAAGATATAATATTTTAAAGAAACAACATCGTACAAGAATTGCTAATGCTAAAAAAGAATATAATAATAATTTGCTTTTGAATTCCAAAAATAAATCCCGAACTCGGTGAATGACCTGACATGCAGAACTAGTATAAACGTAAAGGATAACTTAGGAAAAACAATAAATAATTCCCTATTCTTGGGACCTTATTCAAAATATGAAATTAGAGAAATAATTATATCAGTCTCTTCGAAACATTCTGCAGGTTTCGACCAGGTACCTTGCTCACTTATGAAGCAGGTTTTAGATTATGTTGTTGATCCCTTAACTTATCTTGTCAATTATTCCTTTCTGGAGGGTGCTTTTCCCTCTATTTTAAAAGATACTCTGATACAACCGATTTTTAAGAAGGGCGATGTGCATGAAATCTCTAATTATAGGGGCATAGCTCTTTTGTCCGTTTTTTCCAAAATTTTTGAAAGGGCATTTTATAGAAGACTTCTCGGTTTTCTGGAGAGGGAGAATTTTTTTAATAAATATCAATTCGGATTTCGTAAGGGAGTTTCTACTCAACTTGCTATTGTTTCA